>CM038682.1:703285474-703849401 GCA_021605205.1 Aegilops longissima
TGGACGATCGTGCGGATGTAGCTGGGTTGTCCTCGGATGAATGGTAAGCTCGGTATGGTCTTGAAGAGGCGTTGTTGGGCATTCATAGGCAGGAGGAAGTTTACTAGAAACAACACGGTACTATCAACTGGACCCTTAAGGGGGATCTGCCCACGGCTTATTTCTTTGCTATTGCTAATGGTAGACGACGGAGATGCTTTATTGATAGCCTTATTATTGACGGTGTCAGGACTTCTGACCCTCCGGTGATTATGCGGCATGTGGTCTCTTTCTTCTCTAGCCTTCTAGCGGCTAAACCTGATCTAGGCTTTAAGTTGGCTGCGTCCTCCTGGCCTCCGTTTGATCAACTCTCGAGCGCTGATAATGAAAGCCTGCTGATCCCTCCTACGGATGAGGAAATTTTCGATACGATTCGTTCTGCCAATTATAATGCGGCTTCAGGCCCTGATGGCTTCTCCATTCCTTTTTTCGGCATTTTTGGCCTCAGCTAAAAGGCCTAATCTTGGCTATTACTCAAGGTTTTTGGTTGGGCACTATAGATATCTCGAGACTTAACTACGCAGTTCTTACCCTCATCCCTAAAGTCAAAGGCGCTGACATAATCTCCCAATTTAGGCCTATTGCTCTCATTAACAACTTTGCTAAGATCCCTGCCAAGGGTATGGCTGTTAAGGTTTCTCCGATCGCTCATCGGGTCATTAGCCCTTTCCAATCTGCGTTCATTAAGGGGAGATTCATCTTGGACGGGGTGCTTTGCCTCCACGAAATAATCCATGACCTTCGTAGCAAGAACACCAAGGCTCTGGTTCTCAAGCTCAATTTTGAAAAGGCTTATGATTCGGTGAGCTGGAGTTTTCTTTGCCAAGTTTTGCTGGCCAAGGGCTTTGATGGTTCGGTGGTCCACCGCCTGATGCAACTTGTCACTGGGGGACATACGGCGGTGGCTGTCAAAGGTCAGACCAGTAATTTCTCCGCGAATGGTAGGGGTTTGAGACAAGGTGATCCGGCATCTCCCTTGCTTTTTAACTTTGTGGCTGATGCTCTTTCCCACATTCTGTCTCGTGCTGCGGTTGCTGGACATATTTCGCCTATTAGCTCTGATCTCACTCCTAATGGCATCTCTCACTTACAATATGTGGACAACACCATCATTATGGTCGAACTCAATGATTTTTCCATCACAAATCTGAAATTTCTTCTTCTATGCTTTGAAGCTTTATCGGGCCTTAAAATCAACTTCTCTAAGAGCGAGGCTACTGTGACTGGGGTACCTGATGCAGAGGCGCAGCGGGTGGCCCACCTTCTGAACTGCTCTCTCGGGTCGTTCCCTCTTAAATATTTGGGCTTACCCATTTCCCCTCTTAAACTGTTGGCTAAGGACTTTGCCCCGGCTGTGACTAAAGTTGGCAATAGAGTTCTGCCGTGGCGAGGTCGGTACAATTCCCAGGCGGGCAAGGTTGCCCTCACCAACTCTTGCCTTTCCTCGCTCCGGATGTTTCTAATGGGATTCTACCTGCTGTCCGAAGGGACTCACTCGGGCTTCGATAAGCACAGGGGTGCCTTCTTCTGGAATTCTTCCGATAATAAACGCAAGTATAGGATGGTTAAGTGGGATCTCATCTGTAGACCCAAGAACATGGGGGGTCTTGGTATCTTAAACACCAGAATCATGAATAAATGCCTTTTGCTAAAATGGTGGTGGAAGATTATGTCCCTCGACGACCGCCCCGCCTGGCTTAATCTTCTCAAAGCGAAATATTTCCCCTCCTCCAGCCCTATGTTCGCTCCCGCCTCGGGTGGCTCTCAATTTTGGCGTCAGCTGGTTAGCATTAGGCCGGCTTTCCAGTCCCTTGTGAAGTTCTTTGTCCATAATGGTAAATCCACGCATTTTGGTTAGACTGGTGGGTTGGGGACACCACGTCGGCGGTGGCCCAGCCGACTCTGTTTTCGTTTTGTGCTGATCCCGAGATCTCAATCTTTGAGCTCTCGGCGCAGGGTTGGGTTTTAGATTTCCGGCGCTCTCTTTCCCCTGTAGAGTTGGAAGATTGACATCATCTTATTGCCTGCTTCCCCCTGCTCCCGGAGGAAGAGGACTCTGTTGCTTGGCCCCACTCCTCTTCGGGGCATTTTTCGGTAAAGTCGGCGTATTCGAAACTCATCGCTGGTACCCGCACTGACAAGTTTAAGTACATTTGGTCTGCCCGCATTCCTCCCAATATCAAGATCTTCCTATGGCAAGCTCTTCGTCGCAAACTCCCAGTGGCTGACCAGATTAAGAAGAGGAATGGTCCGGGCTCGGACTACTGCCAGCTCTGCGGTACCCTAGAGAATACTGAGCATATCTTTTTCCAGTGCTCTTTGGCTAAATTCATTTGGAGTTGCATTATACTTTGGCTTGGGGTTAATTGGAACCCTTCCTCCTTTGTGGATTTGCAGCGGTGCATCAATTCCCTAGCAGGTCGTTCTAAGAGGGTTTTCATGGTGGGCTGGGCTGCGCCTTGTTGGGCGCTTTGGACTACTAGGAACAAGTTCACTATTGAACACATTTTCCCAACTAACCCAGTCAGTTGCTTATTTAAAACCAATGTCTTTTTGCAGCAGTGGAGATCATTGACTAAGGATGGGGATCTAGAGGCTTTCGACTATATGCTATCCAAAATGAAATCTATGGCTTCTTCCCTGCTGCGGCACTCTAGGCGGGCGCTTCCTTAGTGGCTTGGCTGTTGGTTTGACTGGCCTGCGTGCCAAGATAGGTTGGTTGCCTTGTACCCGTACTTCTTATTCGGTTCTGTTAAACTCTTGTGCTTCCTTGGTTTGGTTGTGACTCTGCCTGGTGGCTTAATTTATAAAGTCGGGCTATTGCCTTTTCTCTAAAAAAAGAGTTGACTGAAGGTCATCAATAGAGAAGTGGACATGGTCGCCCCTGCGGAGAAGACCACCTATCTGAGGTGGTCTCAGACAACCACCACGTTCGACCAGTCGGTCCATCCCGCTCGTGTAGCCACCCCTGAGAGGCAAGCACTGGTGGTCGACCCTGTGGTTGGGGGCACTCGACTGACCAAAGTACTGATGGATGGTGGCAGTGGCCTGAACATACTTTACGCGGAAACCTTGAAGGGGATGGGCATTCCGATGTCCAAACTTAGCGAGAGCAACATGAGTTTCCATGGTGTTATCCCTGGGAAGAAAGCCGAATCACTCGGCCATATCGCCCTCGACGTGGTTTTCGGTGATTCCAAGCATTACCGTAAGGAGAAGTTGACATTTGAAGTCGTGGATTTCCAGAGTGCCTATCATGCCATTTTGGGTAGGCCAGCCTATGCACGTTTTATGGCTCGACCATGTTATGTGTACCTCAAACTGAAGATGCCTGGCCCCAAAGGCGTGATCACAGTAACTGGCAATCGGCAGAAGGCAGAGGAATGCTTTCAGAAAGGTCCCAAGATTGCCGATGCTCAGATGACAGCGGTCGAATTGCAAGAGTATTAGAAGAGTGCAGATCCGAGTGATTTACTCCGAGCCAAGAAGCCCGCTACAAACTCTGCATTTCAATCGACTGGTGAAATGAAGCCGATTCATATTCACCCGACCGACCTCAATGCTGCGCGGACCCATATCTCAACGACGCTCGACAACAAATAGGAAGAAGCGCTCATCCAGTTCCTCCATGAGAACTGGGACATCTTCGCATGGAAACCCTCTGACATGCCAGGTGTACCCAGGGGACTGGCCGAGCACCGTTTGCGTGTCGACCCCAAGGTAAAACCCGTCAAAGAGCACCTTCGGCGGTCCGTCGTCCTGAAGAGAAAGGCAATTGGCGAAGAAGTGGCTCGGCTGTTGGCAGCAGAATTCATCCGTGAAATCTATCACTCCGAGTGGTTAGCCAACGTAGTCATGGTACCCAAGAAGGACGATTCACTTTGTATGTGCATTGATTTCAAGCATATCAATCGGGCCTGCCCGAAAGATCACTTTCCTCTCCCCCGCATCGATCAGATTGTTGACTCGACTGCGGGGTGCGAGCCCTTGTCTTTCTTAGATGCATATTTCGGATACCATCAGATCTGACTGTATGGTCCCGATGAAATAAAAACAGCCTTCATCACCCCATTCGGGTGCTTTTGCTATGTCACCATGCCTTTCGGTTTGAAAAATGCCGGAGCCACATTCATGAGAATGATTCAGAAGTGCTTGCTCACTCAAATCAGTTGGAATGTAGAAGCGTACATGGATGACATTGTGGTCAAGTCTCGCAAAGGTTCCGACCTATTGACTGACCTTGCAGAAACCTTTGCCAACCTGAGGAGGTACGATATCAAGCTTAATCCGTAAAAATGCACGTTCGGGGTTCCAGGAGGGAAGTTACTCGGGTTTCTCGTTTCCGAACGAGGGATCGACGCCAATCCAGAATAAGTTGATACAATCCTCCGAATGAAGCGCCCAGTGCGAGTGCATGATGTTCAGAAGCTGACTGGTTGCTTGGCCGCCCTGAGTCGATTCATTTCTCGTCTCGGTGAAAAGGCCTTGCCTCTTTACCGACTGATGAAGAAGTCTGATAAGTTCGAGTGGATCAAGAAGCTGATGCATCGCTTGCGAGCTCAAACCCTGCTTTCCACCCAGCCGATTGTTTCATTGTGCCTATCAAAGAAAGAGCCTTTACTGATATACATTGCAGCCACTGGAAAAGTTGTCAGTACAGTACTCACGGTCGAGCGAGAAGAAGAAGGAAAAGCCTACAAGGTTCAACGCCCAGTCTATTATCTCTCTGAAGTCTTGACTCCATCCAAGCAACGATATCCACATTATCATAAGCTTGTCTATGGAATATACATGACTATGAAGAAAGTTGCACATTATTTCTATGACCACTCCATTACAGTCGTCAGCGACGCACCATTGTCCAAAATCCTGAATAATAGAGATGCGACTGGTCGAGTGGCGAAGTGGGCGATTGAACTCCTTCCATTGGATATCAAGTTTGTGGCAAAGAAGGCCATCAAGTCCCAAGCGATTGCAGATTTCCTTGCCGAGTGGATTGAGTAGCAATTGCTGACTCAAGTTCACTCGGAGCATTGGACTATGTTCTTTGATGGCTCCAAGATGCTGAATGGTTCAGGCGCTGGAGTAGTTTTGGTATCCCCCAGCGGAGACAGGCTCAGTTATGTTCTCTAGATCCATTTTGATTCCTCCAACAACGAAGCCGAATATGAAGCACTTCTATACGGGTTGCGTATGGCCATTTCACTTGGTGTCCGTCGCCTTATGGTCCACGGCGACTCAGATTTGGTGGTTAACCAAGTGGTGAAGGAATTGGATGTCAGGAGCCCAGCCATGACTGGTTATTGCAATGCAGTGAGAAAGCTGGAGAAGAGGTTTGAAGGTTTGGAGCTCCAACATATACCCCGACTGAAAAATCAAGCTACAGATGAGTTGGCCAAGATAGGTTCAAAGAGAGAGGCCATTCCCCGAAACGTGTTTCTGGAACATATTCATTCACCTTCAGTTCAGGAAGATCCTTTCACCGAAGAGTCACCGCAGCCCAAGAGTGCCACAGATCCGACCGAAGTTGAAATCCCAGCCGTGGTCGACTTAGTCATGGAGGTTTTGGTCATCACTCCCAACTGGACAGTGCCATACATCGCTTACATTCTTAGGAAGGAACTCCCAGAGGATGAAGAAGAGGCTCGACAGATCGTCCAACGGTCTAAAGCCTTTACTGTGATAAAATGACAGTTGTTCAGAGAAAGTGTAACTAGGGTTTGCCAGAAGTGCATCACACCAGAAGAAGGTCGAATGATCCTCAATGATATTCACTCGGGGACCTGTGGTCACCATGCGTCCTCTCGGACCATCATGGCCAAAGCATACCGAGCCGGATTTTATTGGCCGCACGCCAATGAGATGGCAAAGGAAACAGTGGACAAGTGTGAAGGTTGTCAGTTTTACTCCAATATGTCCCACAAACCTGCATCAGCTCTGAAGACTATTCCACTCGTCTGGCCTTTTGCTGTTTGGGGATTGGACATGGTCGGACCTCTGAGGACCGGCAGGAGCGGATTTACCCATGTGCTGGTAGCAGTCGACAAGTTTACCAAGTGGATCGAAGCCAAGCCCATCAAGAACCTTGAAGCAAGTACTGCTGTGAGCTTCATTAGAGAGTTGATATTCAGATATGGCATACCGCACAACATCATCACTGATAACGGGTCGAACTTCAACTCCGATGAGTTCAGAGCCTTTTGCGCTTCCCAAGGCACGAGGGTTGATTACGCTTTGGTCGCCCACCCTCAGTCGAATGGACAGGCTGAGCGAGCGAATGGATTGATTCTCAAAGGAATGAAGCCTCGGTTAATGCGCGACCTCAAGCACGCGGCGGGAGCTTGGGTCGATGAGCTCCCATCGGTGCTTTGGGGGCTGAGAACAACTCCCAATCGGTCGACTGGACGGACTCCATTCTTCTTAGTCTACGGAGCCGAAGCTGTTTTGCCGAGCGATTTTCTCCACAACGCTCCCCAAGTCGAACTTTTCTTAGAGGAGGAAGCAGAGCAAGCCCAACAAGATGTAGTCGACCTCCTAGAGGAAGAAAGAGAGATGGCCTTGATCCGGTCGATCATTTATCAGCAAGACCTGCGTCGACTCCATGCCAGGAACGTAAGGGGCCGGGCATTCCAGGAAGGAGACTTGGTCCTCCGAGTGGATCAGCAGAAGCCACACAAGCTCCGCGGCAACGGCGCCAGAAAAAGGTCTTGATAACCCACAAGTATAGGGGATCGCAACAGTTTTCGAGGGTAGAGTATTCAACCCAAATTTGTTGAGTCGACACAAGGGGAGCCAAAGAATATTCTCAAGTATTAGCAACTAAGTTGTCAATTCAACCACACCTGGAAACTTAGTATCTGCAGCAAGGTGTTTAGTAGCAAAGTAATATGATAGTGGTGGTAACAGTAACAAAAGTAAAGACAACAAAAGTAATGTTTTTGGTATTTTGTAGTGATTGTAACAGTAACAACGGAAAAGTAAATAAGCGAGAACCAGTATATGGAAAACTCGTAGGCACCGGATCAGTGATGGATAATTATGTCGGATGTGGTTCATCATGTAACAGTCATAACATAGGGTGACACAGAACTAGCTCCAGTTCATCAATGTAATGTAGGCATGTATTCCAAATATAGTCATACGTGCTTATGGAAAGAAATTGCATGACATCTTTTGTCCAACCCTCCCGTGGCAGCGGGGTCCTATTGGAAACTAAGGGATATTAAGGCCTCCTTTTAATAGAGAACCGGAACAAAGCATTAGCACATAGTGAATACATGAACTCCTCAAACTATGGTCATCACCGGAGTGGTCCCGATTATTGTCACTTGGGTTGCGGATCATAACACATAGTAGGTGACTATAGACTTGCAAGATAGGATCAAGAACTCACATATATTCATGAAAACATAATAGGTTCAGATCTCAAATCATGGCACTCGGGCCCTAGTGACAAGCATTAAGCATAGCAAAGTCATAGCAACATCAATCTCAGAACATAGTGCATACTAGGGATCAAACCCTAACAAAACTAACTCGATTACATGATAAATCTCCTCCAACCCATCACCGTCCAGCAAGCCTACAATGGAATTACTCACGCACGACGGTGAGCATCATGAAATTGGTGATGGAGGATGGTTGATGATGACGACAGCGATGAATCCCCCTCACCGGAGCCCCGAACGGACTCCAGATCAGCCCTCCCGAGAGAGATTAGGGCTTGGCGGCGGCTCTGTATCATAAAACGCGATGATTTCCTCTCTCTAATTTTTTTCTCCCCGAAGGCCAATATATGGAGTTGGAGTTGGCGTCGGAGGGTCACCAGGGGGCCCACGAGGTAGGGGGGGCGTGGGGGGGTTCCCCCACCCTCGTGGACAGGGTGTGGGCCCCCTGGTCTTCTTCTTTGGCGAGGATTTTTTATTAATTACCCTAAGATATTCTGTGGAGTTTCAGGTCGTTGCGAGAACTTTTATTTTCTGCACAAAAACAACACCATGGCAATTCTGCTGAAAACAACGTCAATCCGGGTTAGTTCCATTCAAATCACACAAGTTAGAGTCCAAAACAAGGGCAAAAGTGTTTGGAAAAGTAGATACGACGGAGACGTATCAACTCCCCCAAGCTTAAACCCTTGCTTGTCCTCAAGCAATTCAGTTGACAAACTGAAAGAGAAAAAGAAAAACTTTTATAAACTCTGTTTGCTCTTGTTGTTGTAAACATGAAAAGCCAGCATTCAAGTTTCAGCAAATATTATGAACTAACCATACTCACAATAACACAAAGGTCTCACAATTACTCATATCAATAGCATAATCAGCTAGCGAGCTATAATAACAAAACTCGGATGACAACACTTTCTCAAAATAATCATAACATGATATAACGGAATGGTATCTCGCTAGCCCTTTCTGAGACCGCAAAACATAAATGCAGAGCACCTTCAAAGATCAAGGACTGACTAAACATTGTAATTCATGGTAAAAGAGATCCAATCAAGTCATACCCGATATAAACCAATAATAATGAATGCAAACGACACTGTGCTTTCCAGCGGGTGCTTTTTAATAAGAAGGGTGATGACTCAACATAAAAGTAAATAGATAGGCCCTTCGCAGAGGGAAGCAGGGATTTGTAGAGGTGCCAGAGCTCGGTTTTTAAAATAGAGATTGAATAACATTTTGAGCGGCATTCTTTTGTTGTCAAAGCAACAACTATGAGATGACGATATCTTCCATGCTAAACAAATTATAGGCGGTTCCCAAACAGAATGGTAAAGTTTATACTCCCCCTCCTCCACAAGCATCAATCCATGGCTTGCTCGAAACAACAAGTGCCTCCAACATTCAACAGGTCCCAAGGGGAGTTTTGTTTGCAATTATTTTGATTTAGTTTGCATAAAGCATGGGACTGGGCATCCCGGTGACCAACCATTTTCTCGTGAATGAGGAGCGGAGTCCACTCCTCTTGAGAATAACCGCCTAACATGGAAGATAAGGACAACCCTAGTTGAAACATGAGCTGCTCGAGTATACAAAATAGAATTTCATTTGAAGGTTTGGAGTTTGGCACATACAAATTTACTTGGAATGGCAGGTTAATACCGCATATAGGAAGGTATAGTGGACTCATATGGAACAACTTTGGGGTTTTAAGGAGGTTGGGTGCACAAGTAGTATTCCCGCTTAGTACTGGTGAAGGCTAGCAAAAGACTGGGAAGCGACCAACCGGAGAGCGACAACAGTCGTAAACATGCATCAAAATTAATTTACACTGAATACAAGCATGAGTAGGATAAATCCACCATGAACATAAATATCGTGAAGGCTATGTTGGTTTGATTCAACTACATGCGTGAACATGTACCAAGTCTAGTCACTCAATTCATTTAAAGGAGGATACCATCCCATCATACCACATCACGATCATTCTAATAGCATGTTGGCACGCAAGGTAAACCATTATAACTCATAGCTAATCAAGCATGGCACAAGTAACTATAATCTCTAGATGTCATTGCAAATATGCTTATTTCATAATAGCTAACTCAGGAACGATGAATCATCATATTTACAAAAACAAGAGAGGTCGAGTTCATACCAGCTTTTCTCATCCCAATAAGTCCATCATATATCATCATTATTGCCTTTCACTTGCACGACCGAACGAAGTGTATAATAGTAAGAGTGCACGTGCGTTGGACTAAGCTGGAATCTGCAAGCATTCAACTCAACAGAAAAGACAAGTAATATGTGCTCTAAGTTAAATAAACAATCATGCAAATAAGAGCCACTAAGCATTTTCAATATGGTCTTCTCGACCCCCAAAGAAAGGAAAAGAAAAACTATTTACACGGGAAAGCTCCCAACAAGCAAAAGAAGAACGGGAAATATTTTTGGGTTTTCCTTTTTAATTACTACAGCAAATAAATAATTCTACTACTAATTTTTTTGGTTTTCTAAAGGTTTATTAAACACACAAGAAGAAAGCAGGAAAAAGAAAATAATCTAGCATGGATATTACAATGAAAGAGTATGAACACCGACATCTGGCAATGAGTGTGTGTGTGCATAAATGTATTGTCGGTGGGAAATACGTACTCCCCCAAGCTTATGCTTTTGGCCTAAGTTGGTTTATTGCCAGGGATGGCCTGGCGGATACCCGTAAGTGAAGCTGGGGTCATACTGTGACGAAGAAGGCTCCGGCTGTCACTGGCTGGCAGCCTCCTCTGGATCCCAAGAATAAACAAATAGTCATGGAGGCTCATCTTGTGGCTCCGGTTCCGGGGAGGGTGCAGGATTTCGATAAGCTTGAATGGCCGCCCACGGAACGATGTGAGGACCTGCAGACAAGTTAAACAAAGAGGGAGCAGGCAAAGTAATAATATCAGGGTGATGTTTATCAAAGTACAATTTATATTTGAGTTCCCCTTCACGACTCTTAACAAGAAAGTCATGCGCTAGCATACTCCTATAATCTAAATAAGCACAGGGCAGCGATGTTTCCTCTTTCTCCTCATGCCTAATAGGTATTTCAAAATGTTCAGCTAGGCGTGAGGCATAAATGCCTCCAAAGATGGGGCCCTTAGTACGGTTCAGACTTAACCGTCTAGCAACAATTCCACCCATACTAACAGAGTTATTTCGGTATAAACCATGGAACAAAATCATAACATCAGGAATACCAAGGTTTCCATAGTTTCCGCGACCTATCAAGCAACAACTAGCAAATAAGGCAAAGTAGCGTAAAACAGGAAAATGTATGCTAGTAATTCTTGCATCAGAAACCTTCCTGGTTTCTCCCACCGTGATAGTGTTAATAAAAGCTTCTACCTTGTTACGGTGTGGTTCATCCAAGATGCCCTCAAAAGGTATTTTGCAAGCCTCGCAGAATTCAGCTAGTGGCATCCTCTTAACAACGTCATATAAATGAAATTCTACCAATGGAGGTGAATTCTTAGGGAAAAAGTAGAAATTTTGCACAAAAGTATTTGTGAGTAAGAGATACTGATGACGTTGGTCGCAGAGGAAGTCGGTGAGGCCAGCATTCTCAATTAATAAATAGAAATCTTCATAAATCCTAGCTCTCCCCAAGAAGTCATCGGAAGGCCATTCACACGGCCAGACCTCCGCGGTGCGAGGAAAATTAAATTTGGGCTTCTGTTCTTCTTCCTTTTGTTTTTCCTTTGAACTCCGGCTCGACGAGCCCCTCAAAAGTCTCTTCATTATTTCTGAAACAATCTGAAATTTTTAGTAACTTCATATAAAAGTGAACCAACTTCAATAAAATTGATAGCAACAACTCCTACAAGTGCCTAGAGCCTATATAAAGCATTGGAACTACTTGGAACCATATAAATTTGACATTCAAGCTCAAAAACATGGTCACCTATGCAGCACAAATTTGCAATGGATAAAGCACTAGAACAAAAACTAATTGGACCAATGGAGGAGTCACATACCAAGGAACAATCTCCCCAAGCAGTTTTGCGAGAGGTGCTTTGAGCAAGGAGATCGAAAATCACAGCAACGGGGGCTGGAACTCGTGCTTGAGTTGGTTTTCGTGTTTGTGTGAGGCAGAGGAAGAAGATGGGTGCAGGAACAAGTGGAGGAGGGCCACCATGGGCCCATGAGGCAGGGGGTGCACCCAGGGGGGTAGGGCGCACCCTCCACCCTCATGGCCAGGTGGCAGCTCCCCCCTCGGTGATTTTTGCACAGTAAATTCTTAAATATTCCCGAAAAAATCATATTAAATTGGCATGGCATTCTGAGGACTTTTATTTTTGAGATATTTTTATATTGCACGGATAAGTCAGGAAACAGACAGAGAAATACTATTTTTCTTTATTTCTACTAAATAACAGGAAATATAAAGAGGGTACAGAAGGTTGTGCTTCTAGTTTCATCCATCTCATGTTCATCAAAAAGAATCCACTAACAAGGTTGATCAAGTCTTGTTAACGAGTTCATTCCGATTAACACGGAACCGGAGAAATTTCGAATATCACTATGTTACCTCAACGGGGATATGGACATCCCCAATAATAAGAATATCATACTTTTTCTTGACAGTAGGGAGAGGAAATTCAAAACCTCCAAATATAATCGATGGAATTTCTCTAGTAGAGTTGATACTATGGACCTGAGGTTGTTTCCTCCGAAAGTGTACCGTGTGCTCATTGCCATTAACATGAAAAGTGATATTGCCTTTGTTACAATCAATAACAGCCCCTGCAGTATTAAGGAAAGGTCTTCCAAGAATAATAGACATAATATCATCCTCAGGAATATCAAGAATAACAAAGTCCGTTAAAATAGTAACGTTTGCAACCACAACAGGGACATCCTCACAAATACCGACAGGTATAGCAGTTGATTTATCAGCCATTTGCAAAGATATTTCAGTAGGTGTCAACTTGTTCAAGTCCAGTCTACGATATAAAGAGAGAGGCATAACACTAACACCGGCTCCAAGATCACACAAAGCAGTTTTAACATAATTTCTCTTAATGGAGCATGGTATAGTAGGTACTCTGGGATCTCCAAGTTTCTTTGGTATTCCACCCTTAAAAGTATAATTAGCAAGCATGGTGGAAATTTCAGCTTCAGGTATCTTTCTTTTATTAGTAATAATATCCTTCATATACTTAGAATAAGGATTTGTTTTGAGCACATCAGTTAATCGCATATGCAAAAAGATAGGTCTAATCATTTCAGCAAAGCGCTCAAAATCCTCATCATCCTTTTTCTTGGATGGTTTCGGAGGAAAAGGCATGGGTTTTTGAACCCATGGTTCCCATTCTTTACCATGTTTCCTAGCAACAAAGTCTCTTTCATCATAACGTTGATTCCTTGATTGTGGGTTATCAAGATCAACAACAGGTTCAGCTTCTACATCATTATCATTACTAGGTTGAGCATCAACATGAATATTATCATTAACATTATCACTAGGTTCATGTTCATCACCTGATTGTGTTTCAAAGATCGAAATAGAAATATCATTTGGATTCTCAAGTGGTTCAACAATAGGTTCACTAGAAGTTTGCAAAGTCCTATCATTTTTCTTTTTCTTCCTTTTAGAAGAACTAGGTACATCAATATCATTTCTCTGAGAATCTTGCTCGATTCTCTTAGGGTGGCCTTCAGGATACAAAGGTTCCTGAGTCATTCTACCAGTTCTAGTAGCCACTCTAACAACATAATCATTTTTCTTACTATTCATTTCATCAAGCACTTCTTTTTGAGCTTTAAGTACTTGTTCTACTTGAGTGGTAACCATAGAAGCATGTTTGCTAACAAGTTTAAGTTCACCTCTAATATCAGCCATATAATCACCCAAGCGCTTAATCATATAGGCATCTTGTTTTAGTTGTCTACCAAAATAAGCATTAAAGTCATCTTGCTTAAACATAAAGTTATCAAACTCATCCAAGCACTGACTAGCAATTTTAGTAGGAGGGACTTCAGCTTTATCATATCTATAGAGAGAATTTACCTTTACTACTTGTGTCGGGATATCGGGAGGTTCTTTAGTAAATAAGTAATTGAGATCATATACTTCTTCAACAGGCGGTAAATTAAGACCGAGTATTTCTTCAATAGGAGGTAAATTCTTAACATCTTTATCTTTAATACCTTTTTCTTTCATAGATTTCTTTGCCTCTTGCATATCTTCAGGACTGAGAAATAGAACACCTCTCTTCTTCGGAGTTGGTTTAGGAATAGGCTCAATAATTGGCTCAGAAATTGGCTCAGGAGCTGGCTCGGGAGGTGCCCAATTATTTTCATTTGTCAACATATTGTTCAATAGAATTCCAGCTTCATCCGGTGTTCTTTCCCTGAAAAGAGAACCAGCACAACTATCGAGGTAATCTCTGGAAGCATCGGTTAGTCCATTATAAAAGATATCAAGTATTTTAGGTTTCTTAAGAGGATGATCAGCAAAGCATTAGTAACTTGAGAAGCCTCCCCCAAGCTTGTGGGAGACTCTCCTCTTCAATTTGTACAAAGTTATATATTTCCCTCAAGGCTGCTTGTTTCTTATGAGCAGGGAAATATTTAGTAGAGAAGTAATAAATCATATCCTGGGGGCTTTGCACACAACCAGGATCAAGAGAATTAAACCATATCTTAGCATCACCCTTTAATGAGAACGGAAATATTTTGAGTAAATAAAGGTAGCGCGATCTCTCATTATTAGTAAACAGGGCAGCTATATCATTCAACTTAGTAAGATGTGCCACAACAGTTTGCACTCATAGCCATAGAAAGGATCAGATTCAACCAAAGTAATTATATCCGGATCAATGTAAAAGTCATAATAATCCTTATCGGGAACACAAATAGGTGAAGTAGCAAAAGCAGGGTCAGGTCTCATTCTACCTCTAAAAGATTCTTTACTCCATTTAACTAGCAACCTCTTAAGTTCATATCTATCCCGCAAGTTTAAAATAGCGGCGTAAGATTCGCATCAAAAGATAACCTTCGTGAATAGGAGGCATATTTTCATCATCACTCTCATCATTGTATTTAGGTGCAATAATTTCTCTTTCTCTAGACCTAGCAATTTTCTCATCAAGAAATTCACCAAGGGCACGATAGTATCAAGCATAGAAGTGGTTTCATCATAAGTATCACGATAGCGTAGTGGCATCATCAATAAGCGTGACATATCAGAATTCATAGATGTAGCAGGTTTAGGTGTCGCAAGCTTACTTATAACAGAAGGAGAATCTAGTGCAAGGCTAGATGGCAGTTCCTTACCTCCCCTCGTAGTTGAGGGCAAAATCTTAGTCTTAGCGTCTTTCAAGTTCTTCATAGTGTCCAGCAGATATAAATCCCAACTGACTCAAAGAATAGAGCTATGCTCCCCGGCAACGGCGCCAGAAATAGGTCTTGATAACCCACAAGTATAGGGGATCGCAACAGTTTTCAAGGGTAGAGTATTCAACCCAAATTTGTTGATTCGACACAAGGGGAGCCAAAGAATATTCTCAAGTATTAGCAGCTGAGTTGTCAATTCAACCACACCTGGAAACTTAGTATCTGCAGCAAGGTGTTTAGTAGCAAAGTAATATGATAGTGGTGGTAACGGTAACAAAAGTAAATACAACAAAAGTAATGTTTTTGGTATTTTGTAGTGATTGTAACAGTAACAACGGAAAAGTAAATAAGCGAGAACCAGTATATGGAACACTCGTAGGCACCGGATCAGTGATGGATAATTATGCCGGATGTGGTTCATCATGTATGATCATAACATAGGGTGACACGTAACTAGCTCCAGTTCATCAATGTAATGTAGGCATGTATTCGAATATAGTCATACGTGCTTATGGAAAGAACTTGCATGACATCTTTTGTCCAACCCTCTCGTGGCAGCAGGGTCCTATTGGAAACTAAGGGATATTAAGGCCTCCTTTTAATAGAGAACCGGAACAAAGCATTAGCACATAGTGAATACATGAACTCCTCAAACTATGGTCATAACCGGAGTGGTCCCGATTATTGTCACTTGGGTTGCGGATCATAACACATAGTAGGTGACTATAGACTTGCAAGATAGGATCAAGAAATCACATATATTCATGAAAACATAATAGGTTCAGATATGAAATCATGGCACTCGGGCCCTAGTGACAAGCATTAAGCATAGCAAAGTCATAGCAACATCAATCTCGAACATAGTGGATACTAGGATCAAACCCTAACAAAACTAACTCGATTACATGATAAATCTCATCCAACCCATCATCGCCCAGCAAGCCTACGATGGAATTACTCACGCACAGCGGTGAGCATCATGAAATTGGTGATGGAGGATGGTTGATGATGACGACGACGAATCCTCTCTCCGAGCCCCGAACGGACTCCAGATCAGCCCTCCAGAGAGATTAGGGCTTGGTGGCGGCTCCATATTGTAAAACGCGATGATTTCTTCTCTCTGATTTTTTTCTCCCAAGGCCAATATATGGAGTTGGAGTTGGCGTCGGAGGGTCACCTGGGGCCCACGAGGTGAGGCGCGCCTCCCACCCTCGTGGACAGGGTGTGGGCCCCCTGGTCTTCTTCTTTGGCTTGGATTTTTATTAATTATCCTAAGATATTCCGTGGAGTTTCAGGTCGTTCCGAGAACTTTTATTTTCTGCACAAAAACAACACCATGGCAATTCTGCTGAAAACAGCGTCAGTCCGGGTTAGTTCCATTCAAATCACACAAATTAGAGTCCAAAACAAGGGCAAAAGTGTTTGGAAATGTAGATACGACGGAGACGATCAAGCTGCAGTCTCAAGACTCGCCTAAGTTTGTAAAATCCTACCGAGTGGTGAGTCCGCCTCCCACTCGGGGGCTTAGCTGCAGTCTCGTACTCGCCTAAGTTTGAAAAAATCCTACCGAGTGGAGAGCAATCCTCCCACTCGGGGGCTTAGCTGCAGTCCCGTACTCGCCTAAATTTGAAAAATCCTACCGAGTGGTGAGCAAACCTCCCACTCGGAGGCTTAGCTGCAGTCTCGCACTCGCCTAAGTTTGAAAAAATCCTACCGAGTGGAGAGCAATCCTCTCACTCGGGGGCTTAGCTGCAGTCCCGTGCTCGCCTAAGTTTGAAAAAATCCTACCGAGTGGAGAGCGATCCTCCCGCTCGGAGGTTTAGCTGCAGCCCAGTGCTCGCCTAAGTTCGGAAGGCCTTACCGGGTGGTAGACTGGAACGTCAAGACCATTGCTGAGTACCTTGCTGATGAGCTGATCAATGCTGCTCAAGGATCATCCGATCAGTCGACTCGAACGTCAAGACCATTGCTGAGTGCCTTGCTGATGAGCTGATCAATTCTACTCAAGGATCACCCGATCGGTCGACTCGAACGTCAAGACCATTGCTGAGTGCCTTGCTGATGAGTTGATCAATGCTGCTCCAGGATCACCCGATCGGTCGACTGGAACGTCAAGACCATTGCCGAGCATCTTGCTGATGAGCTGATCAATGCTACTCAAGGATCAACCGATTGGTCGACTGGAACGTCAAGACCATTGCTGAGTGCCTTGCTGATGAGCTGACTAATGCTGCTCAAGGATCACCCGATCGGTCGACTGAAACATCAAGACCATTGCTGAGTGCCTTGCTGATAAGCTGTTCAATGCTACTCAAGGATCACCCAATCGGTCGACTGGAATGCAAGACCATTGCTGAAATGCCTCGTTGATAAGCTGACCAATGTTGCTCAAGGATCGCCCGATCAGGCGATTGGCCCTCCTCTTCCAGAAGCTGCATCAAGCAAATAGACAACAGTTCTAGAGAAAAGCGGATTTCGCTCAAGCGGACGCAATATATGAGATGAGAAATTCAAGCTTCTTAACCGCAGAATAAAGTGCTCGGGCATTAGGCGAAGGAGTTTTAACGGTTACAAATCCACTCGGCATTCGAGGCAAATAAAAGCGGTGGCATAATGTTTTTAATCACTCGGCGGAGAAGGACTGGCCGGGTCGCGAAGGTTGTCGAGATCGATCTTTGTCGGCGATCGCGAGTGGCTGCCTCGAGGAAAGTGTCCATGAAGTCTGGAAGGAGTGCTTTAGTGTTTGCCACTTTGAGAGCTGCCAGCTTGTCTTCCTTAGCTTCCTTGCGGTGCACTCGGACCAAAGACAAGGCGACATCAAGAAGACACCCGCGCGAAGATTTCTTCCACTCTTGCACTCGGCCTGGAATCTGATTCAGCCGAGTCATCAAGGACTCGAGGTCTTGAGACGTTTCCGCTTGAGGCCAGAGTTCAGCGTCCACTCGGGCCATCGCCGCCTTCAGCCGAGCAAGATAGTCGACTGCACCGTCCAAGCGTGATTCCAGTCGAAGCAAGTTCATCGCAACTTCATCTTTCATGGGACAGTTGATGGGGTCGAGACCTGTCTTGACTCGTCTGGTTTCGGCTTCAAAGTCCCGACAGAGTTCTGTTCCATCACAACAAACAATGAGTCGACAGTATTATAAATTTCAGTCGACGACAGTTGTCTAACTGAACAGTAATACCTTCAAGCTTCAAGACGAGCTTCGCCGCAAGTTGTTCCAAATGAGACTCTAGCTTGCCCGTGTCCTGAGACAATCAACTTCAGCGGTCAGGTTCTCCTTGTCCTGCCTCAGTTGTTCGACTTCGCGATTGGCGTCCGAGACGGCCGTCTTCAATTTCGCGTTCTCGTCCTCCAACTTGCCGACTGAAGCCAGCTTCTGGTCCGCAAGCTTCGTCTTCTCGCGTGCTTCCTTCTGAGCAGCTGCCAGATCCAGATCCTTCTGCTCCAAAGCTTCCTTCATCCTCTAAGAAACAACACTCTTCAGACGAGACTGAAGTTGGTGATTTTCACTATGCACATCTGCTATGTGAAGTCACTCGGTTCAAAGAGACTGAAAGAAAAGCAGCGGAAAGTCCACCAGGCAGACGAAACAGTCGAATGGTTACCTCCCATGATGGTCGTTTCTTTTTGGGCAGTCTTCAGATTCTTCTTCGCCAGTTCGAGGTCAAGTTCAACGCTGATATGCTTCTTCTTCAACTCGGTGAGCCGAGCTCCAAGATCACAAGACCTCTGCAGTCAGAAAGACAAACATTTCAGTCGACAGAAATAAGAGACAGTGAAGGAAAAGATTTACTCTAAGACTACTGCCGAATTAAATATTCAATAGTAGTCTCGGGGACTACACCTAGTGGGTGCACTTAGCGTGCCCCCACTGGATCAGATCAATACTCAACATGAGTTAAAAAAAAGACAGAGAGATATATTATCAGACCTCAGTCGATTGCCAGCAGCTGACCGTGGTCTCGGGGACTACACCCAGTGGGTGCACTCGACGTGCCCCCACAGATTCGGAAAGTGCAAAATTGAAGATCTCCTGAGTTCTAAACGAAGGAACACCCACTGGGTGATTGGATGTAAAGTAACGCTCAAAGGTTCGGTCGGAATTCTACTGACATGGACATTGGTCAGAAGGGCAGTGCTGGCATTGTAGGCTATCTGACTAGCTTCATGCATCACTTTCACCTGCTCAATGACAAGATTCGCCTGGCGAAGAGCTTCCCTAGCGGCAATCGGCGAGTCGTCCGGAGTTTGATATGCAGCAAAGAGAGATGGCTCCAGAGAGGTCGAAGCAGTTGCCGGGTCAGATGAGTGGAGTTGCACCGGTGCAGCGGGCGTCTATGCAGTCGACCCCGACGGACGATCAGTCGTCAACGGGTTAGCTAATGTGACGTTAGTCTGAACTATCGCCTCAGGCGCCGGTGTCGACTGAGGGATTTGGACTTCAAGTCTCCTCCTGCTCGAACCTCCACTCTTCTTCCTCCTCTCCTGAAGAGGCACTTCTTCTTCTTCGTCGTCAGGAAGCACAACGATGTCTTGGAGCTGCATAAGAACATAAGTATCAAATTTTAGTCAATCGACCACCCACTCGGTTAAACAAAATTGGGTTGATGAACTTACCAGCTCGTGAGGTGGCTTCTTCGTCTCCTGGCGCCTTGTCAACATCCATGTCAGTGGCAGCGGAGGTGGGGCTGGAAGGACACAAGAGTTGGTCGGTCAGATCAAGAAAACCTTCAGTCGACTTACAGAAACACAAACAAGATACCCACCCTGAGGCAACGGGAACGTCCATCTTGATTCGCGGCAATGTCTTCCGGGTCTTGGAGAGGACGACTTTAGGCTGCTTGGCCACCTTCTCCGTCGGCTCCGGAGTCGACGTCCGAGTGCGCTTTTGAGTACCGACACTCGGACCAACGCCTTTCCCGCGCCCGCCAACCGGATCATGTTGTTGTTTGGATCGACGTTCGGAGCGTGGCGGCGAGTCGATTTCCTCCTTCTCGTCCGATTCCTCGCTCTCCTCCTCCTCGTCGCTTCCCTGAGAAACCCACTCGACACTATCCTCCGCGCTGTCCTCCCCCTCCTGGGCTTGTTCCAAAGCCTGTTCACCGTTGGGCATCGAATGCATCTCAGTGAACACCTGCAGAATAAATTGGTCGAACAAGAGTCAGTCAATATCAAGTGCAGTCGGAGCATGAATGAGAAGCAGTCGGAACGAAAAGCGTACCTTGTCGGGTGGGTTTATGCTGCTAAAGGGAACGACTCGCCTAGATCCTCTGGGATTGTCCTGATTGCCTGTGATGCTCCTCAGCCACGAGGCTACTGTTTCAGACGACACTTCTTCAGGATGGGTCCGGGCGATGTCGTCCGGCCCGGAATACAGCCACATTGGGTGATCGCGGGCCTGGAGAGGCTGGATGCGTCGACTGAGGAACACCTCCAACAGATCCAGACCCGTAACGCCATCGTTGATAAGCTGAACCACCCTATCCACCAACATCCTTGTCTCCATGATCTCGCCAGCAGTCACTTTCAATGGAGCAGGAGTCTGGACTCGGTCAAACGAGAAGTGGGGGAGACCGGTCGACTGACCTGGAGTCGCGACATCTTGGCAATAGAACCAAGTCGACTGCCAGCCTCTAACAGAGTCAGGAAGGGTCATGGCAGGAAAGGCTCTCCCTTTTCTCTTTTGTATACCTAAACCCCCACACATCTGGATGACATGGGTTTTCGAGTCACTCGACTTTGCCTTTTTTACCGATTGAGAACGAATAGTGAAGATGTGTTTGAAAAGACCCCAGTGCGGTCGACATCCCAAGAAGTTCTCGCACATCGACACGAAAATGGCTAAATGTGTGACAGTGTTGGGGGAGAAATGGTGGAGTTGAGCACCGAAAAAGTTCAGAAACCCCCTAAAGAAAGGATGTGGGGGAAGCAAAAAGCCGCGGTCGACGTGGGTGGCGAGTAGAACGCACTCACCCGGTCGAGGTTGAGGGCTCATCTCCCCCTCCGGCAGCCTCGCCGCTCCCTTGGCGATCAATCCCGACTCCATCAGCTCGTCCAGGTCCGCCTGCCGAATCGAAGACCGGATCCAATCTCCCTGGATCCAGCCCGGCCGCAGCCCCACGCGCGACGACCACCCGCGCTGCTGCTTCTTGCCCTTCGCCACCTCCTTCGTCTTCTTTGCGCGCTCTTGGCCACCTTCTCCGCCGTCTTGTCCTTCACCATGGCGACGGGCAGCGGCGTCGAGCGGAAGATTAGGTGCGACGGAGAGGCAGAGAAAGGAGAAGGAAGAGAAGACACGCACAGTGCGGACGCCTCGGTCTGGTCACCTTATAAGAGGTCATTTACGAGTGACTAACGCGTGGGGCCGGACGATCCCGTCAAATCTCAAGAACAGATCGCAAGACAGCGATGTGGCGAAAAAAGGCGCACGGGAATCGAGGAATCACGCTATCCGCTCCGCCCGCTTCGCACCCCCGTCCGCGCGCTCCTTGAAATTTCAGATCCCGTGAAATCCGGGATACGCTGCATAATCGCGCCCAGGATCCCACGCCCAACACAACACTCGCACATGAGATCAACAGTTCACTCGATTGTCCGCTGAATGGATCAAGGCGATCGAGTCGACATCAAATACCAACACAAAGCGCTCGGACTTCTGAAGCACCATCAAGTCCGGAGCTCGGAACAGGTTCAATTTCAATCTACTTTGCACTCACACCTTAATGCATTCGGGGGCTACTGATGAGGATACAAACCTGGGGTAGGGTCATAGGCCTGACCTATACGCCCTACCCAAGGTCACTACCCCAGAAGTTGAGAAGACCAAAATTCCACTCAACGATGCAATTATTCGACCAGAATCCCTTATCTTCACTAGACCATATGGGAACCACTCGACTATGTCAAAGACCAGGAGTCGGTAGGACGTACAACGGCCGGGTATTCACTCCTTAGTCCTTATGAGCATTAAGAGTACTTAATGCTAGCGTTACCAGTAACGCCCCTTACTTCATGTACATTATTTCCCTTGTAATGGAGGCGGGTTGGGGTCCTGGCGCACTCTATATAAGCCACCCCCCTCCTCTGGCACAAGGGTTCGCACCCCCTGTAATTCAACACACATAATCCAATCGACCGCCTCCGGGCACCGAGACGTAGAGCTATTACTTCCTCCGAGAAGGGCCTGAACTCAGAATCTCGTGTGTACATCTTCGCCATAGCTAAGATCTTGCCTCTCCATACCTACCCCCTTTCATGTCAGCCTTAGAACCACGACAGACCGTCCTTAAATAATTCTGATTCCTTGAATTTCACGAAATCGTCCCCAGTGTTATCTTTGGTTCTCCAAAGGTTCCCTTGAATTCGGAGTCTTCTTTCTGCTTTTTCGCATTTCTTCCATATAGTTTTCTTGTGGTTGTTGAATGCAATTGTCATCTTCCTAAGAGCAGCGCCCTTGACTTTCTCCACATCTCCACTGTCAAATGATCTGGTAGGGTGAAATGTTCCATGAGATCTTCCCAAAGCGCTTTTTTTGCTCTGTCATCGACAAAAGTAAGATCTGGACGGGGCTTTGATGGCTTTTTCCATTCTTGAAGAGAGATCAGGAGTTTGTCCTTCACAAGAACTCCGCACTGACGAACAAACTTGTTTGCAATGTTCTTAGGCCCTATTGGTACGCCATTAGTGTTGATGTCATCGATGTTGTACTTTACGCCCTGCTTCAACTATTTCCCCTTGCCTCGCACTTTGCCTGTAGAAGATTTGCTCGGTCCGGAGGGCTGAAAAGAATAAAGATCGATTCGTTAATATATCTTCAAATCATTTAAAACATGTGATGATCACTAGATGCCTGCTTATATAAATATACCTCGCTGGTCTCGGTTTTTATCAAGATCAACATTTTCTTCGCCATCATAATCATGAATTTCGTCGTCATCATAATCATTAATTTCTTCGCCATCATAATCCATGATTTCATCAATTCGGTCGTCGCGATCGAATATCATATCATCACCCTCCCGGTATTGTTCAGATATTGGGAGCCGCCATCTTCTTCATTTTGATTATCCGCCATGAGGGGAGCGATGATATCGAACATGACCTCTTCTCCTCTCTATCGGTATTGTCCGCCATAGCTTTTATTTAACAAATCGAGAAGGAATATAAAACAATTTAGTATTCAAATTACAATATGCATGCATGCAATCAATAAGAGGAAATCCTGAATCATAGTACATAATATGCATCGTCTCGAATAATATATAATCTCGAATACATCGTCTCGAATATTATATATCGAATACATCACTAGCTAGCTAGCTAGCTAATAAAGATCGAATACTACAGAATAATCTAGGCCACTCATGGTTCTCGAGGCGAGGCGGTGGACTCCCAAAGAGAAGGATCATAGCTCGGTCATCTCCCAAAGACCCCGCCACGTATTGAAGAACTCGACGTCCATAGCAGCCATGTAGCGACGGACGTGCTCGTCCTCCTCTCTGACATGGCGACGCACCACCTCCGATGGGGCCGACTCCCTTCACACCGAAAGTGGCCCACGGGAACGCCACCAAAGGAGCTCAGGGTCGACGACGGGACCCAGGTTCCTCACCAAGCGGCGAGCCCCTGAAGATAGTACCTCCCAGTGCCAGCCCGGCTGAGCCCAGTCCCGGACATGGGTCCTCTGAAACAGGACATCGTCGCGAACGGGTCGACGGAGAGGATGCGGGCCGGGCATCGTCGAGAACAAATACTATACGCCCATAAAAGTAACATTTTTAAATGATTGGATCACTAGTAGAAAAAGGGCCTTTAGTACACTAATCGGGACTAAAGGCCCTCCATCAACCTCTGCCGAGGTTCACTTTAGTCCCGGTTGGTAACACCAACCGTACTAAAGGAAATTTTATGATTTTTTTGAATTTTTTAGTTTTCAAATTTTGAATTATTTTAACCTTTAATCTCTAATCACCCCTCATCACCGCTCAATTTAACCTCTAATCTCTAATCACCCCTTATCATTCCAAATCATCTAACTTCCTGACGGTCACCCATCCTCTCACTACTCCACTGAGCACGCTTAACTTCCGGTTCTATTCTCCTCGCTTCCAAGTCTGCACTTGTTGTTTTCCTGACAATAGTAAGATGTCAATCCTATTAACCCTTAGGAATTTAGCTTGAGCATGAAGTCACACATTTCATTGTTTGAGTGTGAAACTATTGTTCTAAAAAACAATAATTATTTAGTAACACTAATATTTCTAATAAGTAGTTTGACCATAGTTTGACCACAGTTTGACCAGATTTGACCAAAATTCAAAAAAACTGAAATAATTATTTAGTAACACTAATATTTCTTGAATAAGTAGTTTGACCATTGTTTGACCACAGTTTGACCATGGTATGTCCAGATTTGACCAAAATTCAAAAAAACTGAAATAATTATTTAGTAACACTAATATTCTTGAATAATTATTTAGTAACACTAATACTTCTTGAATAAGTAGTTCTACCATAGTTTGACCAGATTTAAAAAAATTCAAAAAAAATTGAAATTTGAGCATAAATTTTTTCCTTTTAGAATTTGAGGATTCTAAAAATTTGCAAATAGGCCGTAGGCCGTCAAAATCGGATGCGGATTTCCGTGCTGAACATTTTGATATATTATACGTTTTTTCTGACATTGTATGCAAAAGTTATAGCCGTTTTACATTTTCCCTACACTTTTTGCAAAATATGACCAAATTTAAGTTTTTAAATTTTCCTAACTAGTACATGTAGTAACATAACTACATCTGGAAAGATTTTAATTTTTGAAGTTTTTATCACTTTCTTTTGCTTTTTACAAAACTGAAAAGGCGATCCAGGGGGAGGGGGGGTAGAGTTTGAAAATGGGACCTTTAGTACCGGTTCATGCCACGAACTGGTACTAATGCCTCAAACCCCATTAGTACCGGTTGGTGGCTCGAACCGGGACTAAAGGTCTAACCTTTAGTACCGGTTGGTGCCATGAACCGGTACTAATGGTATCAAGATGCTTTAGTCCCGGTTCGTGGCACTAACCGACTAAAGGTCTCATTTGAACCGACCAATGCCTATACGGTGCCTGGCCGCCGAACGGGACTAATGCTCACATTAGTCCCGGTTCGTAATGCAACCTGGATTAATGCTCTTTTATGGCGAATCAAAGCCCTATTTTCTACTAGTGGATTGTGATTTATTATATGCAAATTCTAAATTTTTATAACTAAAATTATAAGAAACTAAAACTAACATTTCTATAACAATTTGAAATTAATCTAATTCATCTAGCTAAAACTAACATTTCTAATATTTCTAACATTTCTATAACATGTCTAACATTTCTATAACATTTCTAACATTTTTATATACTATTTGACATTAATCTAATCTAATTAATTAATTCATCTAAAACATTTGTATAAAAAAGAAAAAATAGAAAAACTAAAACTAAAACTAAAAACAGAATCGTAGGTGTGTGTGTGTACACACAGGCAGCTTGCATGCACCTATGGTGCCCTATGCGTGGATGGCTTGATTGGAGGGAGGAGAGGGGCGGGAGAGGGGCTCTGGCGCAAGGCGAGGCGACGACGGACGACGGCAGACACACAGAAGCCAAGCATTTATTTACGACGGACGGCGCATTTAGGACTAACGGCGACGGGGCGGTGGCGACGGCGATGGGGACGGTGACAGGGGCGGCGGCAACGGCGACAGGGACGGTGATAGGGGCGGCGACGAGGGGCGGCGGCGACGGCGACATGGACGGCGACAAGGGGCGGCGGCGACGGGGCAGAAGAGAAAGAAGCAGAGGGAGAACGAACTGACAAATTTTTTTGAAGTGTTTTCTTATATAGAACCTACCTTGAGTACCGGTTGAAGCCACTAATCGGTACTAAAGGTCTGTTTTGGCCAGGCGAAGCGGCGGGAAGCGCACCCCTTTAGTACCGGGTGGTGGTTCCAACTGGTACTAAAGGCCCCCCCTTTAGTACCGGTTGTAGCCACCACCCGTTACTAAAGGGGGTGCGCTGGCGCAGGTGCGATGCGCAAGTTTAGTCTCACCTCGCTAGTCGAGGAGCGCCGGGGCCAGTTTATGAGCCCCGGCTCGGGCACTGCATTGAGCTCCTCTCCAATGCAAGCCTTCTGGGCCTATCTCTTCTACATTGCCCTGTTGGGCCTACTAGGCTAGCGGGCCTGCATCCTGCCCAACTACAGTTTGGGTTTCTAGTCGTATGCCGCTTTGGCCCAGTAGGTGGGATTTTTTTATTTAGTTTTTGTCTCAACAAAATTTAGGTTTTTTTTCTTTTCTACTTTATTTATTTTCATTTATTTATTTCTAAATATTTTTTCTTTAGGTACAAAAAATTACAAACTTTCTGTTATTGTGAGTAGTTTTCAAATTTGAATAGTTTAATTTTTTTTAATTTAGTCTTTGTCTCAACAAAAATTTAGTTTTTTTTTCTTTTATATTTTATTTATTTTCATTTATTTATTTCTGAATATTTTTCTTTAGGTACAAAAATTACAAACTTTCTGTTAGTGCTAGTAGTTTTCAAATTTGAATAGTTTAAATTTTTAATTTAGTTTTGTCTCAACAAAAATTTAGTTTTTTATTTTCTACTTTATTTATTTTCATTTATTTATTTCTGAATATTTTTCTATAGGTACAAATAATTACAAACTTTGTGTTAGTGCTAGTAGTTCTCAAATTTGAATAGTTTAAATTTTTTTAAGTTAGTTTTTATCTCAACAAAATTTACTTTTTTCTTTTTTACTTTATTTATCTTCATTTATTTATCTCTGAATATTTTTTTTATAGTTACAAAAAATTACAAACTTTCTGTTAGTGCCAGTAGTTTTCAAATTTGAATAGTTTAAATTTGAATTATTTGATGAACTAATTTGTAGACGAAGTGCATCCAGTTCTTGCACATAAAATTTCTTTGCGTTTCAAATACCAAAACACATAAGTATCCTAACTATTTCGAAGATTCACTCTGGTTTGTTCGAAACCCAACTTTCCAGATATATAAGTCTGGAAAGTCACTACAGAAGAAAGTGATGACGGTGAAGCCTATCACATGCCGGTGTGGGATCTTTGGGTGTGAAACTTTTTCTTCGCGTGTGTCCCTTTGCGCAGTAACCATGGACAATCTTCATTATTTAACCGGATGCTCGGATCAATATTCACTTTGAATGGAGCAATTTCATCCAACTTTTCATAATCTTCCGACATGTCTCTTATCATCCACTCCCGCCGATGTTTCTTTTCCCGAAGAACTATGTGGCGCTTTGGCTCATTGTATGATCCATCCGCTTCCTTATCTTTTCTTTTTCTTGGCATGGTAGACATGTCTTTCACATAGAAAACCTGCACCACATCATTGGCTAGGACGAATGGTTCGTCTGCATACGCAAGATTGTTGAGATCTACTGTTGTCATTCCGTACTGCGGGTCTTCCGTTACCCCGCCTCGTGTCATATTGACCCATTTGCACTCAAACAAAGGGACCTTCAAACCACCTCCATAGTTAAGTTCCCATATGCCCTCTATGTAACCATAATATGTTTCCTTTCCGTGTTGGTTGTTGCATCAAAGCGGACACCACTGTTTTGGTTGGTGCTCTTCTTATCTTGGGCGATCGTGTAAAATGTATTCCCATTTATCTCGCACTGTGAAAGTCATTATATTTGAAGATGGTAGCGGGACATCAAGTACAGGACATCTTCAATATAGCCATCATGCATGGCACGTGTCGCAACCAACCGGCGAAAGTCCTCGCTTGTTCACGTGTATTCCGGTCGCCGCTGCTCCGGTGTTTGGAGTGTAGAAAATTCTTGTGTTCCTCCATATACGGAGCCACCAAGGCGGAATCTTGTAGAACTGTAGTGTGCTTCAGGTGAGAGAATGCCCGTCCATACATATTATTTGATCCCCTCCTAGCGTGCCTTTTCCATCCGATCTGCCCTTATGCGCGATTCAGAACACCAATCGGCTTAAGGTCGAATAAAGTCAATACAAAACTCAATGACCTCCTCATTTTCATGGCCCTTCGAATGCTTCCTTTTGGCCTAGCACGGTTATGAACATATTTCTTCAAGACTCCCATGAACCTCTCAAAGGGGAACATATTGTGTAGAAATACATGACCCAAAACGTCAATCTCTCCGCAAAGGTGAACTAGGACGTGCGTCATGATGTTGAAGAAGGATGGTGGGAACACCAACTTGAAACCGACAAGACATTGCACCAAATCATTACGTAACCTTGGTATGATTTCTGGATCAATTACCTTTCGAGAGATTGCATTGAGGAATGCACATAGCTTCACAATGGCTAATCGAACGTTTTCGGTAGAAGCCCCTCAATGCAACCGAAGCGATTGCGTCATAATCACGTGATAGTCATGAGACTTCAGGTTCTGGAAATTTTTCTCTGCCACATTTATTATTCCCTTTATATTCGACGAGAAGCCAGACGGTACCTTCATACTGAGCAGGCATTCAAATAAGATTTCCTTCTCTTCTTTGGTAAGAGCGTAGCTGGCCTGACCCTGATGTATGTCGTCTTTTCCGTGCATACGTTGCTGGTCCTCCCGTGCCTCCGGTGTATCTTTTGTCTTCCCATACACGCCCAAGAAGCCAAGCAGGGTCATGCAAAGATTCTTTGTCACGTGCATCACGTCGATTGCGGAGCGGACCTCTAGGTATTTCCAATAGGGCAGGTCCCAAAATATAGATTACTCCTTCCACATGGGTACGCGTCCGTAAGCGTCCTTCGGAACAGGTTGTCCGCCAGGACCCTTTCCAAAGATTACCTTCAAATCCTTCACCATATCATGTACATCAGCACCAGTACGGTGGCGAGGCTTCGTCTGGTGATCCGCCTCACCTTTGAAATGCTTGCCTTTCTTTCTTACGGGATGCCCGCTCGGAAGAAATCGACGATGTCCTGTGTACACATTCTTCCTACAACTATCCAAATATATACCGTCGGTATCATCCAAATAGTGCGTGCATCCGTGGTATCCATTGTTTGTCCGTCACCGAAGGTTCGAGAGCAGGCTAATCATTGATGGTCACGAACAACAACGCATTTAGGTCAAATTCTTCCTGTTTGTGCTCATCCACGCGACGTACACCTTTTCCATTCCACGCTTGTAATAGTTCTTCAACTAATGGCCTTAGGTACACATCAATGTCATTGCGGGTTGGTTAGGGCCTTGGATGAGCACCGCATCATAATGAACTTCTGCTTCATGCACAACCAAGGAGGAAGGTTATACAAACATAGAGTCACAGGCCATGTGCTATGGTTGCTGCTCTGCTCCCCAAAAGGATTAATGCCATCTGCGCTTAGACCAAACCATACGTTCCTTGGTCACCTGCAAACTCCTCCCTGTACTTTCTCTCGATTTTTCTCCACTGAGACCCGTCAGCGGGTACTCTCAACTTTCCGTCTTTCTTACGGTCTTCTCTGTGCCATCGCATCACCTTGGCATGCTCTTTGTTTTGGAACAAACGTTTCAACCATGGTATTATAGGAGCATACCACATCACCTTCGCAGGAATCTTCTTCCTCGGGCACTCGCCCTCGACATCACCAGGGTCATCGTGATTGATCTTATAGCGCAATGCACCGCATACCGGACACGCGTTCAAATCCTCGTACTCACCGCGGTAGAGGATGCAGTCATTAAGGCATGCATGTATCTTCTGCACCTCTAAACCTAGAGGGCAGACAGCCTTCTTTGCTTCGTACGTACTCTCGGTCAATTCGTTGTCCTTTGGAAGCATATTATTTATCATTACCAGCAACTTTCCAAATCCCTTGTCAGATAGACCATTCTCTGCCTCCCATTGCAGCAATTCCAGTGTGGTGCCTAGCTTTTTCTTGTCACCTTCGCAATTCGGGTACAACAATTTCTTGTGATCCTCTAACATGCGCTGCAACTTCTTCTTCTCCTTTTCACTTGCGCAGTTTCTCTTTGCATCGGCAATGGCCCGACCTAGATCATCAGCGAGCTCATCATATGCCTCTTCTTCAGCTTCTTCCCGCATGGCGGGCTCAGCTTCTTCCCCCATTGTTGTATCATTGTATTCAGGGGACCCATGGCCATGATAGCTATCGTCATCCTCTTCTTCTTCATTCTCTTCCATCATAACCCTCTTTCTCCATGCTTGGTCCAAACATTATAGTGGGGCATGAAACCGACTCAAACAGTGGACGGAATGGTTCTTGAGGTAGAGTAATTCGACCATTCTTATAACCAGCACATGGACAAGGCATAAAACCATCCGCCGCTTGTTATCCTCGAGCATAATCGAGCATCGGTCATCGACATCCATTACCGGCGCATCTTCATTACACACCACTGAATAGACCAAATTAATACAAGTTCATACATAAAGTTCAGGGACATTTACATCTGTGCCCCTAACTCAAACCCACTACTCAGTTTTGCCCCTAGTTTTCGGGTATGCTCAGTTTTGCCCCTCTGCCGTCAGTGCCACTTATAGAAATGCCCCTCCGCTCTGTTTCCGTCCAGTCAAGGCTGTTTGACCGCTAACTTGCTGTCAGTTTGACATATTTGCCCCTCTTTCTTACATGTGGGCCCTCTCTTACCTCTTCGCTTCAGTCTCTCTCTGTGCTCTTTCTCTCGCTCGACCCTAACCCTAGCTCTCTCTTCCCCAAATCGCCCCCTCACCTGAACCCTAGCGGCTTCGATCCCCACCATGGAAAACTCCAGATCAATGGCGGGCACGGTGGAGATTCGGTCGACCTGAGCTGTGCTGCGATTCGGAACCAACCGCTGTGGATGGAGGTCGACGGTGGTTGCGGCGCCGGCGGCGGCCATGAAGGGAGCACAAATCCGAAGGGGTAAGTGCAGTACTTCCAGATCTGAAGCCTGCTATACGTATTGTAGTTCGTTTTGATTCCTGTGTTCATCTGCGTTCGTAGTGCTCATTTGGTTCGATTTTTTTCCTGTTTTTCATTGTCATTCGTAGGGTGGATTATATATGTTTGGATTGTAGAATGGAAACAACTCTTCTAGTTCCTGCTGGTACAAAAGCAGGGAACACAGGATTTTCATTTCCTTTGGTAGTGGAGAGCACACTGAAGTTTGTGCAGTTTAGATCTCATATATGTGCTAAATACCCGTGTGGAATACATGATGCAGTTGAATTCAGGTACTGGGATATTGATAGTTCAGTTTGGGTCCCAGTCCAATGTGATGCTGAGTTAGAAAAAATGTTTAGAAATCATGCTCATTTCCCAGTCAAATTGGAAATCAATGTCATACAAAGAAAAAGAGGATTGATGACAAGAAGTGGCGAAAATCACAATCTACTAGTTCTAGAGGTAGGAGCAGAATATCCAGGGGGAGAAAAACAAGTGTTAGCAGTCAGAAGAGAGCTTCAGATGCAGGAGAGAGCTCTATGCAGGTTCCAGGAACACCATCAGAGCAAGTGCCTATTTATGCAGGTCCTACTCAAAGCAGAGATTCTGTTGATCCAAATATTGAGGAGGGACTTCCTGATGATTGGCCTACAGATGATGAGGATGAAAGGCTTTTCCCTCAGTTTGTTACAAAACATAAGGCCAAGAAGACAGATGATGATGGGGATGAAGATTATATGCCACCACCAGAAGGAATGTTTGATGAGCCAGGTGAAGATGAGTTGGAGGAGGACCTGGACATGGGATATAGTGAGGATTCTGATGATGGAAGGCCAGATGTGCAGTACAACAGAGATGATCCTACTTTAAAAGAAGGAACTATATTTTCCAGTGCTTTAGACTGTAGGAATGCACTAGCTACATTTTCAATTAAAACTCAGAGTGAGTATGTAGTAGACAAGAGTGATCCTACCAGGTTGACTGTTCATTGTGCTTATAAGAGGTATAGATGGAGGATGCATGCCTCCTTAATGAGAAATAGCTCATTGTTTTGTGTACAAACAGAGGTTCATATGTAGTTACATTGCAAATATTTTTCTGTTATTTGTTGCAGCAAGTATGTCTGACATGTAATTGAACTTTCAATATTGCAGGTCAAAGTGAACCACTCTGCACATACTTGTCCAAGTGTAAGCAGAAGGCAAAGACTAAAGTCAGCTAAGTGCAGATGGGTTGCTGATGCAGTGAAGCATTTGGTTTTAGAGGATTCAGAGGTTGGAGTTACAGAGTTGAAAAAGAACCTGAAGAAAAAATATGGCCTGCAAGTCCCATACATGAGAGTGTTCTATGGAAAGTAGATGGCACTGGACAACATTTATGGTAAGTGGACTGACTCATTTCAATTATTGTACACTTACAAGGCAGAAGTTGAGAAAGCATCTCCTGGAAGTGTAGTTAACATTGACAAGCACACTGTCGAGTACAAAATAGCTGGAAAAACTAGACAAAAAGAGTGCTTTAGAAGAGTGTTTGTTTCTTTCAAAGCATGTTGGCAAGGTTTTTTAGATGGATGTAGGCCCTATCTTGCAGTAGATGGCACGACACTGAATGGCAGATATAAAGGCCAACTTGTGAGTGCATGTGCAGTGGATGCTTGCAACTGGATCTTCCCAGTAGCAGTTGGAGTTGTTGAGTCTGAAAATACAGATAGTTGGACATGGTTTTTCCAGAATTTAAAAGAACTAATAGGACATCCACCAGGTCTTGTCATCCACACAGATGCATGCAAAGGACTAGAGACTGCTGTTGAAGATGTATTCACAGGAGTTGAGCAGAGGGAATGCATGAGGCATTTGGCAGCTAATTTCTCCAAAGGAGACTTGGTCCTCCGAGTGGATCAGCAGAAGCCACACAAGCTCCGCGGCAACGGCGCCAGAAAAAGGTCTTGATAACCCACAAGTATAGGGGATCGCAACAGTTTTCGAGGGTAGAGTATTCAACCCAAATTTGTTGAGTCGACACAAGGGGAGCCAAAGAATATTCTCAAGTATTAGCAACTAAGTTGTCAATTCAACCACACCTGGAAACTTAGTATCTGCAGCAAGGTGTTTAGTAGCAAAGTAATATGATAGTGGTGGTAATAAAGAATAAAAGTAAAGACAACAAAAGTAATGTTTTTGGTATTTTGTAGTGATTGTAAAGAATAACGGAAAAGTAAATAAGCGAGAACCAGATATGGAAAACTCGTAGGCACCGGATCAGTGATGGATAATTATGTCGGATGTGGTTCATCATGTAACAGTCATAACATAGGGTGACACAGAACTAGCTCCAGTTCATCAATGTAATGTAGGCATGTATTCCAAATATAGTCATACGTGCTTATGGAAAGAAATTGCATGACATCTTTTGTCCAACCCTCCCGTGGCAGCGGGGTCCTATTGGAAACTAAGGGATATTAAGGCCTCCTTTTAATAGAGAACCGGAACAAAGCATTAGCACATAGTGAATACATGAACTCCTCAAACTATGGTCATCACCGGGAGTGGTCCCGATTATTGTCACTTCGGGGTTGCCGGATCATAACACATAGTAGGTGACTATATACTTGCAAGATAGGATCAAGAACTCACATATATTCATGAAAACATAATAGGTTCAGATCTCAAATCATGGCACTCGGGCCCTAGTGACAAGCATTAAGCATAGCAAAGTCATAGCAACATCAATCTCAGAACATAGTGCATACTAGGGATCAAACCCTAACAAAACTAACTCGATTACATGATAAATCTCCTCCAACCCATCACCGTCCAGCAAGCCTACAATGGAATTACTCACACACGACGGTGAGCATCATGAAATTGGTGATGGAGGATGGTTGATGATGACGACAGCGATGAATCCCCCTCACCGGAGCCCCGAACGGACTCCAGATCAGCCCTCCCGAGAGAGATTAGGGCTTGGCGGCTCTGTATCATAAAACGCGATGATTTCCTCTCTCTAATTTTTTTCTCCCCGAAGGCCAATATATGGAGTTGGAGTTGGCGTCGGAGGGTCACCAGGGGGCCCACGAGGTAGGGGGCGTGCACAGGGGGGGGGTTCCCCCACCCTCGTGGACAGGGTGTGGGCCCCCTGGTCTTCTTCTTTGGCGAGGATTTTTTATTAATTACCCTAAGATATTCTGTGGAGTTTCAGGTCGTTGCGAGAACTTTTATTTTCTGCACAAAAACAACACCATGGCAATTCTGCTGAAAACAACGTCAATCCGGGTTAGTTCCATTCAAATCACACAAGTTAGAGTCCAAAACAAGGGCAAAAGTGTTTGGAAAAGTAGATACGACGGAGACGATCAACTCCCCAAGCTTAAACCCTTGCTTGTCCTCAAGCAATTCAGTTGACAAACTGAAAGAGAAAAGAAAAACTTTTATAAACTCTGTTTGCTCTTGTTGTTGTAAACATGAAAAGCCAGCATTCAAGTTTCAGCAAATATTATGAACTAACCATACTCACAATAACACAAAGGTCTCACAATTACTCATATCAATAGCATAATCAGCTAGCGAGCTATAATAACAAAACTCGGATGACAACACTTTCTCAAAATAATCATAACATGATATAACGGAATGGTATCTCGCTAGCCCTTTACGAGACCGCAAAACATAAATGCAGAGCACCTTCAAAGATCAAGGACTGACTAAACATTGTAATTCATGGTAAAGAGATCCAATCAAGTCATACCCGATATAAACCAATAATAATGAATGCAAACGACACTGTGCTTTCCAGCGGGTGCTTTTTAATAAGAAGGGTGATGACTCAACATAAAAGTAAATAGATAGGCCCTTCGCAGAGGGAAGCAGGGATTTGTAGAGGTGCCAGAGCTCGGTTTTTAAAATAGAGATTGAATAACATTTTGAGCGGCATTCTTTTGTTGTCAAAGCAACAACTATGAGATGACGATATCTTCCATGCTAAACAAATTATAGGCGGTTCCCAAACAGAATGGTAAAGTTTATACTCCCCCTCCTCCACAAGCATCAATCCATGGCTTGCTCGAAACAACAAGTGCCTCCAACATTCAACAGGTCCCAAGGGGAGTTTTGTTTGCAATTATTTTGATTTAGTTTGCATAAAGCATGGGACTGGGCATCCCGGTGACCAACCATTTTCTCGTGAATGAGGAGCGGAGTCCACTCCTCTTGAGAATAACCGCCTAACATGGAAGATAAGGACAACCCTAGTTGAAACATGAGCTGCTCGAGTATACAAAATAGAATTTCATTTGAAGGTTTGGAGTTTGGCACATACAAATTTACTTGGAATGGCAGGTTAATACCGCATATAGGAAGGTATAGTGGACTCATATGGAACAACTTTGGGGTTTTAAGGAGGTTGGGTGCACAAGTAGTATTCCCGCTTAGTACTGGTGAAGGCTAGCAAAAGACTGGGAAGCGACCAACCGGGAGAGCGACAACAGTCGTAAACATGCATCAAAATTAATTTACACTGAATACAAGCATGAGTAGGATAAATCCACCATGAACATAAATATCGTGAAGGCTATGTTGGTTTGATTCAACTACATGCGTGAACATGTACCAAGTCTAGTCACTCAATTCATTTAAAGGAGGATACCATCCCATCATACCACATCACGATCATTCTAATAGCATGTTGGCACGCAAGGTAAACCATTATAACTCATAGCTAATCAAGCATGGCACAAGTAACTATAATCTCTAGATGTCATTGCAAATATGCTTATTTCATAATAGCTAACTCAGGAACGATGAATCATCATATTTACAAAAACAAGAGAGGTCGAGTTCATACCAGCTTTTCTCATCCCAATAAGTCCATCATATATCATCATTATTGCCTTTCACTTGCACGACCGAACGAAGTGTATAATAGTAAGAGTGCACGTGCGTTGGACTAAGCTGGAATCTGCAAGCATTCAACTCAACAGAAAAGACAAGTAATATGTGCTCTAAGTTAAATAAACAATCATGCAAATAAGAGCCACTAAGCATTTTCAATATGGTCTTCTCGACCCCCAAAGAAAGGAAAAGAAAAACTATTTACACGGGAAAGCTCCCAACAAGCAAAAGAAGAACGGGAAATATTTTTGGGTTTTCCTTTTTAATTACTACAGCAAATAAATAATTCTACTACTAATTTTTTTGGTTTTCTAAAGGTTTATTAAACACACAAGAAGAAAGCAGGAAAAAGAAAATAATCTAGCATGGATATTACAATGAAAGAGTATGAACACCGACATCTGGCAATGAGTGTGTGTGTGCATAAATGTATTGTCGGTGGGAAATACGTACTCCCCCAAGCTTATGCTTTTGGCCTAAGTTGGTTTATTGCCAGGGATGGTCTGGCGGATACCCGTAAGTGAAACTGGGGTCATACTGTGACGAAGAAGGCTCCGGCTGTCACTGGCTGGCATCCTCCTCTGGATCCCAAGAATAAACAAATAGTCGTGGAGGCTCATCTTGTGGCTCCGGTTCCGGGGAGGGTGCAGGATTTCGATAAGCTTGAATGGCCGCCCACGGAACGATGTGAGGACCTGCAGACAAGTTAAACAAAGAGGGAGCAGGCAAAGTAATAATATCAGGGTGATGTTTATCAAAGTACAATTTATATTTGAGTTCCCCTTCACGACTCTTAACAAGAAAGTCATGCGCTAGCATACTCCTATAATCTAAATAAGCACAGGGCAGCGATGTTTCCTCTTTCTCCTCATGCCTAATAGGTATTTCAAAATGTTCAGCTAGGCGTGAGGCATAAATGCCTCCAAAGATGGGGCCCTTAGTGCAGTTCAGACTTAACCGCCTAGCAACAATTCCACCCATACTAACAGAGTTATTTCGGTATAAACCATGGAACAAAATCATAACATCAGGAATACCAAGGTTTCCATAGTTTCCGCGACCTATCAAGCAACAACTAGCAAATAAGGCAAAGTAGCGTAAAACAGGAAAATGTATGCTAGTAATTCTTGCATCAGAAACCTTCCTGGTTTCTCCCACCGTGATAGTGTTAATAAAAGCTTCTACCTTGTTACGGTGTGGTTCATCCAAGATGCCCTCAAAAGGTATTTTGCAAGCCTCGCAGAATTCAGCTAGTGGCATCCTCTTAACAACGTCATATAAATGAAATTCTACCAATGGAGGTGAATTCTTAGGGAAAAAGTAGAAATTTTGCACAAAAGTATTTGTGAGTAAGAGATACTGATGACGTTGGTCGCAGAGGAAGTCGGTGAGGCCAGCATTCTCAATTAATAAATAGAAATCTTCATAAATCCTAGCTCTCCCAAGAAGTCATGGAAGGCCATTCACACGGCCAGACCTCCAGCAGTCGAGGAAAATTAAATTTGGGCTTCGTTCTTCTTCCTTTTGTTTTTCCTTTGAACTCCATTTCGACGAGCCCTCAAAAGTCTCTTCATTATTTCTGAAACAATCTGAAATTTTAGTAACTTCATATAAAAGTGAACCAACTTCAATAAAATTGATAGCAACAACTCCTACAAGTGCCTAGAGCCTATATAAAGCATTGGAACTACTTGGAACCATATAAATTTGACATTCAAGCTCAAAACATGGTCACCTATGCAGCACAAATTTGCAATGAATAAAGCACTAGAACAAAAACTAATTGGACCAATGGAGGAGTCACATACCAAGGAACAATCTCCCAAGCAGTTTTATGAGAGGTGCTTTGAGCAAGGAGATCGAAAATCACAGCAACGGGGGCTGGAACTCGTGCTTGAGTTGGTTTTCGTGTTTGTGTGAGGCAGAGGAAGAAGATGGGTGCAGGAACAAGTGGAGGAGGGCCACCATGGGCCCATGAGGCAGGGGGCGCACCCAGGGGGGTAGGGCGCACCCTCCACCCTCATGGCCAGGTGGCAGCTCCCCCCTCGGTGATTTTTGCACAGTAAATTCTTAAATATTCCCGAAAAAATCATATTAAATTGGCATGGCATTCTGAGGACTTTTATTTTTGAGATATTTTTATATTGCACGGATAAGTCAGGAAACAGACAGAGAAATACTATTTTTCTTTATTTCTACTAAATAACAGGAAATATAAAGAGGGTATGAAGGTTGTGCTTCTAGTTTCATCCATCTCATGTTCATCAAAAAGAATCCACTAACAAGGTTGATCAAGTCTTGTTAACGAGTTCATTCCGATTAACACGGAACCGGAGAAATTTCGAATATCACTATGTTACCTCAACGGGGATATGGACATCCCCAATAATAAGAATATCATACTTTTTCTTGACAGTAGGGAGAGGAAATTCAAAACCTCCAAATATAATCGATGGAATTTCTCTAGTAGAGTTGATACTATGGACCTGAGGTTGTTTCCTCCGAAAGTGTACCGTGTGCTCATTGCCATTAACATGAAAAGTGATATTGCCTTTGTTACAATCAATAACAGCCCCTGCAGTATTAAGGAAAGGTCTTCCAAGAATAATAGACATAATATCATCCTCAGGAATATCAAGAATAACAAAGTCCGTTAAAATAGTAACGTTTGCAACCACAACAGGGACATCCTCACAAATACCGACAGGTATAGCAGTTGATTTATCAGCCATTTGCAAAGATATTTCAGTAGGTGTCAACTTGTTCAAGTCCAGTCTACGATATAAAGAGAGAGGCATAACACTAACACCGGCTCCAAGATCACACAAAGCAGTTTTAACATAATTTCTCTTAATGGAGCATGGTATAGTAGGTACTCTGGGATCTCCAAGTTTCTTTGGTATTCCACCCTTAAAAGTATAATTAGCAAGCATGGTGGAAATTTCAGCTTCAGGTATCTTTCTTTTATTAGTAATAATATCCTTCATATACTTAGAATAAGGATTTGTTTTGAGCACATCAGTTAATCGCATATGCAAAAAGATAGGTCTAATCATTTCAGCAAAGCGCTCAAAATCCTCATCATCCTTTTTCTTGGATGGTTTCGGAGGAAAAGGCATGGGTTTTTGAACCCATGGTTCCCATTCTTTACCATGTTTCCTAGCAACAAAGTCTCTTTTATCATAACGTTGATTCCTTGATTGTGGGTTATCAAGATCAACAACAGGTTCAGCTTCTACATCATTATCATTACTAGGTTGAGCATCAACATGAATATTATCATTAACATTATCACTAGGTTCATGTTCATCACCTGATTGTGTTTCAGCATCAGAAATAGAAATATCATTTGGATTCTCAAGTGGTTCAACAATAGGTTCACTAGAAGTTTGCAAAGTCCTATCATTTTTCTTTTTCTTCCTTTTAGAAGAACTAGGTACATCAATATCATTTCTCTGAGAATCTTGCTCGATTCTCTTAGGGTGGCCTTCAGGATACAAAGGTTCCTGAGTCATTCTACCAGTTCTAGTAGCCACTCTAACAACATAATCATTTTTCTTACTATTCATTTCATCAAGCACTTCTTTTTGAGCTTTAAGTACTTGTTCTACTTGAGTGGTAACCATAGAAGCATGTTTGCTAACAAGTTTAAGTTCACCTCTAATATCAGCCATATAATCACCCAAGCGTTTAATCATATAGGCATCTTGTTTTAGTTGTCTACCAAAATAAGCATTAAAGTCATCTTGCTTAAACATAAAGTTATCAAACTCATCCAAGCACTGACTAGCAATTTTAGTAGGAGGGACTTCAGCTTTATCATATCTATAGAGAGAATTTACCTTTACTACTTGTGTCGGGATATCGGGAGGTTCTTTAGTAAATAAGTAATTGAGATCATATACTTCTTCAACAGGCGGTAAATTAAGACCGAGTATTTCTTCAATAGGAGGTAAATTCTTAACATCTTTATCTTTAATACCTTTTTCTTTCATAGATTTCTTTGCCTCTTGCATATCTTCAGGACTGAGAAATAGAACACCTCTCTTCTTCGGAGTTGGTTTAGGAATAGGCTCAATAATTGGCTCAGAAATTGGCTCAGGAGCTGGCTCGGGAGGTGCCCAATTATTTTCATTTGTCAACATATTGTTCAATAGAATTCCAGCTTCATCCGGTGTTCTTTCCCTGAAAAGAGAACCAGCACAACTATCGAGGTAATCTCTGGAAGCATCGGTTAGTCCATTATAAAAGATATCAAGTATTTTAGGTTTCTTAAGAGGATGATCAGGCAAAGCATTAAGTAACTTGAGAAGCCTCCCCCAAGCTTGTGGGAGACTCTCCTCTTCAATTTGTACAAAGTTATATATTTCCCTCAAGGCTGCTTGTTTCTTATGAGCAGGGAAATATTTAGTAGAGAAGTAATAAATCATATCCTGGGGGCTTTGCACACAACCAGGATCAAGAGAATTAAACCATATCTTAGCATCACCCTTTAATGAGAACGGAAATATTTTGAGTAAATAAAGGTAGCGCGATCTCTCATTATTAGTAAACAGGGCAGCTATATCATTCAACTTAGTAAGATGTGCCACAACAGTTTCAGACTCATAGCCATAGAAAGGATCAGATTCAACCAAAGTAATTATATCTGGATCAACAGAAAAGTCATAATAATCCTTATCGGGAACACAAATAGGTGAAGTAGCAAAAGCAGGGTCAGGTCTCATTCTACCTCTAAAAGATTCTTTACTCCATTTAACTAGCAACCTCTTAAGTTCATATCTATCCTGGCAAGCGAAAATAGCGGCAGAAGATTCTGCATCAAAAAGATAACCTTCAGGAATAGGAGGCATATTTTCATCATCACTCTCATCATTGTATTTAGGTGCAATAATTTCTCTTTCTCTAGACCTAGCAATTTTCTCATCAAGAAATTCACCAAGGGGCACAGTAGTATCAAGCATAGAAGTGGTTTCATCATAAGTATCACGCATAGCAGAAGTGGCATCATCAATAACTGTGACATATCAGAATTCATAGATGTAGCAGGTTTAGGTGTCTCAAGCTTACTTATAACAGAAGGAGAATCTAGTGCAAGGCTAGATGGCAGTTCCTTACCTCCCCTCGTAGTTGAGGGCAAAATCTTAGTCTTAGCGTCTTTCAAGTTCTTCATAGTGTCCAGCAGATATAAATCCCAACTGACTCAAAGAATAGAGCTATGCTCCCCGGCAACGGCGCCAGAAATAGGTCTTGATAACCCACAAGTATAGGGGATCGCAACAGTTTTCAAGGGTAGAGTATTCAACCCAAATTTGTTGATTCGACACAAGGGGAGCCAAAGAATATTCTCAAGTATTAGCAGCTGAGTTGTCAATTCAACCACACCTGGAAACTTAGTATCTGCAGCAAGGTGTTTAGTAGCAAAGTAATATGATAGTGGTGGTAACGGTAACAAAAGTAAAGACAACAAAAGTAATGTTTTTGGTATTTTGTAGTGATTGTAACAAGAATAACGGAAAAGTAAATAGCGAGAACCAGATATGGAACACTCGTGAGGCACCGGATCGTGATGGATAATTATGCCGGATGTGGTTCATCATGTAACAGTCATAACATAGGGTGACACAGAACTAGCTCCAGTTCATCAATGTAATGTAGGCATGTATTCCGAATATAGTCATACGTGCTTATGGAAAGAACTTGCATGACATCTTTTGTCCAACCCTCTCGTGGCAGCAGGGTCCTATTGGAAACTAAGGGATATTAAGGCCTCCTTTTAATAGAGAACCGGAACAAAGCATTAGCACATAGTGAATACATGAACTCCTCAAACTATGGTCATCACCGGGAGTGGTCCCGATTATTGTCACTTCGGGGTTGCCGGATCATAACACATAGTAGGTGACTATAGACTTGCAAGATAGGATCAAGAAATCAAATATATTCATGAAAACATAATAGGTTCAGATATGAAATCATGGCACTCGGGCCCTAGTGACAAGCATTAAGCATAGCAAAGTCATAGCAACATCAATCTCAGAACATAGTGGATACTAGGGATCAAACCCTAACAAAACTAACTCGATTACATGATAAATCTCATCCAACCCATCATCGTCCAGCAAGCCTACGATGGAATTACTCACGCACGGCGGTGAGCATCATGAAATTGGTGATGGAGGATGGTTGATGATGACGACGGCGACGAATCCCCCTCTCCGGAGCCCCGAACGGACTCCAGATCAGCCCTCCCGAGAGAGATTAGGGCTTGGTGGCGGCTCCATATTGTAAAACGCGATGATTTCTTCTCTCTGATTTTTTTCTCCCCGAAGGCCAATATATGGAGTTGGAGTTGGCGTCGGAGGGTCACCAGGGGGCCCACGAGGTAGGGGGCGCGCCCTCCCCACCCTCGTGGACAGGGTGTGGGCCCCCTGGTCTTCTTCTTTGGCTTGGATTTTTATTAATTATCCTAAGATATTCCGTGGAGTTTCAGGTCGTTCCGAGAACTTTTATTTTCTGCACAAAAACAACACCATGGCAATTCTGCTGAAAACAGCGTCAGTCCGGGTTAGTTCCATTCAAATCACACAAATTAGAGTCCAAAACAAGGGCAAAAGTGTTTGGAAATGTAGATACGACGGAGACGTATCAAGCTGCAGTCTCGCACTCGCCTAAGTTTGAAAAATCCTACCGAGTGGTGAGCAAACCTCCCACTCGGAGGCTTAGCTGCAGTCTCGCACTCGCCTAAGTTTGAAAAAATCCTACCGAGTGGAGAGCAATCCTCTCACTCGGGGGCTTAGCTGCAGTCCCGTACTCGCCTAAATTTGAAAAATCCTACCGAGTGGTGAGCAAACCTCCCACTCGGAGGCTTAGCTGCAGTCTCGCACTCGCCTAAGTTTGAAAAAATCCTACCGAGTGGAGAGCAATCCTCTCACTCGGGGGCTTAGCTGCAGTCCCGTGCTCGCCTAAGTTTGAAAAAATCCTACCGAGTGGAGAGCGATCCTCCCGCTCGGAGGTTTAGCTGCAGCCCAGTGCTCGCCTAAGTTCGGAAGGCCTTACCGGGTGGTAGACTGGAACGTCAAGACCATTGCTGAGTACCTTGCTGATGAGCTGATCAATGCTGCTCAAGGATCATCCGATCAGTCGACTCGAACGTCAAGACCATTGCTGAGTGCCTTGCTGATGAGCTGATCAATTCTACTCAAGGATCACCCGATCGGTCGACTGGAACGTCAAGACCATTGCTGAGTGCCTTGCTGATGAGTTGATCAATGCTGCTCCAGGATCACCCGATCGGTCGACTGGAACGTCAAGACCATTGCCGAGCATCTTGCTGATGAGCTGATCAATGCTACTCAAGGATCAACCGATTGGTCGACTGGAACGTCAAGACCATTGCTGAGTGCCTTGCTGATGAGCTGACTAATGCTGCTCAAGGATCACCCGATCGGTCGACTGAAACATCAAGACCATTGCTGAGTGCCTTGCTGATAAGCTGTTCAATGCTACTCAAGGATCACCCAATCGGTCGACTGGAATGCAAGACCATTGCTGAAATGCCTCGCTGATAAGCTGACCAATGTTGCTCAAGGATCGCCCGATCAGGCGATTGGCCCTCCTCTTCCAGAAGCTGCATCAAGCAAATAGACAACAGTTCTAGAGAAAAGCGGATTTCGTTCGAAGACAGACGCAATATATGAGATGAGAAATTCGAAGCTTCTTAACCGCAGAATAAAGTGCTCGGGCATTAGGCCCGAAGGAGTTTTAACGGTTACAAATCCACTCGGCATTCCGAGGCAAATAAAAGCGGTGGCATAATGTTTTTTAATCACTCGGCGGGAGAAGGACTGGCCGGGTCGCAGAAGCTGTCGAGATCGATGCTGTCGGCGATGCGAGTGGCTGCCTCGAGGAAAGTGTCCATGAAGTCCTGGAAGGAGTGCTTCTTAGTGTTTGCCACTTTGAGAGCTGCCAGCTTGTCTTCCTTAGCTTCCTTGCAGTGCACTCGGACCAAAGACAAGGCGACATCAGCAGCACAGCCGGCAGAAGATTTCTTCCACTCTTGCACTCGGTCTGGAATCTGATTCAGCCGAGTCATCAAGGACTCGAGGTCTTGAGACGTTTCCGCTTGAGGCCAGAGTTCAGCGTCCACTCGGGCCATCGCCGCCTTCAGCCGAGCAAGATAGTCGACTGCACCGTCCAAGCGTGATTCCAGTCGAAGCAAGTTCATCGCAACTTCATCTTTCATGGGACAGTTGATGGGGTCGAGACCTGTCTTGACTCGTCTGGTTTCGCTTCAAAGTCCCGACAGAGTTCTGCTCCATCACAACAAACAATGAGTCGACAGATTATAAATTTCAGTCGATTTACGGTTGTCTAACCGAACGATAATACCTTCAAGCTTCAAGACGAGCTTCGCGCAAGTTGTTCCAAATGAGACTCTAGCTTGCCCGTGTCCCGAGACAATCAACTTCAGCGGTCAGGTTCTCCTTGTCCTGCCTCGCTTGTTCGACTTGCGATTGGCGTCCGAGACGGCCGTCTTCAATTCGCGTTCTCGTCCTCCAACTTGCCGATGAAGCCAGCTTCGGTCCGCAAGCTTCTTCTTCTCGTGCTTCCTTCCGAGCAGCTGCGGATCCAGATCCTTCGCTCCAAAGCTTCCTTCATCCTCTAAGAAACAACACTCTTGCACGAGACTGAAGTTGGTGATTTTCACTATGCACATCTGCTATGTGAAGTCACTCGGTTCAAAGAGACTGAAAGAAAAGCAGCGGAAAGTCCACCAGGCAGTCGAAACAGTGAATGGTTACCTCCCATGATGGTCGTTTCTTTTTGGGCAGTCTTCAGATTCTTCTTCGCCAGTTCGAGGTCAAGTTCAACGCTGATATGCTTCTTCTTCAACTCGGTGAGCCGAGCTCCAAGATCACAAGACCTCTGCAGTCAGAAAGACAAACATTTCAGTCGACAGAAATAAGAGACAGTGAAGGAAAAGATTTACTCTAAGACTACTGCCGAATTAAATATTCAATAGTAGTCTCGGGGACTACACCTAGTGGGTGCACTTAGCGTGCCCCCACTGGATCAGATCAATACTCAACATGAGTTAAAAAAAAGACAGAGAGATATATTATCAGACCTCAGTCGATTGCCAGCAGCTGACCGTGGTCTCGGGGACTACACCCAGTGGGTGCACTCGACGTGCCCCCACAGATTCGGAAAGTGCAAAATTGAAGATCTCCGAGTTCTAAACGAAGGAACACCCTTCGGGTGATTGGATATAAAGTAACGCTCAAAGGTTCGGTCGGAATTCTACTGACATGGACATTGGTCAGAAGGGCAGTGCTGGCATTGTAGGCTATCTGACTAGCTTCATGCATCACTTTCACCTGCTCAATGACAAGATTCGCCTGGCGAAGAGCTTCCCTAGCGGCAATCGGCGAGTCGTCCGGAGTTTGATATGCAGCAAAGAGAGATGGCTCCAGAGAGGTCGAAGCAGTTGCCGGGTCAGATGAGTGGAGTTGCACCGGTGCAGCGGGCGTCTATCGATCGACCCGACGGACGATCGATCAACGGGTTAGCTAATGTGACGTTAGTCCGAACTATCGCCTCAGGCGCCGGTGTCGACTGAGGGATTTGGACTTCAAGTCTCCTCCTGCTCGAACCTCCACTCTTCTTCCTCCTCTCCTGAAGAGGCACTTCTTCTTCTTCGTCGTCAGGAAGCACAACGATGTCTTGCGGAGCTGCATAAGAACATAAGTATCAAATTTTTAGTCAATCGACCACCCACTCGGTTAAACAAAATTGGGTTGATGAACTTACCAGCTCGTGAGGTGGCTTCTTCGTCTCCTGGCGCCTTGTCAACATCCATGTCAGTGGCAGCGGAGGTGGGGCTGGAAGGACACAAGAGTTGGTCGGTCAGATCAAGAAAACCTTCAGTCGACTTACAGAAACACAAACAAGATACCCACCCTGAGGCAACGGGAACGTCCATCTTGATTCGCGGCAATGTCTTCCGGGTCTTGGAGAGGACGTGTAACGCCCTCGATGCGGCTATATCTCCCACGTGTCGAAGCACGACTTAGAGGCATAACCGCATTGAAAGCAATGTCGCAAGTGAGGTAATCTTCACACAACCCATGTAATACATAAGGGAAAGAGATACATAGTTGGCTTACAATCGCCACTTCACACAATACATGAGTAAAACATTACATCATACAGATACAATCAAGGTCCGGCTACGGAACCAAAATAAAAGAAGACTACCCCAAATGCTACACAGATCCCCGATCGTCCCAACTGGCTCCACTATGAACAACTGAAACGAAACAACACAATGAACAAGATCTTCATCGAGCTCCTCCTTGAGCTCAGGTGCATCACCTGCACGGTTTCATCGGCACCTGCAAACTGGTTTGGAAGTATCTGTGAGTCACGGGGACTCAGCAATCTCACACCCGCGAGATCAAGACTATTTAAGCTTAAAGGTAGGACAGGGTAGTGAGGTGGAGCTGCAGCAAGTTTACTAGCATATATGGTGGCTAACATACGCAAAAGAGAGCGGGGAGAGAAGGCAAAGCACGGTCGAACAACTATGATCAAGAAGTGATCCTGAACTCCTACTTACGTCAGGCATAACCCAGAAACCGTGTTCTCCTTTCGATCAACCCCGAAAAGAGACACTCACGGTTACGCACACGGTTGGTGTATTTTAATTAAGATCAACTTCGGGTTTTCTACAACCGGACATTAACAAATTCCCATCTGCCACATAACCGCGGGCACGGCTTTCGAAAGTTCAAACCCTGCAGGGTGTCCCAACTTAGCCCATGATAAGCTCTTGCGATCAACGGCGAATAGACCTTCTCCCGGGAAGACCGATCAGTCTCGGAATCCGGCTACAAGACATTTCACAGCAATAAAACAAGACCAGCAAGACCTCCCGACGTGCCGACACCACGATAGTAGCCGCACAGATCTCGCCTCGAGCCACGACCGGATAAGCGAAGCGTCAGAACCGACGTAACCCAAGTTGCCAAGGGATGGTCCCAGACGGTGTTTAGTTTGGACCAACGCTAGACAAGCACCGCCCGGGGTAATAAAGATGACCCTTGAGAGCGCGACTCCCAAGGGAAAAAGGCTAGGAGAGGCAAATGTAGAACCAATGTTGGGCCTTGCTGGAAAAGTCTTATTCAAAGCGAACTGTCAAGGGGGTCCCATAAATCACCCGACCGCGTTAGGGACGCAAAAATCCGGGAACATAATACCGATATGACGGAAACTAGGGCGGCAAGAGTGGAACAAAACACCAGGCATAAGGCCGAGCCTTCCACCCTTTACCAAGTATATAGATGCATTAATTACATAAGATATATTGTGATATCCCCAACAAGTAAACATGTTCCAACAAGGAACAACATCTCCATGTTCCAACAAGGAACTAACTTCATCTTCACCTGCAACTAACAACGCTATAAGAGGGGCTGAGCAATGCGGTAACATAGCCAAACAACGGTTTGCTAGGAAAGGATGGTTAGAGGTTTGACATGGCAATGTGGGTGGCATGATAAGCAAGTGATAGGCATCGCAGCATAGGCATAGCAAAAGAGCGAGCATCTAGCAAGCAAAGATAGAAATGATTTCGAGGGTATGGTCATCTTGCCTGAAATCCCGCAAGGAAGAAGAACGAGTCCATGAAGAAGACAAACGGACGAAGTCGAACGAATCCTCACAACTCCGGAACGAAACCGAAGCTAACGAGAGAAGCAACCCGGAAAGAAGCAAACAACATAGTAAACAACCATCACATAAACATGGCATGATGCACAATCAAGTATGATGCATGTCCGGTTTAATGAGGCAGGGCATGGCAATATGCACAAACAACACTACAAGTTAAGTGGAGCTCAATATGCAACGGGTTGCATATTGACAAAACACCACAACACTTATTTAGTTCTCTCTTGGTTAGGCTACCCAACAATATTAAATGTTATTTAACATGGCAAGAGGTGAAGCATATTGAAACTACCTATCTAGGCAAGTTTAAATGAGGCCGGAAACAACGAACAACAATTCCGGAAAAATCCCCATATGCAAATTATGGATTCGGTACAGATCTGTCCTAAAGCATATTTTAGAGTTGTTAAACATGCAAAGCAATGTTACCATGTTAAACTAGGCATTTTTCTACCCCATTTACATATATAATTTATTTAAAATGGAGCTACGGTTGTTTAGTTATGAAATAAATCATTTTAGCATGGCATAATGCAAATTAAAGCAAACAACAATTATAAACATTTAAATGTTGTTATCATGATGCGGATGACAAGTGCAAGTTTAAGCAATTTTATGAAAACGTTGACATGAGCATGATATGAAGCATTATGTCACCGTGGTGGAAGAAAGGGGTGCCACGGCAACATATCGGTTCCGATAACTCGATTGAGATATCGGTACAAAGGAAAGCGTGAGCGTGTCATGCAAGATGGTGGGGTGATCCCGATTACCGGGTTCCCGCGGAACGGTGGCAAAAGGGGGGCATCGCAAGGAAGATTCGATCACGGCGGTCGTCACGGGTTATACCTTCGGAACGTTCAAACGGGACGGGTCGAGTTGTCGAGGGAAGTAGATGGAAGTAGACGCTCGCGATGATCGCTGAGGGAAGTAGTGGTACACGGCGACGGTAGAGGAAGTAGTGTTTCACGGCGGCGTCGGTAGTTGTTCACGGACGTCGTGGAAGTAGTCGTTCTCGTTCGATGGTAGTGGTACATCTCGATTTAGGCGACGGTAGTCGTACACGTTATCGGGGTACTTGTCGGATCCACGTGTAGTCGAACTTGACGGTCCAAAACGTTCATCGGCGGTCGAACTTGGCGGTCTCGACGGTCGTCGTACATGGTTTGGAGTGGTACTTGCATCTTCGGACTTGACGAATCCGAGGGCTTCGGGGTACTTGGCGCATCACCGTGTAGTTGTACATGGGTCGTAGACGTTCGGGTCACTGGTAGCGGTGCTTGGCGCATCGTCGTGGTACTTGGCGAATCCAGGGAAACGGTAGCCGGGGACTGGACATGTCACGGTGGTAGTTGTGCGTTCGTTTGGAGGGGGACTTGGCGAAATCCACGAAGCAGAGGAGACCGGGGCTTGGCGGCGGGACCCCAGCAGCAGAGAGGCGCGGCCATGGCATCGGGCAAGGCTCCCGAGGTGGTGCAGCAGAGGCGACGGGCGGAGCAGAGGGTCCACGACCCTGGCGTGCGGAGGAGGAGCAGGGCCAAGAGCGACGGGGCCGCCGGAGGCGAGGCCGCGGGGTCGAGGCAGAGGCGACCGGCGGGCAGTCGGCGGCTTCGGCGTGATGGTCGCGGGGAGGCGACGAGGAGAGGGCCGCAGGTGACCGGGCGCGGCGCCAAGGAGACACGGCGAGGTGGTCCTGGCCCGGTGGCGAGCCGAACGGAGGCGGGAGCAAGGGGAGGAACAAGGAGGCGCGGCGAGGGGCTCCTGGTGGAGCTCGTCGGCGACGAGGAGGCCACCGGGGGTTCCGGTCTGGTGCGAGCGGCCGGCGCGAGGAGGGAGATGGGGGGCGCGGGCGAGATCCCGATCGGGGCGAGGAGAAGAGAGGCGGCGGGGCTCCGGACTGCGCGGTGGAGGCGAGCGACGCGAGGCAGGGGCCAGAGCGACGGGATCGAGAGGCATGAGAGGAGCGAGGGCATGGAGGGAGATGGGGAGATCGGGCGCAGAGAGGAGAGGTGAGATCGGGCAGGGGGTTCGGGAGAGATGGGGAGGACGAGGGGATCGGGAGAGAAGCGGCGGCGTGGGAGGACGAGACAGGAGGGGATCGAGGGGAGGCTGGGCCTGGCGCCTAGGGCCGGGAGGCTAGGCCGGCCTGGAGGGAGGCGCGGCTGGGCCTAGGCCTTAGAGGCCGGCGCGGGGGGGAATGGCCAGGAGGCCGGCTGGGCTGGCTCCTCTCTCTTACTCCAATATAAATACTTTAGCAGAAAACAGATAAAGAGAAGAAAAGAAAGAGAGGGTTGGGGAAAGGATTTGGACACACGGATAATTTTCCCGGGCTCACAAAAATATGAGGAATTTAACAAAAATGATCCAAGGATTTTTGGTGGAACTCCGGAAAATGATGAAATAAAATGGCAAGGTGAGGAGACCAAACTTGAAGTGGAAAGGGCATTGGAATTTTGCAAGTGTGTTATGGTGATTCCAATTAATGGAATATTTATATAGCTCCCTAATATTGGGAGGATATATTATAAAGAGAAGTCAACCTTCCCTCGATTTAAATGGATCGAAAAAATCCATACAATTTATTTAGAAGAGTTTTTAAAAATTAATGAATGATGGCATGATGACATGATGCAATGCAAGAGATGACATGATGAAAGCACACACAAAACAAATCGCACGACAAAACTCGGAAACCCTGGAAGGCAACTGAAGCTCCGGTCTTGGGGCGTCACAACACTCCACCACTACGAGAGGATCTCGTCCCGAGATCTAGGATGGCACCGGAGGGAAAAGGAAGAGGAAGAGAAGAGGTAAAACTAAGTTGCTTCTTTGACAAACGAGTGAAACCAAAGAACCTTGAGAGGTTGAGCAAAATGAAAGAAAGAAAACAACGAAGATGAACAAGGTTGAAAACAATCCGTTAGAAAAGAGGAACAAGGGATACGACGAAAACCAAGAGGTTAAGTGATAAAATAGATATTGAAACCACTCCGGTTAAAACTAGATCGAGAAGGAATAAGATTGATAAAATTTGGGCAGCACTCCGACTGAAAGAAGAAGGAAAACTTGATAAGATGAAAAGAACTCGAATGAAACATAACACTCCGGTTAAATGGATAAGCAAGAAAAGAACATGATCTTGACAAAACGAGGTGATGGGTCGAAGAGTGTAACATCACAATGCCTCCGGAAGAAAAATTGAAGATAGGTCGTTGGAATAAAGGAATGGAGAAGAAAATGACAACTTCTGCCACAAATGAACTTGGAAAAGCACCCTTGCAAAGAAGAATTGAACGGAGTTGTTGGAAAACCCACAACGAAATGAATAAGCTTGTAGTGGACTTATGGAAACACCTCAACCTTATGAAGTGAGCTTCTGCCACCAACGGAAACAAACGATTGGATTGAGATCAACAAGGAGACGAGAAAAACTTATTTCACCGAGAGGACAAATGAAGAACTTAGGTCATTTATAAGCACCATAAATAGCAACAATCCTTAGGGAAAGCTTTAGGTGAAATATATCCCAAGACAACTCCAATGAAGAGATTGATGGATTTAAAATACATCATTCTTGACAACATGTGAATCATGAAACACGAAGGGAAATTATCAAGAATGACATAATACCACCTCAAATGATAAGGTAGAACAAATTGCACTTCGAAATGCAAGAATAAGAATACTTGAACTCCTCAAAACAAAACATGTGTTGAGCACCATGTTTATTTTGAAGTATGGCTTGACAGATCATAACTTCGAGAGGAACTTGATGAACAATTGAAGAATGAAAAGAATCCTTGATGAACCATCATGTAGAGCCTCCATGAAGAACTCCGGTAATAAAAGGATGATAGAAAGAAACAGAAGTTGAAAACACAAGGTGAAGCCTTGCAGTGATAAGATGAAGCTTTGAAATGATATAACCGAGAAAACTTGGAACTCCGGAAAGAAAGATGAACAAATGAAACCAAGAATTTTTGATGAACCTCCGGAATAAGGAATTGAATTTACTCGATGGAACAAGAATAAGAATTACATTATGCTGATCCTTCACCAATTAAATTGATGACAAGCAATGGATTAGGCATACCACTTATTCTCATTGAAAAAAATGATTACAGATAGAGATATAGCGCAAAACTTGAGAAGGTATTGATGGAACCACCGGTGGAATTCGGAAGAACGAATGAATTGATACGATAATAAAGGGAATGAAATCTTGAACGAACCACCATAATAATTGAGAATGAACGTAGCAAAGGCACAATTCACCGGGAAGAATTGGAAAACGAATAAAGATGCTTGACAAAATTTAGATACATTAGAACGAAGAGATCATGAACTGATTAGAGTATATTTCGACGATGCACCGGTGAGATTTGGAAAACCAGAGTCGAACGCTTGAATGAATAATTCTGAGATGATGGGCTCCGAAGAATCAAACTGAAAAGACTCCTGAAATGCTCCAGATGGGTGAAAAGAATTCTCACAATCAAAACAATTATGAGGATGGCACAAAGCTAGAACCATGAATCTTGAAGAGAATGGAGCAAGATTAAAGAGAAACTCTTCTTCGGTCTTCAAAATTCGAGAATGACGACGAGAAACACCACCATGAATTATTGAAGCACTCCGGAATGAAAATTAGAAAGGTTGAACCAACGATGAAGATAATTTGGAAGATCTTGGAGAAAACCAAGACTGATGATAATTCATTCTTACGTCAAACTTTGCAATGAATTTGGGAATAGCTCCTGAAAATTAGAAGAGTTAGGTAAGATCCTGGGAAAAGACCTGTGGGTTAGGGCCCACTCAAAAGAACCACCGTTGAACAAATGTTTGGAGTAGATATTGCACCGGTAGAATTAAATGGCTTGAATGAGATAGCATCCTCAAAAGAACTTGAGTGAATTGAGAATGGAAACTAGAATCTTCTGAGATATCTTCAACACTCCGGAACAAATGAATAGCGAGAAGTGGATGATTAAGAGATGCACCGACCTGAGAAAGCATTTGAAATGATGAAAAGAATACGATCAACACTGAAAACTCGACTTGAGTCCGCCGGAGAAGAAAATTAGAATGGAACAATGATAAGGTAAAAGCTTCCTTAGCGTCTTCATGAGAAATCACCGGATAAAACATTAAAGGAAAAGAATGAAGAAACTTCACTCAATAAAATGGCTACTTGATTAAGAAATCTGAGTCCTTGAAGAAAAAAAAAGGGGTGGGAGGGCGGGAAAACAAAACAACTTAGGTCGGATGAAACGAACACCATTGAGAAAAAGCTTAGAATTGATCTTGCGAATGTTGGAATGATCGGATTCACTTAAAGAGAAGCACGCCGGTTGGAAAAGAATTAACATGACAAGCTCAGTGATCGAGAAGGATTAGTATTCACATAGCAATATGAGAACACCAATTAGGAAAGGTATGGAATCAACACTTGACATTGAAGCAACTCGAATACCACAAAACAAAACAAAAACAAAGGATTGGCTTCAAGAATGAGCCGGAACAAACACATGATAGAGATTTCGCCCAAAGTGTTCGTGGTGGGGCCCACACGGACACGACGATAGCGGACGCCACAATGACTAACAAGACGCCCCGAATCAGCATAGCCAAGGATTCTTTAAGACGCCTCGCGACCATCGAATCGACCGTGAATGGGCGGACCACTAGACTTTGAACCCCAATCTCAAATCATACATCCGTCGGAAAGAATATCCCGTAAGCTACTAGAATTCCCACCTACAAACTCCCAAACTTTCTGGTTATGCAATCTGGTGTTGGGGATACAGGGACACAAAATATATCACCCAAACTAACAATACCTAGATCCAATTGTATCCATCCGTCAACACATAACCAAGAAATCCTCGAAATCGTGGTACCTCGACCTTCAAAAACATCCGTTATACAAGTCATGGCAATACTCCCGCACTCGCCACAAGATCGGGCTATCGTGGTTATCTCACCAACAACTGCACAAAAGAGATTTCGATGTCGGCAAAACTCAGGTATTCAGAATCTGCAACGATAAAATTGTGACGATAACACCTCGGAGCTCAACTCCCGGACACCGCCACAACCCCTAAATGTCAGGAGGCACCAAGAACAATGTTCTCGTCACAAACCCATCGGAACAATTCCAAGATACCCACGTGATCCTAAAAAAATTTTTTAGTGAAATTTGAGGAGAGAAAAGTCAAAACTCTACGTCAGGATACCTCACCAGAGCGATTTAAGGACCGAGGAGTAAAAGAATCCTACTCCGATATATATAATCCTAAGACTCAAAACATTTTCCATTCTAGACTCAACAACGCCAGCAAACAATCAAGTAGGGGGCTCCTAAGTCGGGGAAGGCTCTGATTACCAACTTGTAACGCCCTCGATGCGGCTATATCTCCCACGTGTCGAAGCACGACTTAGAGGCATAACCGCATTGAAAGCAATGTCGCAAGTGAGGTAATCTTCACACAACCCATGTAATACATAAGGGAAAGAGATACATAGTTGGCTTACAATCGCCACTTCACACAATACATGAGTAAAACATTACATCATACAGATACAATCAAGGTCCGACTACGGAACCAAAATAAAAGAAGACTACCCCAAATGCTACACAGATCCCCGATCGTCCCAACTGGGCTCCACTACTGAACAACTGAAACGAAACAACACAATGAACAAGATCTTCATCGAGCTCCTCCTTGAGCTCAGGTGCATCACCTGCACGGTTTCATCGGCACCTGCAAACTGGTTTTGGAAGTATCTGTGAGTCACGGGGACTCAGCAATCTCACACCCGCGAGATCAAGACTATTTAAGCTTAAAGGTAGGACAGGGTAGTGAGGTGGAGCTGCAGCAAGCGACTAGCATATATGGTGGCTAACATACGCAAAAGAGAGCGGGGAGAGAAGGCAAAGCACGGTCGAACAACTATGATCAAGAAGTGATCCTGAACTCCTACTTACGCCAGCATAACCCGAAACCGTGTTCTCCTTTCGATCAACCCGAAAAGAGACACTCACGGTTACGCATACGGTTGGTGTATTTTAATTAAGATCAACTTCGGTTTTCTACAACCGGACATTAACAAATTCCCATCTGCCACATAACCGCGGGCACGGCTTTGAAAGTTCAAACCCTGCAGGGTGTCCCAACTTAGCCCATGATAAGCTCTCGCGATCAACGAAGAATAGACCTTCTCCCCGGAAGACCGATCAGTCTCGAATCCGGCTACAAGACATTTCACAGCAATAAAACAAGACCAGCAAGACCTCCCGGCGGCCGACACCTCGATAGTAGCCGCAGATCTCGCCTCGAGCCACGACCGGATAAGCGAAGCGTCACAGAACCGACGTAACCCAAGTTGCCAAGGGATGGTCCCAGACGGTGTTTAGTTTGGACCAACGCTAGACAAGCAATCGCCCGGGGTAATAAAGATGACCCTTGAGAGCGCGACTCCCAAGGGAAAAAGGCTAGGTGAGGCAAATGTAGAACCAATGTTGGGCCTTGCTGGAAAAGTCTTATTCAAAGCGAACTGTCAAGGGGGTCCCATAAATCACCCGACCGCGTTAGGGACGCAAAATCCGGGAACATAATACCGATATGACGAAAACTAGGGCGGCAAGAGTGGAACAAAACACAGGCATAAGGCCGAGCCTTCCACCCTTTACCAAGTATATAGATGCATTAATTAAATAAGATATATTGTGATATCCCAACAAGTAAACATGTTCCAACAAGGAACAACATCTCCATGTTCCAACAAGGAACTAACTTCATCTTCACCTGCAACTAACAACGCTATAAGAGGGGCTGAGCAATGCGGTAACATAGCCAAACAACGGTTTGCTAGGAAAGGATGGTTAGAGGTTTGACATGGCAATGTGGGTGGCATGATAAGCAAGTGATAGGCATCGCAGCATAGGCATAGCAAAAGAGCGAGCATCTAGCAAGCAAAGATAGAAATGATTTCGAGGGTATGGTCATCTTGCCTGAAATCCCGCAAGGAAGAAGAACGAGTCCATGAAGAAGACAAACGGACGAAGTCGAACGAATCCTCACAACTCCGAACGAAACCGGCTAACGAGAGAAGCAACCCGGAAAGAAGCAAACAACATAGTAAACAACCATCACATAAACATGGCATGATGCACAATCAAGTATGATGCATGTCCGTTTAATGAGGCAGGGCATGGCAATATGCACAAACAACACTACAAGTTAGTGGAGCTCAATATGCAACGGGTTGCATATTGACAAAACACCACAACACTTATTTAGTTCTCTCTTGGTTAGGCTACCCAACAATATTAAATGTTATTTAACATGGCAAGAGGTGAAGCATATTGAAACTACCTATCTAGGCAAGTTTAAATGAGGCCGGAAACAACGAACAACAATTCCGGAAAAATCCCCATATGCAAATTATGGATTCGGTACAGATCTGTCCTAAAGCATATTTTAGAGTTGTTAAACATGCAAAGCAATGTTACCATGTTAAACTAGGCATTTTTCTACCCCATTTACATATATAATTTATTTAAAATGGAGCTACGGTTGTTTAGTTATGAAATAAATCATTTTAGCATGGCATAATGCAAATTAAAGCAAACAACAATTATAAACATTTAAATGTTGTTATCATGATGCGGATGACAAGTGCAAGTTTAAGCAATTTTATGAAAACGTTGACATGAGCATGATATGAAGCATTATGTCACCGTGGTGGAAGAAAGGGGTGCCACGGCAACATATCGGTTCCGATAACTCGATTGAGATATCGGTACAAAGGAAAGCGTGAGCGTGTCATGCAAGATGGTGGGGTGATCCCGATTACCGGGTTCCCGCGGAACGGTGGCAAAAGGGGGGCATCGCAAGGAAGATTCGATCACGGCGGTCGTCACGGGTTATACCTTCGGAACGTTCAAACGGGACGGGTCGAGTTGTCGAGGGAAGTAGATGGAAGTAGACGTTCTCGCGATGATCGCTGAGGGAAGTAGTGGTACACGGCGACGGTAGAGGAAGTAGTGTTTCACGGCGGCGCCGGTAGTTGTTCACGGACGTCGTGGAAGTAGTCGTTCTCGCTCGATGGTAGTGGTACATCTCGATTTAGGCGACGGTAGTCGACACGTTATCGGGTACTTGTCGGATCCACGTGTAGTCGAACTTGACGGTCCAAAACGCGTCATCGGCGGTCGAACTTGGCGGTCTCGACGGTCGTCGACATGGTTTGGAGTGGTACTTGCATCTTGGACTTGACGAATCCGAGGGCTTCGGGTACTTGGCGATCACCGTAGAAGTTGTACATGGGTCGAGACGTTGGTCACCGGTAGCGGTGCTTGGCGATCGTCGTGGTACTTGGCGAATCCAGGAAACGGTAGCCGGGACTGGACATGTCACGGTGGTAGAAGAAGCGCTCGCTTGAGGGGGACTTGGCGAAATCCACGGGCGAGGAGACCGGGCTTGGCGGCGGGACCCCAGCAGCAGAGAGGCGCGGCCATGGCATCGGGCAAGGCTCCCGAGGTGGTGCAGCAGAGGCGACGGGCGGAGCAGAGGGTCCACGACCCTGGCGTGCGGAGGAGGAGCAGGGCCAAGAGCGACGGGGCCGCCGGAGGCGAGGCCGCGGGGTCGAGGCAGAGGCGACCGGCGGGCAGTCGGCGGCTTCGGCGTGATGGTCGCGGGGAGGCGACGAGGAGAGGGCCGCAGGTGACCGGGCGCGGCGCCAAGGAGACATGGCGAGGTGGTCCTGGCCCGGTGGCGAGCCGAACGGAGGCGGGAGCAAGGGGAGGAACAAGGAGGCGCGGCGAGGGGCTCCTGGTGGAGCTCGTCGGCGACGAGGAGGCCACCGGGGGTTCCGGTCTGGTGCGAGCGGCCGGCGCGAGGAGGGAGATGGGGGGCGCGGGCGAGATCCCGATCGGGGCGAGGAGAAGAGAGGCGGCGGGGCTCCGGACTGCGTGGTGGAGGCGAGCGACGCGAGGCAGGGGCCGAGCGACGGATCGAGAGGCATGAGAGGAGCGAGGGCATGGAGGGAGATGGGGAGATCGGGCAGAGAGGAGAGGTGAGATCGGGCAGGGGTTCGGGAGAGATGGGGAGGACGAGGGATCGGGAGAGAAGCGGCGTGGGAGGACGAGACAGAGGGGATCGAGGGAGGCTGGGCCTGGCGCCTAGGGCCGGGAGGCTAGGCCGGCCTGGAGGGAGGCGCGGCTGGGCCTAGGCCTTAGAGGCCGGCGCGGTGGGGAATGGCCAGGAGGCCGGCTGGGCTGGCTCCTCTCTCTTACTCCAATATAAATACTTTAGCAGTAAAACAGATAAAGAGAAGAAAAGAAAGAGAGGGTTGGGGAAAGGATTTGGACACACGGATAATTTTCCCGGGCTCACAAAAATATGAGGAATTTAACAAAAATGATCCAAGGATTTTTGGTGGAACTCCGGAAAATGATGAAATAAAATGGCAAGGTGAGGAGACCAAACTTGAAGTGGAAAGGGCATTGGAATTTTGCAAGTGTGTTATGGTGATTCCAATTAATGGAATATTTATATAGCTCCCTAATATTGGGAGGATATATTATAAAGAGAAGTCAACCTTCCCTCGATTTAAATGGATCGAAAAAATCCATACAATTTATTTAGAAGAGTTTTTAAAAATTAATGAATGATGGCATGATGACATGATGCAATGCAAGAGATGACATGATGAAAGCACACACAAAACAAATCGCACGACAAAACTCGGAAACCCTGGAAGGCAACTGAAGCTCCGGTCTTGGGGCGTCACAGGACGACTTTAGGCTGCTTGGCCACCTTCTCCGTCGGCTCCGGAGTCGACGTCCGAGTGCGCTTTTGAGTACCGACACTCGGACCAACGCCTTTCCCGCGCCCGCCAACCGGATCATGTTGTTGTTTGGATCGACGTTCGGAGCGTGGCGGCGAGTCGATTTCCTCCTTCTCGTCCGATTCTCGCTCTCCTCCTCCTCGCCGCTTCCTCGAGAAACCCACTCGACACTATCCTCCGCGCTGTCCTCCCCCTCCTGGGCTTGTTCCAAAGCCTGTTCACCGTTGGGCATCGAATGCATCTCGGTGAACACCTGCAGAATAAATTGGTCGAACAAGAGTCAGCCAATATCAAGTGCGGTCGGAGCATGAATGAGAAGCGGAACGAAAAGCGCACTTTGTCGGGTGGGTTTATGCTGCTAAAGGAACGACTCGCCTAGATCCTCTGGGATTGTCCTGATTGCCTGTGATGCTCCTCAGCCACGAGGCTACTGTTTCAGACGACACTTCTTCAGGATGGGTCCGGGCGATGTCGTCCGGCCCGGAATACAGCCACATTGGGTGATCGCGGGCCTGGAGAGGCTGGATGCGTCGACTGAGGAACACCTCCAACAGATCCAGACCCGTAACGCCATCGTTGATAAGCTGAACCACCCTATCCACCAACATCCTTGTCTCCATGATCTCGCCAGCAGTCACTTTCAATGGAGCAGAGTCGGACTCGGTCAAACGAGAAGTGGGGAGACCGGTCGACCGACCGAGTCGCGACATCTTGGCAATAGAACCAAGTCGATTCGCCAGCCTCTAACAGAGTCGAAGGGTCATGGCAGGAAAGGCTCTCCTTTTCTCTTTGTATACCTAAACCCCACACATCTGGATGACATGGGTTTTGAGTCACCGACTTTGCCTTTTTTACCGATTGAGAACGAATAGTGAAGATGTGTTTGAAAAGACCCCAGTGCGGTCGACATCCCAAGAAGTTCTCGCACATCGACACGAAAATGGCTAAATGTGTGACAGTGTTGGGGGAGAAATGGTGGAGTTGAGCACCGAAAAAGTTCAGAAACCCCCTAAAGAAAGGATGTGGGGGAAGCAAAAAGCCGCGGTCGACGTGGGTGGCGAGTAGAACGCACTCACCCGGTCGAGGTTGAGGGCTCATCTCCCCCTCCGGCAGCCTCGCCGCTCCCTTGGCGATCAATCCCGACTCCATCAGCTCGTCCAGGTCCGCCTGCCGAATCGAAGACCGGATCCAATCTCCCTGGATCCAGCCCGGCCGCAGCCCCACGCGCGACGACCACCCGCGCTGCTGCTTCTTGCCCTTCGCCACCTCCTTCGTCTTCTTTGCACGCTCTTGGCCACCTTCTCCGCCGTCTTGTCCTTCACCATGGCGACGGGGCAGCGGCGTCGGAGCGGAAGATTAAGGTGCGACGGAGAGGCAGAGAAAGGAGAAGGAAGAGAAGACACGCACAGTGCGGACGCCTCGGTCTGGTCACCTTATAAGAGGTCATTTACGAGTGACTAACGCGTGGGGCCGGACGATCCCGTCAAATCCCGCAACAGTCGCGCAGCGTATGTGGCGAAAAAGGCGGCACGGGAATCGAGGAATCACTGCTTATCCGCTCCGCCCGCTTCGGCACCCCCCGTCCGGCGCGCTCCCTTGAAATTTCGTATCCCGTGAAATCCGGGATACGCTGCAGACAATCGCGCCCAGGATCCCACGCTCCAACACAACACTCGGCACATGAGATCAACAGTTCACTCGACTGTCCGCTGAATGGATCAAGGCGACTGAGTCGACATCAAATACCAACACAGGCGTTCGGACTTACAGAAAGCACCATCGAAGTCCCGGAGCTCGGAACAGGTTCAATTTCAATCTACTTTGCACTCACACCTTAATGCATTCGGGGGCTACTGATGAGGATACAAACCTGGGGTAGGGTCATAGGCCTGACCTACACGCCCTACCCAAGGTCACTACCCCAGAAGTTGAGAAGACCAAAATTCCACTCAACGATGCAATTATTCGACCAGAATCCCTTATCTTCACTAGACCATATGGGAACCACTCGACTATGTCAAAGACCAGGAGTCGGTAGGACGTACAACGGCCGGGTATTCACTCCTTAGTCTTTATGAGCATTAAGAGTACTTAATGCTAGCGCTACCGAAGAACGCCCCTTACTTCATGTACATTATTTCCCTTGTAATGGAGGCGGGTTGGGGTCCTGGCGCACTCTATATAAGCCACCCCCCTCCTCTGGCACAAGGGTTCGCACCCCCTGTAATTCAACACACATAATCCAATCGACCGCCTCCGGGCACCGAGACGTAGAGCTATTACTTCCTCCGAGAAGGGCCTGAACTCGTAAATCTCGTGTGTACATCTTCGCCATAGCTAAGATCTTGCCTCTCCATACCTACCCCCCTTTCTACTGTCAGCCTTAGAACCACGACAGACCGTTCCTTAAATAATTCTGATTCCTTGAATTTCACGAAATCGTCCCAGTGTTATCTTTGGTTCTCCAGTGTTCCCTTGAATTCTGGAGTCTTCTTTCCTGCTTTTTCGTACTTCTTCCATATAGTTTTCTTGTGGTTGTTGAATGCAATTGTCATCTTCCTAAGAGCAGCGTCCTTGACTTTCTCCACATCTCCAGCTGTCAAATGATCTGGTAGGGTGAAATGTTCCATGAGATCTTCCCAAAGCGCTTTTTTTGCTCTGTCATCGACAAAAGTAAGATCTGGACGGGGCTTTGATGGCTTTTTCCATTCTTGAAGAGAGATCAGGAGTTTGTCCTTCACAAGAACTCCGCACTGACGAACAAACTTGTTTGCAATGTTCTTAGGCACTATTGGTACGCCATTAGTGTTGATGTCATCGATGTTGTACTTTACGCCCTGCTTCAACTATTTCCCCTTGCCTCGCACTTTGCCTGTAGAAGATTTGCTCGGTCCGGAGGGCTGAAAAGAAGAAAGATCGATTCGTTAATATATCTTCAAATCATTTAAAACATGTGATGATCACTAGATGCCTGCTTATATAAATATACCTCGCTGGTCTCGGTTTTTATCAAGATCAACATTTTCTTCGCCATCATAATCATGAATTTCGTCGTCATCATAATCATTAATTTCTTCGCCATCATAATCCATGATTTCATCAATTCGGTCGTCGCGATCGAATATCATATCATCACCCTCCCCGGTATTGTTCAGATATTGGGAGCCGTCATCTTCTTCATTTTGATTATCTGGCGCGCGAGGGGAGCGTATGATATCGAACATGACCTCTTCTCCCTCTCTACCGGTATTGTCCGCCATAGCTTTTATTTAACAAATCGAGAAGGAATATAAAACAATTTAGTATTCAAATTACAATATGCATGCATGCAATCAATAAGAGGAAATCCTGAATCATAGTACATAATATGCATCGTCTCGAATAATATATAATCTCGAATACATCGTCTCGAATATTATATATCGAATACATCACTAGCTAGCTAGCTAGCTAATAAAGATCGAATACTACAGAATAATCTAGGCCACTCGCGGTTCCTGAGGCGCGGGCGGTGGACTCCCAAAGAGAAGGATCATAGCTCTGGTCATCTCCCCAAAGACCCTGCCACGTATTGAAGAACCTGACGTCCATAGCAGCCATGTAGCGACGGACGTGCTCGTCCTCCTCTCTGACATGGCGACGCACCACCTCCGATGGGGCCGACTCCCTTCACACCGAAAGTGGCCCACGGGAACGCCACCAAAGGAGCTCAGGGTCGACGACGGGACCCAGGTTCCTCACCAAGCGGCGAGCCCCTGAAGATAGTACCTCCCAGTGCCAGCCCGGCGGAGCCCAGTCCCGGACATGGGTCCTCTGAAACAGGACATCGTCGCGAACGGGTCGACGGAGAGGATGCGGGCCGGGCATCGTCGAGAACAAATACTATACGCCGCAAAAGTAACATTTTTTAAATGATTGGATCACTAGTAGAAAAAGGGCCTTTAGTACACGAACCGGGACTAAAGGCCCTCCACGTGGCCTCTGCCTGGAGGTCCACCTTTAGTCCCGGTTGGTAACACCAACCGGTACTAAAGGAAATTTTATGATTTTTTTTGAATTTTTTTTAGTTTTCAAATTTTTGAATTATTTTAACCTTTAATCTCTAATCACCCCTCATCACTGCTCAATTTAACCTCTAATCTCTAATCACCCCTTATCATTCCAAATCATCTAACTTCCCGGACGGTCACCCATCCTCTCACTACTCCAGCCTGAGCACGCTTAACTTCCGGGTTCTATTCTCCCTCGTTTCCAAGTCTGCACTTGTTGTTTTCCTGACAATAGTAAGATGTCAATCCTATTAACCCTTAGGAATTTAGCTTGAGCATGAAGTCACACATTTCATTGTTTGAGTGTGAAACTATTGTTCTAAAAAACAATAATTATTTAGTAACACTAATATTTCTCGAATAAGTAGTTTGACCATAGTTTGACCACAGTTTGACCAGATTTGACCAAAATTCAAAAAAACTGAAATAATTATTTAGTAACACTAATATTTCTTGAATAAGTAGTTTGACCATTGTTTGACCACAGTTTGACCATGGTATGTCCAGATTTGACCAAAATTCAAAAAAACTGAAATAATTATTTAGTAACACTAATATTCTTGAATAATTATTTAGTAACACTAATACTTCTTGAATAAGTAGTTCTACCATAGTTTGACCAGATTTAAAAAATTCAAAAAATTGAAATTTGAGCATAAATTTTTCCTTTTAGAATTTGAGGATTCTAAAATTTGCAAATAGGCAGAGGTCATCAAAATCGGATGGATTTCGTGCTGAACATTTTGATATATTATACGTTTTTTCGACATTGTATGCAAAAGTTATAGCCGCTTTTACATTTTCCCTACACTTTTGCAAAATATGACCAAATTTAAGTTTTAAATTTTCCTAACTAGTACATGTAGTAACATAACTACATCTGGAAAGATTTTAATTTTTGAAGTTTTATCACTTTCTTTTGCTTTTTACAAAACTGAAAAGGCGATCCGGGGAGGGGGGGTAGAGTTTGAAAATGGGACCTTTAGTACCGGTTCATGCCACGAACTGGTACTAATGCCTCAAACCCCATTAGTACCGGTTGGTGGCTCGAACCGGGACTAAAGGTCTAACCTTTAGTACCGGTTGGTGCCATGAACCGGTACTAATGGGCATCGCACCCTTTAGTCCCGGTTCGTGGCACTAACCGGGACTAAAGGTCTCATTTGAACCGGGACCAATGCCTATACGGTGCCCTGGCCGCTCGAACCGGGACTAATGCTCACATTAGTCCCGGTTCGTAATGCAACCTGGATTAATGCTCTTTTATGGCCGAATCAAAGCCCTATTTTCTACTAGTGGATTGTGATTTATTATATGCAAATTCTAAATTTTTATAACTAAAATTATAAGAAACTAAAAACTAACATTTCTATAACAATTTGAAATTAATCTAATTCATCTAGCTAAAACTAACATTTCTAATATTTCTAACATTTCTATAACATGTCTAACATTTCTATAACATTTCTAACATTTTTATATACTATTTGACATTAATCTAATCTAATTAATTAATTCATCTAAAACATTTGTATAAAAAAGAAAAAAAATAGAAAAAACTAAAAACTAAAAACTAAAAACAGAATCGTGTGTGTGTGTGTGTGCGCGCGTGCCTGTGCACCTATGGTGCCGGCGGCGTGGCGGCTTGATTGGAGGGAGGAGAGGGGCCGGGGAGAGGGGCTCACAGCGAGGCATTTATTTAGGCGACGGGACGGCGACAACCCGCACGAAGGGTGGCGCGGCATTTACGACAGACGGCAGCACGAGGACTAACGGCGACGGGGCGGTGGCGGCAGCGATGGGGACGGTGACAGGGCGGCGGCAAGCGGCGAGGGACGGTGATAGGGCGGCGATTTAGGGCGGCGGCGAGCGATGGATGGACGGCGACAAAAGGCGGCGGCGACAAGGTAAGAGAAAGAAGCGAGAGGAGAACGAATCGACAAATTTTTTGAAGTGTTTTCTTATATAGAACCTACCTTGAGTACCGTTGAAGCCACTAATCGGTACTAAAGGTCTGTTTTGGCCAGGCGAAGCTGCGGGAAGCGCACCCCTTTAGTACCGGGTGGTGGTTCCAACTGGTACTAAAGGCCCCCCTTTAGTACCGGTTGTAGCCACCACCGTTACTAAAGGGGTGCTGCCAAGCAGTGCGATGCGCTTAAGTTTAGTCTCACCTCGCTAGTCGAGGCGCCGGGCCAGTTTATGAGCCCGGCTGCAATCGCATTGAGCTCCTCTCCAATGCAAGCCTTCTAGGCCTATCTCTTCTACATTGCCCTGTTGGGCCTACTAGGCTAGCGGGCCTGCATCCTGCCCAACTACAGTTTGGGTTTCTAGTCGTATGCCGCTTTGGCCCAGTAGGTGGGATTTTTTTATTTAGTTTTTGTCTCAATAAAATTTAGGTTTTTTTTCTTTTCTACTTTATTTATTTTCATTTATTTATTTCTAAATATTTTTTCTTTAGGTACAAAAATTACAAACTTTTCGTTATTGTGAGTAGTTTTCAAATTTCAATAGTTTAATTTTTTTAATTTAGTCTTTGTCTCAACAAAATTTAGTTTTTTTTCTTTTATATTTTATTTATTTTCATTTATTTATTTCTGAATATTTTTCTTTAGGTACAAAAATTACAAACTTTACGTTAGTGCGAGTAGTTTTCAAATTTGAATAGTTTAAATTTTTAATTTAGTTTTGTCTCAACAAAAATTTAGTTTTTTATTTTCTACTTTATTTATTTTCATTTATTTATTTCTGAATATTTTTCTATAGGTACAAATAATTACAAACTTTGTGTTAGTGTAGTAGTTCTCAAATTTGAATAGTTTAAATTTTTTAATTTAGTTTTATCTCAACAAAATTTACTTTTTCTTTTTTACTTTATTTATCTTCATTTATTTATCTCTGAATATTTTTTTATAGTTACAAAAATTACAAACTTTCTGTTAGTGCCAGTAGTTTTCAAATTTGAATAGTTTAAATTTGAATTATTTGATGAACTAATTTGTAGACGAAGTGCATCCAGTTCTTGCACATAAAATTTCTTTGCGTTTCAAATACCAAAACACATAAGTATCCTAACTATTTCGAAGATTCACTCTGGTTTGTTCGAAACCCAACTTTCCAGATATATAAGTCTGGAAAGTCACTACAGAAGAAAGTGATGACGGTGAAGCCTATCACATGCCGGTGTGGGATCTTTGGGTGTGAAACTTTTTCTTCGCGTGTGTCCCTTTGCGCAGTAACCATGGACAATCTTCATCATTTAACTGGATGCTCGGATCAATATTCACTTTGAATGGAGCAATTTCATCCAACTTTTCATAATCTTCTGACATGTCTGTCTTATCATCCACTCCCGCGATGTTTCTTTTTCCTGAAAGAACTATGTGGCGCTTTGGCTCATTGTATGATCCATCCGCTTCCTTATCTTTTCTTTTTCTTGGCATGGTAGACATGTCTTTCACATAGAAAACCTGCACCACATCATTGGCTAGGACGAATGGTTCGTCTGCATACGCAAGATTGTTGAGATCTACTGTTGTCATTCCGTACTGCGGGTCTTCCGTTACCCCGCCTCGTGTCATATTGACCCATTTGCACTGAAACAAAGGGACCTTCAAACCACCTCCATAGTTAAGTTCCCATATGCCCTCTATGTAACCATAATATGTTTCCTTTCCCGTGTTGGTTGTTGCATCAAAGCGGACACCACTGTTTTGGTTGGTGCTCTTCTTATCTTGGGCGATCGTGTAAAATGTATTCCCATTTATCTCGTACCCTGTGAAAGTCATTATATTTGAAGATGGTAACTGGGACATCAAGTACAGGCCATCTTCAATATAGCCATCATGCATGGCACGTGTCTGCAACCAACCGGCGAAAGTCCTCGTTTGTTCACGTGTATTCCAGTCGTCAGGCTGCTCCGGGTGTTTGGAGTGTAGAAAATTCTTGTGTTCCTCCATATACGGAGCCACCAAGGCGGAATACTGTAGAACTGTGTAGTGTGCTTCAGTGAGAGAATGCCCGTCCATACATATTATTTGATCCCCTCCTAGCGTGCCTTTTCCATCCAGTCTGCCCTTATGCCGCGATTCAGGAACACCAATCGGCTTAAGGTCAGGAATAAAGTCAATACAAAACTCAATGACCTCCTCATTTTCATGGCCCTTCGAATGCTTCCTTTTGGCCTAGCACGGTTATGAACATATTTCTTCAAGACTCCCATGAACCTCTCAAAGGGGAACATATTGTGTAGAAATACATGACCCAAAACGTCAATCTCTCCGCAAAGGTGAACTAGGACGTGCGTCATGATGTTGAAGAAGGATGGTGGGAACACCAACTTGAAACTGACAAGACATTGCACCAAATCATTCTGTAACCTTGGTATGATTTCTGGATCGATTACCTTCTGAGAGATTGCATTGAGGAATGCACATAGCTTCACAATGGCTAATCGAACGTTTTCCGGTAGAAGCCCCCTCAATGCAACCGGAAGCAGTTGCGTCATAATCACGTGACAGTCATGAGACTTCAGGTTCTGGAAATTTTTCTCTGCCACATTTATTATTCCCTTTATATTCGACGAGAAGCCAGACGGTACCTTCATACTGAGCAGGCATTCAAATAAGATTTCCTTCTCTTCTTTGGTAAGAGCGTAGCTGGCCTGACCCTGATGTATGTCGTCTTTTCCGTGCATACGTTGCTGGTCCTCCCGTGCCTCCGGTGTATCTTTTGTCTTCCCATACACGCCCAAGAAGCCAAGCAGGGTCATGCAAAGATTCTTTGTCACGTGCATCACGTCGATTGCGGAGCGGACCTCTAGGTATTTCCAATAGGGCAGGTCCCAAAATATAGATTACTCCTTCCACATGGGTACGCGTCCGTAAGCGTCCTTCGGAACAGGTTGTCCGCCAGGACCCTTTCCAAAGATTACCTTCAAATCCTTCACCATATCATGTACATCAGCACCAGTACGGTGGCGAGGCTTCGTCTGGTGATCCGCCTCACCTTTGAAATGCTTGCCTTTCTTTCTTACGGGATGCCTGCTCGGAAGAAATCGACGATGTCCCAGGTACACATTCTTCCTACAACTATCCAAATATATACTGTCGGTATCATCCAAATAGTGCGTGCATCCGTGGTATCCATTGTTTGTCTGTCCTGAAAGGTTACTGAGAGCAGGCTAATCATTGATGGTCACGAACAACAACGCATTTAGGTCAAATTCTTCCTGTTTGTGCTCATCCCACGCACGTACACCTTTTCCATTCCACAGTTGTAATAGTTCTTCAACTAATGGCCTTAGGTACACATCAATGTCATTGCCGGGTTGGTTAGGGCCTTGGATGAGCACTGGCATCATAATGAACTTCTGCTTCATGCACAACCAAGGAGGAAGGTTATACAAACATAGAGTCACAGGCCATGTGCTATGGTTGCTGCTCTGCTCCCCAAAAGGATTAATGCCATCTGCGCTTAGACCAAACCATACGTTCCTTGGTCACCTGCAAACTCCTCCCTGTACTTTCTCTCGATTTTTCTCCACTGAGACCCGTCAGCGGGTACTCTCAACTTTCCGTCTTTCTTACGGTCTTCTCTGTGCCATCGCATCACCTTGGCATGCTCTTTGTTTTGGAACAAACGTTTCAACCATGGTATTATAGGAGCATACCACATCACCTTCGAGAATCTTCTTCCTCGGGCACTCGCCCTCGACATCACCGTGGTCATCGTGATTGATCTTATAGCGCAATGCACCGCATACCGGACACGCTGCTCAAATCCTCGTACTCACCGCGGTAGAGGATGCAGATCATTAAGGCATGCATGTATCTTCTCGCACCTCTAAACCTAGAGGGCGACAGCCTTCTTTGCTTCGTACGTACTCTCGGTCAATTCGTTGTCCTTTGGAAGCATATTATTTATCATTACCAGCAACTTTCCAAATCCCTTGTCAGATAGACCATTCTCTGCCTCCCATTGCAGCAATTCCAGTGTGGTGCCTAGCTTTTTCTTGTCACCTTCGCAATTCGGGTACAACAATTTCTTGTGATCCTCTAACATGCGCTGCAACTTCTTCTTCTCCTTTTCACTTGCGCAGTTTCTCTTTGCATCGGCAATGGCCCGACCTAGATCATCAGCGAGCTCATCATATGCCTCTTCTTCAGCTTCTTCCCGCATGGCGGGCTCAGCTTCTTCCCCCATTGTTGTATCATTGTATTCAGGGGACCCATGGCCATGATAGCTATCGTCATCCTCTTCTTCTTCATTCTCTTCCATCATAACCCCTCTTTCTCCATGCTTGGTCCAAACATTATAGTGGGGCATGAAACCGGACTCAAACAGGTGGACGTGAATGGTTCTTGAGGTAGAGTAATTCTGACCATTCTTATAACCAGCACATGGACAAGGCATAAAACCATCCGCCCGCTTGTTATCCTGAGCCGCAATCAGAGCATCGGTCATCGTACATCCATTACCGGCGCATCTTCATTACACACCACTGAATAGACCAAATTAATACAAGTTCATACATAAAGTTCAGGGACATTTACATCTGTGCCCCTAACTCAAACCCACTACTCAGTTTTGCCCCTAGTTTTCGGGTATGCTCAGTTTTGCCCCTCTGCCGTCAGTGCCACTTATAGAAATGCCCCTCCGCTCTGTTTCCGTCCAGTCAAGGCTGTTTGACCGCTAACTTGCTGTCAGTTTGACATATTTGCCCCTCTTTCTTACATGTGGGCCCTCTCTTACCTCTTCGCTTCAGTCTCTCTCTGTGCTCTTTCTCTCGCTCGACCCTAACCCTAGCTCTCTCTTCCCCAAATTGCCCCCTCACCTGAACCCTAGCGGCTTCGATCCCCACCATGGAAAACTCCAGATCAATGGCGGGCACGGTGGAGATTCGGTCGACCTGAGCTGTGCTGCGATTCGGAACCAACCGCTGTGGATGGAGGTCGACGGTGGTTGCGGCGCCGGCGGCGGCCATGAAGGGAGCACAAATCCGAAGGGGTAAGTGCAGTACTTCCAGATCTGAAGCCTGCTATACGTATTGTAGTTCGTTTTGATTCCTGTGTTCATCTGCGTTCGTAGTGCTCATTTGGTTCGATTTTTTTCCTGTTTTTCATTGTCATTCGTAGGGTGGATTATATATGTTTGGATTGTAGAATGGAAACAACTCTTCTAGTTCCTGCTGGTACAAAAGCAGGGAACACAGGATTTTCATTTCCTTTGGTAGTGGAGAGCACACTGAAGTTTGTGCAGTTTAGATCTCATATATGTGCTAAATACCCGTGTGGAATACATGATGCAGTTGAATTCAGGTACTGGGATATTGATAGTTCAGTTTGGGTCCCAGTCCAATGTGATGCTGAGTTAGAAAAAATGTTTAGAAATCATGCTCATTTCCCAGTCAAATTGGAAATCAATGTCATACAAAGAAAAAGAGGATTGACAGACAGCAGTGGCAGAAAATCACAATCTACTAGTTCTAGAGGTAGGAGCAGAATATCCAGGGGGAGAAAAACAAGTGTTAGCAGTCAGAAGAGAGCTTCAGATGCAGGAGAGAGCTCTATGCAGGTTCCAGGAACACCATCAGAGCAAGTGCCTATTTATGCAGGTCCTACTCAAAGCAGAGATTCTGTTGATCCAAATATTGAGGAGGGACTTCCTGATGATTGGCCTACAGATGATGAGGATGAAAGGCTTTTCCCTCAGTTTGTTACAAAACATAAGGCCAAGAAGACAGATGATGATGGGGATGAAGATTATATGCCACCACCAGAAGGAATGTTTGATGAGCCAGGTGAAGATGAGTTGGAGGAGGACCTGGACATGGGATATAGTGAGGATTCTGATGATGGAAGGCCAGATGTGCAGTACAACAGAGATGATCCTACTTTAAAAGAAGGAACTATGTTTTCCAGTGCTTTAGACTGTAGGAATGCACTAGCTACATTTTCAATTAAAACTCAGAGTGAGTATGTAGTAGACAAGAGTGATCCTACCAGGTTGACTGTTCATTGTGCTTATAAGAGGTATAGATGGAGGATGCATGCCTCCTTAATGAGAAATAGCTCATTGTTTCAGGTACAAACAGTAGGTTCATATGTAGTTACATTGCAAATATTTTTCTGTTATTTGTTGCAGCAAGTATGTCTGACATGTAATTGAACTTTCAATATTGCAGGTCAAAGTGAACCACTCTGCACATACTTGTCCAAGTGTAAGCAGAAGGCAAAGACTAAAGTCAGCTAAGTGCAGATGGGTTGCTGATGCAGTGAAGCATTTGGTTTTAGAGGATTCAGAGGTTGGAGTTACAGAGTTGAAAAAGAACCTGAAGAAAAAATATGGCCTGCAAGTCCCATACATGAGAGTGTTCTATGGAAAGCAGATGGCACTGGACAACATTTATGGTAAGTGGACTGACTCATTTCAATTATTGTACACTTACAAGGCAGAAGTTGAGAAAGCATCTCCTGGAAGTGTAGTTAACATTGACAAGCACACTGTCGAGTACAAAATAGCTGGAAAAACTAGACAAAAAGAGTGCTTTAGAAGAGTGTTTGTTTCTTTCAAAGCATGCTGGCAAGGTTTTTTAGATGGATGTAGGCCCTATCTTGCAGTAGATGGCACGGCACTGAATGGCAGATATAAAGGCCAACTTGTGAGTGCATGTGCAGTGGATGCTTGCAACTGGATCTTCCCAGTAGCAGTTGGAGTTGTTGAGTCTGAAAATACAGATAGTTGGACATGGTTTTTCCAGAATTTAAAAGAACTAATAGGACATCCACCAGGTCTTGTCATCCACACAGATGCATGCAAAGGACTAGAGACTGCTGTTGAAGATGTATTCACAGGAGTTGAGCAGAGGGAATGCATGAGGCATTTGGCAGCTAATTTCTCCAAAAAATTTAGAGGAAAGTTTTTTGATGATAATTTGTGGCCTTGTTCATTGACATATAGCATGAAAAAACACAATTATCATCTTAGACAGCTATACAGCAAACCTGGTGTGAAAGAGTACATAGAAGAGCATCATAGCAAACTATGGGCCAGGGCCTTGTTCAATGAAATATGCAAAGTTGATTATGTCAATAACAATTTAGCTGAGTCATTCAATTCCAAAATTAAGAAGTGGAAGGGGATACACATTGTGGACTTGCTTGACAAAATTAGGCAGTTCATAATGGAAAAGTTTGACTTGAGACAGCATATTGCAGCTGGGACATACAATGGGCACATCATAATCCCAATAATCATGATTATGCTTCATGCAAAATCAAAAGACCTTGATATGTCCATAGTGAAAAGAAGCACATTAGAGGCAGAGATTACTGCAATTGACAAGGAAAAAAGAGAGTGGAGATATCCTGTTAATTTGCAAACACATACTTGTAGTTGTAGAAAGTGGCAAACAACAGGACAACCATGCATATATGCATTGTACTTTATCACTTCAATGAGAGGTCCAGTTAGTGAGATTGATCAGTATGTTCATGAGTATTTCTCTGTGGCAAAATTCAAGGCTACTTATGCTGATAATCTGCCACTTCTGGAGGGCAAGCAACAATGGGATGTTGTAGACCCAGGATTTAAACTGAGTGCTCCATTGCAAAATAGGCCACCTGGTAGACCTAGGAAGACAAGAATTAGGGCTAAATCAGAGGGAAAATGACTTGGAGGAAGAAAGAATAAGTGTTCAAGATGTGGGAAGCTTGGGCACAAAGGCAGCCACTGCAAAGAGTCCATTGACCCTGCATTTGGAGAGGAAGAACATTGGGGTGCTGATAATGCCAATGATGAACCTCTGGCTAAAAATGATGAAGCAACTGATGTTGCTACTAATGCAACAACTGCTACTAATGAAACTATGGCAGATGCTGCTACTGATGATGTAAATGCAAATGCAAGTGTTGGAGATGATGCAAATGCAGATGCAAGTGCTGAAGATGCTGCAAATGCAAATGCAACTGCTGGAGATGATGTAAGTGAAAAAAATGCAGGTGTTGGAGATGCTGCTAATGCAAATGCAACTTCTACAGATGCAACAATAGTCAGTAGTGCAGTCAGGTACTTTTTGGTTTATTTTTGAAGTTATTTCCTAAATTCTTCAATGTTTGCTAACTGGCCTCTCCCATTTATTTGTGACTTTGCAACCCAAGAAAGAACTACAAAAGACCAGCTGAGAGGGGACAGTCACCACATAAGAAGTTCAAATTGCAGAAGAGGAGATTATAGGTTCTGTCACTGGAAGCAATAATCCTACCAGTTCTTCTACTCCAAACAAGGCTGTGAGCAAAACTGTGAGCACCAGGAGGAGTTCTAGGCTCTCTTCAAACCCAGCTTGCAATACTAGGAGTAAGAAGAACAAGTAGATGTGGTAGTACTTGTAATGCTGTGAAAATTTGTTGTGGGTGTGAAAACTGTAAGGTCATGTACTAGATTTGAAGTTTGTTGTGGCACAATGCTGTGAACTCTCTTATGTATCAGTGTGATCATGTCCTATGTTTGGTCTAGTTGCTAGTGTGCCCATTTAACTGTCATTTTTGTCACATTACTACTGCACTGTCACATTACTACATTGCTACAAAATGGAACACAATATACTCAAAATAGCAAACTCATTTCCAGTTAAAACTTGTCACATTACACCAGATGAAACTCATTTCCAATGTGCTTTGGAACAAATACAACTAATTAAGATAGCTCACACAGCAATACATTACATTTCATTACATACCATAATCCAATGGATTCTTAAACCACTCAGAAAAAACTGATGCCAAAATGCTAATGCAAATTACTATGAGAAATCCCCATGTTTGCATAAGTTCATTTCTATTCTTGATCTTCAACTTGAGTTTCTTGTTCTTCTCTATTAAGTACATCAACCTCCTCTCCAAATGATGGGACTTTAGCCAGCTTTTCTCCAATCCAGCATGAAGTTCCTCAAATGCACGAGCAACACAATCCATGGGAGGGGGATCAATCCAAACTACCCAGTCGCATTCGTCAGGGAGCTGCAGAATTAATCTTACATTATACAACAAAAAATTGGCAAATAATGACATCAAAATGAGAGGACAGACAGAGTGGGAATGAGAGTTAATCTTACATCTAGGGGGCAGCCTAAGAATCTTCTTCCCGTGCTTGCACCTCCCCAGGCGACGCGACGAGTGGGGATGAGACCGTGCCCTGCGCACCGTCGCGTCGTGCTCATCTCCAGCCCAGAGAATGACGGATGGGGGAAGTAGAACTCGGATTGAAACTGAACAATCCTAACACCATCGACCTAAACGCAGGAAATCCCCAATCTGATGAACCCTAATTGGGACAGAAATACCCCCAGATCGATCCACCGACGAGCCACACTTACCTTGCAAGCCACCGACGAGCTCAACGTGGACATGCCACCGCCCTCCAAATCGACCAACCGTCGGCCTCTGAATCCTGCTGCGGTAGCTCTCTCCCCTCTCCAAATTGAGCCGTCGAGAGGTTGACGAAGAACAGAGAGAGAGTGAAGCGAAGAGGTAAGAGAGGGCCCACATGTAAGAAAGAGGGGCAAATATGTCAAACTGACGACAAGTTAGCGGTCAAACAGCCTTGACTGGACGGAAACGGAGCGGAGGAGCATTTCTATAAGTGGCACTAACGGCAGAGGGGCAAAACTGAGCATACCCGAAAACTAGGGGCAAAACTGAGTACTGGGTTAGAGTTAGGGGCAGAACTGGAATTGGCCCTAAAGTTCATACATAAAGTTCATATACAACACTTAAATGCAACATACAAATAACTCTCTAGCTAAAGAATTTAAATGCAACAACAAATGCAATCAAGATCGCAACTAAGGTAACAATTGATCCAACAGCATAATGATACCAAGCCACACTATCAATGGCACATTTTCTAATCTTTCTAATCTTCAACCGCATTTTCTCCATCTTGATCTTGTGATCATCAACGACATCGGCAACATGCAACTCCAATTCCATCTTCTCCCCCTCAATTCTTTTCGAATTTTCTTTGAAATACTCGTTTTCTCTTTCAACTAATTTTAACCTCTCGACAATAGGGTCGGTTGGAATTTTCGGTTCACATACCTCCTAGATAAAAATATCTATGTCAACTTGATGGGCACAATTTGTCATAAACACGAAATGCAACAAATAGTTTTAAAAGAGAATATACCACATCCGAATCATAACACGGACGAGGGCCGACGGGGCCGGATATCAAAACCATGGCACTATGTATAACAAACAACGTACGGGTAAGATAATTATACAAGTAACTATATATCTAAATCACACAAACATGATTTTTTTATATAAAAAAGATAAGAACAAGGTGGTGCCGGCGACAGGTCGGTGAGGACGGTCGACGGTGATTACGACGGAGACGGTAAGGCACTAAGTAAAAACCACACCTACATATGCAAACTAAGAGTTATTTTAAGCTCAGATTGCATATAAATGAAATATACTACCACATATAATTCCTCCAAAATTACTAAAACCCACAAATTAATCACTATATAAAGCATTGCAAGAGCTAATCTAGCAATGAGAGATGAAAGGACAAAGTTGCTAACCTTTGTGATCACTTGAATGGATGGGGGCCTTCAAATCTTGACAAAATTTGGGCAAAATGTGTGATGAGCTCGAGGGGAGAAGAGGAAGAACAGAGAGGAGGAGAGGGGAAAGGGGGGGAGAACAGAGCGAGCTGGACGAAGGGTTTATATGCAGGATGACCTATAGTACCGGTTCATGGCAAGAACCGGTACTAAAGGTGTTGGACGGGCCCCAGTCTGACAACATCCTGCCACCACACCCTTTGGCACCGGTCCGTGGCATGAACCGGTGTTAAAGGTTCCGCACGAACCAGCACTAAAGGGAGCGGCCCACCTAGCCGTTGGAACCGGCACTAATGGTCACATTAGTGCCGGCTCAATTTCAAACCGGGACTAATGAGCTGCACATTATGCCCTTTTTCTACTAGTGGGATGCAGATCCATGATCTTCCAGATGGATTCTTCCCCAAAATCAAGGCTCTTTCCGCCATAGTTGGAGAGTTCATCTACAGAGCCAAAATCTATGGATTTCAAGGGGAATTTTGCATGGTTTCGACTGAGGATTGACGTTACAAAACCTCTTAAGAACGTTGTTTCGCTGGTAATTAAGAAGAAATATGCAGTCCAGAGGGTGATCTTCAGGGTGAAATACGAGCGCCTTCCGGATTGTTGTGCAGTTTGCGGGTACATGGGCCATCTGTTCAAGGAGTGTGGTGATGGAGTTCACCCCCCGAAAGCCCTAGTTTTTAAGGACCTGAAAGTTACTTGGTTGTTGGTTCAAAGGTCCGGGCAACGGGCCAGGAGAAGGGCGTAGCTCATCTAAAGGCAATGGATCACGAGGCGGCCGGGGCAGAGGCCGATCGGGAAGTGGACGTGGTCGTGCGCGCGGACCAGTAGAGCATAGTGCTTCGGAAGATCCTTTTGAAGCTGACAGAGAGCAAGAGGACAGAGATGTTGTCATGCAGGAAGCAGATAGGAACAGGAAGAGGGGAGCCGGGATGGATTCTTCGGCACCAGGGCCTATTGCAAGCAACCTGCTACTACTTCCGGGACCAACTGAGGTTCCACCCAGCCCATCCTCAAAACAGGAGCAGAAAAGGAACAAACCAAGCTCGACTACAAGTGAGAAAACCAACGGGAAAAACACGGTCGCAAACAAAAACTCTGATGCGCATTTGGCGGGCTCCCAAGTGGGGTCGCGCCTAGCGCAATGAGTATCCTCTATTGGAACTGTCGCGGGGCTGGCAAACCCGCGACAGTTCGAGAGCTTCGTGATCTATCGAAGCAGTTTGCCCCCTCTGTATTGTGTATCTTGGAAACTCAAATAGAGGGTTCTAGAGTCGAGAGTTTGGTTGGTTCTTTAGGTTATAATAAGAGTTTTGCTGTTAGTAGCTCTGGCAGAAGCGGTGGCCTAGGAATATTTTGGAACGAACAAATAAAGCTTGAGATTGTCGGTTATTCTCAGTACCACATTGATGCCGTGATTGATGATCTTGTAGATGTGAAAACAAGGGTTACTTTTGTGAATGGAGAAGCACAAGTTAACGAAACATACAAGACATGGGATATGCTACGGGGAATCGTGGGTGCTAGCGATACACCCTAGCTTGTCCTCGGAGATTTTAATGAAGTATTACATGCCCATGAACATGATGGAGTGGGTAACAGGAGCCAAGCTCAGATGGATGCGTTTAGGGACGCGCTTGATACATGTGGCCTCATGGATATAGGCTACATGGGCACATGATGGACTTTTGAGAAAAAAGTAACAGGAGGTACATATACACGGGTGCGTCTAGACCGGAGAGTGGCTAATCCGGCCTGGTCCATAGCGTTTCCTTCGGCTACGCTCGAGCACAAGACGACAGCCACCAGTGATCACGTCCCAATCTACGTGAAATATATGCATGGCAAGGCATGCAAGTGGGCCCCACGAACCTTTAAGTTCCAATGATTCGAACAACACGGGCATTTATTTGAAAATTACTTGGGATCATGTACGCTAGTAATTCATGGCGTGAGAGAAGTTGCTACTCTAGAGGTGCTAGTAATTCATGGTGTGAGAGAAGTTGCATTTGTGTTTGACCTTGGAGGAGGAACCTTTAATGTCTCCATTCTAGAGATCTCTAATGAAGTGTTTGAGGTTAGTGTTTGTAGCTTGCCCTTTGCTAGTAGTTGTTATATCATGCTAGTGTGGTGCTGCTTGTGTTTGGTGCTTCGGACCTATGTGGTGGTTTACCCAGCCTCAATCTTTTGTCCTTGTTGATTGACATGGTCGCTTGTTATCATCGCCTGGATGCTCATATTGGCTCCTACATATTCTACAAAGATCTTTATCGGTCAAACCGCATAACAACATACGTTGTTTCCTTTGTCATCGGTATGTTACTTGCCCGAGATTCGATCGCTGGTATCATCATACCTAGTTCAATCTCGTTACCGGCAAGTCTCTTTACTCGTTCCGTAATGCTTCATCCAACAACTAACTCATTATTCACATTGCTTGCAAGGCTTATAGTGATGAGCATTACCGAGAGGGCCCAGAGATACCTCTCCGATACACGGAGTGACAAATCCTAATCTCGGTCTATGCCAACCCAACAAACACCTTTGGAGACACCTGTAGAGCATCTTTATAATTATCCAGTTACGTTGTGATGTTTAATAGCACACAAGGTGTTCCTCCGGTATTCGGGAGTTGCATAATCTCATAGTCTGAGGAACGTGTATAAGTCATGAAGAAAGCACTAGCGATGAAACTGTAACGATCATAATGCTAAGCTAACGGGTGGGTCTTGTCCATCACATCATTCTCCTAATGATGTGACCCCGTTTATCAAATGACAACACATGTCTATGGTCAGGAAACATAACCATCTTTGATTAATGAGCTAGTCAAGTAGAGGCATACTAGGGACATTTTGTTTTGTCTATGTATTCACACATGTACTAAGTTTCCGGTTAATACAATTATAGCATGAATAATAAACATTTATCATGATATAAGGAAATAAATGATAACTTTATTATTGCCTCTAGGGCATATTTCCTTCAAACTCCGTCTCCCGGCAAATCCATCGCGTGCAATGGCGGCAACGCGTAAGGTGGGTGGGGAAAGAAGCCATGTCGATGCAGGCCGTCACGTCCGCGACCACCGCAGACGGCGAGGAAAAGTAGATGATGGGAGGCCTCCGTCGCTTGGGTCCCATGAAGGCCACCACCACCGCGGCGCCTGGTTACACAGCTGGTGTCTTGCCTGGTGAGCGGGGCCGTAGACCACGCCGCCCGTCTTCCCCCGCCCAAAAACACCTCGATCCGTGCTTCACACGAGAGAAGGGAGGCTATTCTTCCCCTCTTGCTGAAGCATATCCCTCCAGGGCATCCAGTAGTTCGATGAGAGGGCTGCCGAATATAGGGAAGACATGTCGTGAGAGCGGCGATCCGCTGCGGCCAGCCGTAGACTAGTTCTACCGCAACACGGTATAGTTTTGTTAAAATATGCTCGAAATGTAAATGTTTTTGTCCGATTTGAATAAAAATCATCCGCTTTGCATGTAATTCCTCCAATTTGTTTAACACAAATATAAAATGTATGCAAATAGTATTGGATGGCCGGCTCTCACATCCATGTCCGAGAACTGGCCCACCTATCCGCGGACATATGCGGTGTCTGGTTTGCGGGAGATGCCCTTACTAGGATGTACTCTGCATAAACAAAAATATTTCAGGTTGAATGGTGAAACTATTTTTTTGCAGTGTTCTTGCATTGTCACGGTATCTCCAATGTCATGCATAAAACCACCTATAAACATCTATAACCGTCTAGATTGCACTGTCCAAATACTTTGTGCCCTCTGGCGCCGTCCATCGAACGTCCGTGGACTTGTCCACGCATCCGAATTCATGAAAACTAAAAGAAAACCTGGCGGAGGTTTGCGGACGTCCGGACAGCAGCCATGTCGGATTCCGATACCCCAGGCCCATAAAACACCCCCCCACAGACACACACACACGCGCGCGCGCGTGCGCACACACACACACACACACACATGAATCCTCGCTTTTCTCACTCTGTCCCTTCGTCCTTGTTGTGTATCCGAGTAGTCCGAGGTCCCCGTCCCCGGAAGCAACCCAAAAGAGATTGAAAAACAATTCTTTTCGCCATCGGTGAAGCCTCGACGACTCAAGTCACGACTCACCTAAGACGATGCAGATCTTCGTGAAGACCATGACGGGTAAAACCATCACTCTGGAGGTGGAGGGCAACGACACCGTGGACAACGTCAAGGGCAAGGTCTAGGACAAGGAAGGGATCCCACCAGACCAGCAGCGGCTCGTATTCGCCAAGAAGCAGCTGGAGAACGGTCGTTTGTTGGCGACTACGACATGCACAAGGAGTCGATGCTGTAAGAATAAATCCGAGGCATACCGTTGATCATTCGAGGATCAAGCAATCACACGAGCACGACACTGAGATTTGTTAACGAGGTTCACCGATATGGCTACATCCCGGGGCTTGACTATGGGCGCTCCTCCCCATGACACCGTCACAATACCGCACACCGGCCACCCGGGCACCGGCACACGCCACCGGTTTCCCCTTGCATGCATGTGCTATTATGTTGGCATAGGTTACATCATGTGTCTACCCCGCTATATGAGAGGCCTAGGATACAAGTGTCCTACTAGGACACGACTCCATATCCTATGTAAACACAATACAACTTTCAAGCCCAACTGTAACCTACCTCGTACACTATATTCGACACAACTCCAACAAACTCCACCATGGCGAATATTCTCCATCACCTTGAATTTGTCAATGCGTCAAACTTCCATGTACATTGGACTTGAGCTTATCCCATGCTACTCCAAAGACTCCATATGACTCCACCTGCAACTTGTAGTCCCTCCTTTTCTTGACCAAAATCAACACTCGAGCAAAATTAAGTTCCTTGTTACTTAGTTTGTGCTCCCAACTTCCAGAGTACCCGTCCAACGCCATCAAACACTGATCACTGGCCTGCGTGAAAGTGAACAACTCACATATTGGGTGTCACACATAAGAGTTACCTAAACTCAATATCACCGCTCTTCCTTGACCGCCTGTCTAAAACTTGAAGGAATTTCACCATTGCTTGTAGTCATCCCAAGTCAAAATCGCAGTTGTCTCACCACATGTATGACCACCAGAGCCCTGGCCCATCTCCATGTCCCGTGCATACCACACGCCTCGCCGCTATTACCGCGTCGAGCCTCCGCTGTCCTGGTCGAGTCTCAAGGGTCGCGAAACCACACCACTCAACCCCCACTGCAGAGTACCACCGATCATCACCGACCGATGATGAGTTTTACGCTTCCATCAGACCACTGGGCTCCAGTCCGAACTGCATGTCACTCGCTTTTTCCCCTTGCTGAATAGACTTCGATTCCCTGGATCCTTACACCGTAGCCCCTCAATCCAGCTCCACCTTCAACATGACTCCATGGTAGATGATCAGTCCACCCTCGCGCCCCGTCGACTTCAAACTCCGTGTGTACACCACCTTGAATCAACCCCACGCCATAATCTTGTCGAAGCCACACAAGCCTCGGGCCTGCGCCACGTGTTTCCACGCCCAGAAGTCGGTCATCATCAGCATCACGCTCCTATGTCGTCGTCGCTGATCCCATCACCGTCTTCTATACCAACCGACTTACGTCGATCCGTCAGACTATCTAGTCCGACCCAGCCAAACTTTTCCGGCTGCAACCATGCTCCACCCTGCGTCTTGTCCGTCCGCACGTCTGTGCATATCTTAGACGCCATATGTATGCATGATCCTGTATCACGCACTTATTTGTGCGCCTCCGCAGCCTATCCACGTGTTCCAAGCCATCTCAGCAAACTGACCTAGAAAAAAAAACTTCCATGCAAACTGCACAAATCTTCTTTTTCCCCTGTCATTCTTTGTTGTTGCTTCTCCGTGCATCTTATAGCAGAAAATAGATAGTACTTGATCCAACCAAAAGTGCTCTTGTACAGACACGTGAACCTGGCCGCTCTTTTTTTTTCAACAAACAAATCCTCACGATGTGTTGCATGCTCCAGCGACCAGCATCAAGCTACGTGTAACGTGACCCTTTAGCTACGCGCCAGCCTATGGGCCGCTGCCCACACAGACCTCCGGCGCGATCGGCCGCCTGCTGGGCCACGCGCCCCGCGTGGGCTGCCACCTCACGCGCGCCTCGGATTTCGCTGCATCGTCCGCATCCCGTCGATTACCTCATCCCGTCGAGACCGACCCGATCTGGAACAGCATGACAGTCGCCTGCTCGATCCGACCTCGCTGAGAATTTCGCCCACGCCGTATTACGCTCGCCCGATCGATCCATCTTATCAATCGCCGCACGACTCAACCACACGCGCTGCCACCGATGCTTTCGCCTTGCTTCTACTTCCTTTAGATCAACAATCCACAACCTCCGGACAACCTAGATCATAATACCATTTGTAGAATAAATCCGAGACATATACCGTTGATCATCCGAGGATCAAGCAATCACACGAGTACGACACCGAAATTTGTTAACGAGGTTCACCGATATGGCTACATCTCCAGGGCCTGACTATGTGCGCTCCTCCCCATGACACCGTCACAATACCGCACACCGGCCACCCGGGCGCCGGCATACGTCGCCGGCTCCCCCTTGTGCGCCTGTGCTATTATGTTGGCATAGGTTACATCGTGTGTCTACCCCGCTATATGAGAGGCCTAGGATACAAGTGTCCTACTAGGACACGACTCCATATCCTATGTAAACACAATACAACTACAAGTCTAACTGTAACCTACCTCGTACACTATATTCGACACAACTCCAACAGACGCAATACCTGGTGCTCCGCCTCCGCAGCGGCACCAGCATCAAGGTCAAGAGGCCCACCGCCAAGGAGATCGACATCGACATCAAGCCCACCGACACAGCCGACTGGATCAAGGAGCGCGTCGAGGAGAAGGAGGGCATCCCGCCCGTCCAGCAGAGGCTCACATTCGATGGCAAGCAGATGGCCAGCGACAAGACGGCGCAAGAGTACAAGGCCAAGGGCGGCTACGTGCTCCACCTCGTGCTCGCCCTCAGGGCGGTGCCTGCTAGAATTTGGGTCTTACGGTCGCTCGCTTTTCCACGAAGGTGTAGCTTTGGTTTGATTTCTTGCGTATGATTTTGGGTGTCTATAAGATTTTGGTTGGAACTTTTTGAACAATGTTTGAGTCTCTTTTATAAAGCAATAATGTTTGAGGTTACATGTACGTTCAATCACAACAGTTATCTGCACATCAATCTTTTCCCATCCGTTCATATATTTTTACCACCAATCTACTAAATCAAAGATATGAAAATTTGTTTTGAGCCAAACATTGCCTCGCCGTTTGAATAAAGATACTTGCACTAACCAATCAAAGATATGCAATTTTTACAGCTATAAGGCACGGCGCTGACCGTCCGACTGAATCGGACGAGAACCACGCGGGAATGTTGTCCGGCATTCAGTCGTAGAATGGACCAATTTTGATCCCAAAAAAATACAATGGACCAATTTCATCCCCAGGCTACGGCCTGGTTGACTCTATATCTATGGTCGTAGAAAATGGTTTTTCTTTTGGGTGAATTTTTTTGTTGGGCCAGTTAAGTTAATATATAACACCAATAGGTTTGGGCCGAGTTATGAAAATGTTTTTCAGTGTATTTTCTGCTATAGTATAACAATGTAAATTATTTATGCACTATTCAAATGAGAAATATGAGCCCGAATTTATGTTGAAAGTTACTTTAATGATGAGAGAATTTTATAATGTTTTTCTGTGGGTTATAATGGACCTAATTATGGTATCAATCATTTTATTTATCTTTAGTGCTTTCTAAGTTGTTTCAGTTATTTTTATGTTTATGCATTGAAAATAAATCTAGTATTATGCTAAAATCATGTTTGAATTTTTTGAATACGGTTGAACCAATTGGAAATTGTATTAAAATTCATGTGGCATTAATGTTAAATGTTATTTCATGGCAATTTTTTAATGATGATCACCTTTTAGCATCATTTTAATTTGAAAATTCATCTTGTAAAATGATATATTCACCATTATTACTCACTCACTAAATTTCCCAAAAAATATTATTTGGAAATTTTAGTTTAGTGTGGTGTTTATGTTGATGCCATCCTTGTGCTATTTTTTTTAATGATGCGATCATTATCAACAAGCACAAGCCACCTTAAGGAAATGTTAAGTTTCGTGTGGTTTGGTTTTCCACACCGCACCATGCGGCACAATATATTTGGCCGACATGCGTAACAGGCAAAATTAATGTTTTCTGATGGTGCATTTTATCTTATTGAATGCACTGTAGAACTAGAATGGCGTTGATGAAATTTATGGTCGATTCTTTAAACTAGCTCGCTCCAGAATCTTCTCTACTGTTAAAGGAGAATCGAACGTCCTGTTGGTTCGACCTACTTCTCCATATACGATCCATCCTTCGCTACTCCCCCGCGGGCCCACCTCGTGTGATCCATGTTTCTTGGCACTCGCACGTTGATGTGAAAACTGAAACTCAGAAGAAAAAGAAAAAACGACCCACACGCTCACGTCTCCCACCTCCCACGCCCCCATCGCCCCCCAAGCCCCACGTCTCTCCCCAGAAAATCGCAGCTGCCGGCCTCTTCCTTCGTCGCTCGACTCGGCCAATGCGATGAGGACGGACGGATCCTTCTGTCCTCTCACCCACGACCTCTCGCTTTCCCGCCGTCGACCCTACGTCGTCTCTGCCCGCCATCCCCTTTCCCCGTCGTGTGACTTCCGCGACAGACCGACAGACAGGGAAGTCGGCAACCACCGAGGCTCATGGCCCTCCTACATTTGCCGGAGCCATCAGCTGGAACCAAGGTCGCTGACCCGCAAGACGTGCTTACTGCAACCCGGCTAGATTACTGGTTTAGGTCATGATTCAGTACTACTATCTTAACATCTGCAGGAAGGAGACGGCCATGGGCAGGGGTTTCTAGCTCCTCCTTGATCAGTTCATCCCGCAGTCACCATCGTCTTCCAGGCGACCATGCCAGATTCGCGTCATCATCATCATCATCGCAGGCAGGAGGTGGTGGCTGCGGTGAGGGCACGTGCGGCAGGGAGGGCCATAACCCTGACTTCAGTACGTGATGTTACAGGTGCGTCAATATCGATCCTCTCCTTCACGTTTTCGTCATGTTCATGCCGTGCGTGCAGAACAAACAGGGTCATGTCAAGTTGATCCTTGGTCAAGATATATGAACCAGTAGCAAATTCTGAAACCAATATTTCACCTGGCCGTGCCTTTGGCAGACAGCAATACGTGCACATAGGAAACCTGACATGCCTTGTGAAGGAATGATCTTATAGTAGCGTAGGTAGTCAAAGCTAGCTCGAGTCACTGGATTGATTGATGAGTCGCTTGATTGATGGATTAGCAAGAAACACGTATATGAAAGCTGATTTTATAGCCATTGGCAGGTAAGCTGCCTGTTATTCAAATTTCTTCAAGTCACGATAGTTACAAGCTATGTTTATATTTCTTCAACTCAAGGTGATTACAATCAAGGAGCTACATGCATTTATATACGCTTATATACCACCTGATGACCTGACTAAGTAGAATTAGGATTTATATACGCTTCTACTGAAATTGACTATTGTGTGGGCCTTGATTCATGAGGGGTCTACCGTAGAGTTTTAATGATTACCCTTTTCGAACATGCAACACTCGGGCTGTGCTCAATTCGGGTTCTTTGGTCAATTTTTATGTGTTTTTCTCTTCAGACATTTTATTACATCCAGTTGGGTTCTAACTGGAGTTGCAAATAAATAATTGTGTTCCAGCTTTAAAAAAAAAGGACTCCACATACCTTGAAGCTTATTTCTTATATAAGCAGCAACCCATTAAGTTGTCTCTTCCTTGACACCATTTTCTATTGCAGGTTGTTGCAGGGAATATATACAGTTTTTGCAAGAGAAAAAAAATGGCTTGTGTTCGGGTGAGGCCCAGATACAACATCCCATATTTTCTTTTCGAAATCATCTCTACTTAACTACAAGGTAATCAGTTGAAGGATGCTGATGTTTTTGCTTTGTCACTACAAGCTTGAAAACTTAAACTTCACCGGCATTAGAAAGTAACTTTAGTTATAGTTATATGTGATACAAGGACTGTAGGAGGTAACGTGATCCGTTTCTGTAGGTTGTGGTTGCAACTTGGATGCAGATGAATAGTAGTTTGGCTGCTGAGGTATCAAGGTAAGGAAAAAGAAATATTGCCCCATTGTTTATCATTTTGTCTGGTTAGGGTCATAGTGTATTTTAAGCCCATATCTATAGCTCTGAATTATATATTCGCACGTACGAAGAAAAAGTAAGATTAAGTTTGTTTCATCCTTTGGGTGTATATACTGAAGTTCCTGAGTGACAAAGGCTCTTTGAGAAATAGTAATATCAAGTCTGTTTTTATCACATAATGCAGGATTATTAAACGCAAACAAATCCAAGCGGTATTTGTCATTTGCTGTAAAGCCCTTGAAAATGCCTCCAGTAGAAATGTCAAAGGCTCTTTGAGAAACTTGTACATTTATCTCTTCTTTACTTGCCTTTAATGACAAACATGATAGTACCCAAATTAATTTCAGGAAGGTACTCCTATAAGAGGAAACTTTTGAGATGTATCAAGCAATAAAAATCTTCTCATGTCATTTCAATTTAATCTATAATGCAGAGATAAAAAACAGTTTTTCCATTCATCACATGGAGATCGCATTAACTAAGCGTCGTGAGGCAAGCCATGATGTTCTTCAAAATATATGGACAATAAGGTTGCTGAGTGAGCAATTCTTTTTGCTTCTATGGTGTTCTCAGGGAGGGATATTTCGTGGCCTTGATGATATATGCAAAACAAATTTGTAGGATTTTTAGCACCCTTTGGAGAGAAAGACAGTAAATGAGGAATGATGTTTAAATACTATTGAGTTTTTCTTTTATTTTCTTCTTGGTTCAGTTTGGAACCAACCTTCTATGTAGCTGAAATTTTATGTATCATATTAGGTCAGTGTTTGCATTGTGAAAGATTGTCTTATGTTATTTGAACCTTGCCATATCTAGAGTACTTTTTATTTTCATGTTGTTTGTAAAAACTGCCTCTTTTGATGCAATCAGTAGAGCCACAAAACTGTTATTCACTGCTTAGGCATATGAACATGTGGATGAATTGTGAAATGATGCTGGCCAGCTTGTTACTTATAGGCATTTCATGGCATGCATAGTCCTAATTTATATTCCGCATCAACTTGACAGTTTTGTAAGTTCCATTCATATTATTTGCATGACATATAAGTATCTATCTATTTAGCTCCTTAAAGATTGTAAAGTGCAGGTGCACAATCAAAGGCTTCATTGTTCTTGCCCGCAAAAAAAAGGCTTCACTATTTTTGTTTAAAAAAGGCTTGTTTGGTCATAGTTCGTTGGGAAAGGTAAGGTTATGGAAATATTGTCTCTTTCGACAAAACTCGCACCGATAGGGTGGTCACAGATTATTAATAATTTAATAACATACACAAAGTTTGTTGTCTTTACAAGGAATCAAACAGAACACGTTGAAGTCTCAAAGAAAACATAATATGTAAATTTAGACGGTGAGGTTCTGATTTGATATTCTTACCTTATGTACTATTTTGTTCATAAAATGTTTTACACTTGCATGTTCGGTCGGAAAGGCCTTGGGCTGCTAGCAGTTAAATTTTAGAGTAGTTTTTTGTATTGATCTGCAATACCCTAATGATAAGAAATGATTTTTTTAGCGTATGACTCTTATATATTCATATATTCCTTCAATTTTGCATAAACTCGAGCAAATTGTGAACCTGTATGTATCAAAGAATTTTTTAAATTATGTTTGCGCATATGGCAATATGAAAAGGTAGGGCCATAATGATGGTACGCATAGTGGGAGTGGAAGAGAAGCATGTTTCGTCGCCAAAGTCACAGTGGTTGTGATCATCCACGTCCAACCCAACAAAGATTGACATGTAGCAGGGTTCATCTGGCTTGCATTACATGTCGGGCACAGGTTAGTCGCGTGCTCCAAAAAATTGCGCCGAAGGGCCGAGATGACCATGACCTACTCGCCGATGGCACCGACGCAAGCCATAGGATCATCTGTTGTCATGAGAGCAGGAGCGGCCGAACCCGCCTCAGTTGGGAGTAGCCAACACCCAACCTTATTAATACTGATAATCTTGAGGCACAACGAACCAAAGTAAAAGAGCCGGCTGATGGTGATCCTTCTAGAGAAAAATGGGAAAAGACCAAGATAGATGTTTATCGTGAGACATTCACTATTGCGGTGTTCGGCCTGCATGTTCACTGCATTCAACTACACTGCAATTCAATGTGAACGCATTGGTAGCTTCTGGACTCACTCAGAGACTCGCCCGAAAATCATCGGGTCTTTAGGGCCATCCGGAGTCTCACATGGAGCTATGTCTGATCAACGTGTATGTGTCTAATTTCATTGTTCCGTGGCAACGCACAAACATTCAGCTAGTATGTATAATAGAGCGTGACTCGCTCTATTACTGGATACTCCCACCATCTCAAAATAAGTGTCTCGATTTTATTATAACTTTGTACTAAAGTTAGTACAAAGTTTAGACACTTATTTTAGGACGGAGGGAGTATAAACTAGCTACAGTTGGTAAGTTCTTTGTCAAGTGATTAGAGATAAGTTTATGAGGCGAATATTTTTTTCCCTGGTTAAAATTTCATCAAAAAGGGAGCTGACCTCGACACAAGAAGCCGGTCCATAAAAGTTACAGTCTCGAATGTAAGCAGTCCAATACTGAACAAACACTTGTTTCAAAAATGGCCCGACAAGTCGGGCAACCGCTTCTAGTAAGTACACTATCCTTCAACTGTCCAAAATTTCAACCAGATTGTAGCCAATCTGTTGAAAATGGAACACAAAATTTGACGAGGAAATCCACGTGACTTTTCCCCTGCGACCTTTGTGTGTTCCATCCAAACTCAAACACGTGAGAGAAAAACAAGAAGCAAGCAAAAGATGCTCCGCAATTTCTTACCCAAAGTTGTTATACAACTACTACAGCAGATAAAAAATCTCTTAATTTTATTAAACAAAAGTCAGCTGATGTACAAAGCATGAGAACAATGTAATCTGCAGAAACTAGTATTCTTGTAGTGTTAATGGGATCAAACCTGAATTTTGTTCACATGTTATTCAGAAGATTTACGACATGTGCTAAACCAAATATACTCCAGGCGCGCGGCAAAATGCAGCAAGTCGCCTGCATTTTCATTTTCTGAGTAAACATGGGTGCATTAGCATCGCCATATTCAGAATGATAGGCGCTAACAAAAATGACTGAAACTTATAGGCCGAGTGTCCGGCCGCATCAGCATCACCATGTTCAGAATTCAACCTTTGTGAAAACACAAATTCATTTTCTGCTGATGGACTCAAACTTTCAGCAGAGTTTCATCTAAGACACCACATCTGTGCCAACACCAGATGCTTCATCTAAGACTAAGAGAAATGCAGGTGGCAACGTTGAAGTAGTGTCCATTGTCGAACACATTACAGACTAATGTCACTGCACCACTGATCAAACAGTTTCGGAATATTAGAACCGTGATGCCAACGCAAATAGGTTTCTTATTATACTGTCTGGAGAACAAACCAAGTTTAGCTAGTAGAAACACAACAACTGCTTGGTTTTCCTGAACCCATGTCTCAGTGGAAGGAACTGGGTTCTAAACTTCTAATGTGCCGCAGTCATACCCAAAATATACAATACTTGTGCCCTGTTTTAGGGCAACCCAAAATAAAATTCAGCAACTTTCGGTTTTGGGGCAACTGTTTTGGCCGAAGAGGGACTTCATCAAATTCATACTGACACAGATTTTGTTAGATCTGGTATAGGAGGCACTGCGGTGGCTGTATGCATGGACTCTTCTGGAAATTACTTGCGATCATGTACGCTAGTAATTCATGGCGTGAGAGAAGTTTCAACTCTAGAGGTATCGCTTGCAGGGAAGCTCTATCTTTGGCGGATGATCTTCTACTTCACAATTTTCTAGTGGCTACTGATTCTAAGTAGGTGGCTAATGATATCAACATGGGCTGCACTGGTATTCATGGTCTGTTTGTAGCTGAGATTAAGTTAAGGACAACCAAATTTAATTCTAATTTTTGTTTCTGAGTGTCAGGCCTTGAATAGAGAAGCCAATTTACTAGCCAACCTTTTTGTCTTTAGATTGTGGTAGACATGTCTGGTTGGGACAGCCTCATGATCACAGTTATTTTCCCAGTTTTGTGAACTATGAATAACAAAGTTTGGTGTTTCTTAAAAACAGAAGTTGCTGGAGCCGTTTTTTGCCCTCCAAATAGTCAAAAAACGACTGAGATGCTCTTACAGAAGTTACTGAGTGAACAACACTACATACAGGTACCAGAACCAGTGTACCCCAAATGGCTAGGATTGTCAGGTAATAGTACTGAAACATGTTAACCAGAAACATGTAAAGATACCCTAAACAGTTCAACAGTGTCCACATACGATTCACTCTAGACTGTTGACCGGGTCTTGGCCCATTCCTCAGACACAACTTTTCGACAAACTTTATTCAAGCCCTGCAATAAGCCTACTAGACGGTAAGCAAAGTCGACCAAGTCACCTTCACTGAGATCAACCCAAAACCAGTCTTTATCTCTCGAGTATCAAGTCCATGCGTGTCTGCCTGGAAGGAACAACATAGTTCCGCTGAACCAGATGGCCCCGAGGCCACCTTGAACTTCAAAACCAGAATGGAACCATCCACTACAGCAACCACAGACCTCTTTAAATGACGTGACTCGTCAATTGTACCATTGAAGAGCCGAATTCTTTCGTTATAGCCACCAATAAAACAACACAAGCGCAGATCAAAGCTGCTCTGCACCTCTGACACAGCAACTTCAATATTCGCCATGACTGCGTCATCAACACGTGCTATGGTTAAGTCAACCGCGCCACAGTCGCCACGGATGCAATTTTTCAATGCACAATTCCATGGGCCCATGTCGTCTATGTCTGTTACACCATCAATCAGCTGGTAATCATCCCTTTCTTCCTTACCTACCTTGATCCTCATGTCATATTCCACTAGAATAGAGGAAATCAAATCTATCCCTCGCTTAAGGCCAGCCATGTCGATGAGAGAACCCTACAAATTTGTTACTGTTTAGTAGCTCTTCATATGGAAGTAAGAAACAACTAAAGCTTTATACTACCTTTGTTTCTAAATGTAAGACGTTTTGGCAATTCAAATTGAACTACCAAAACACATCTTACATTTAGGAACAGAGGGTGTACTTCTCTAAGCTGTTTTACTTGCAACATTAATTTTGTGATACTTTACAATTGCTGACCAACATCTTTGCCACATATCAAGCTGACTGGTTACATAGTGTACACCAGTGTTTGGGAGGGGAAATTGGCCCTCGGTATTTATTTGACATTGTTCAGATCCCAATTTTTACATAAGCATGTCGAAATGAGAAGAGAAAACAAAATGATTTAATAGTGATGCAATGATTCATGCTGGTGTGTTAAGTAGCAACTAAGAGCCCGAACTATTCTGTTTGATTTTGTTTGGAATACATGATATACTCACTCAGTTCCATAATTTATAAGTTTCTCATAGTAAATCACCTTTCTACAATGTAAACTTGGTGTAATGGTGGCCTAAACAATCGAAACTACCATTCTGCTAGGTCTGTACAGATAAATCACAAGACTTGAGAGTGCTTGCTGTTCCATACATACACTAGGTTTGGCCTTACAATGTGAAATGAATAGATTTGACATAAGTCAGGTATTTGCCCCCCATTCCATACTGTATAAATCATTTCCTCGGATGGTTTCGCCCACACTGGAACATCCACCTAATGTGAGAACTTCCCCAGTGGGTACTTTATACCATATGGAATGGTTCAAGGGGACAAATACATTGTTTTATACTTGAGGGGGTTATTAAGTAGACTCTTGAAATAATCGTAGGTAAGTATGGATTTGCACCTGCTTCACAATGATGGGATCATCCCTGCTTATATTGACAACATAATTACGCAATGTATCCAGATAATCCCGCACTGCTATGTATCCATACAACTCTACTGGGCCAAGATCCACAGTAAGTTCAGCCAACTTTAATGAGAAAATTTGTAACACGCGATCAGGTATATGCCGAATGCATTTTCCGTTGCGGATGTCACAATCTGTGGGTTCTGCTAGCCGAGCTTCACAAAAAAAAAGTAAAAGAAATAAGTTAAATTGTAATGGAAAACAATACATGAACAATAGTCGTCATACAAAAAGTAAGCGTGTCACTAGAGGATTCCATGGCCCTATTGGAAGTTTTCATTTTCTTCCAAGTGGATTATCGATGTTCTTTTTACTATGAATTTCACTCCATCAAAGGTTTTTGTTTTAGGAAACCCAAAGAAAAAGCGGGTAACATTTCATCATGTCAGCAAGTAAAGGTCCATTTCACCCTCCCAGATTATTTCATAACCCCCTAAACTTATTTATTGGTTATGTCTACCCCAAGAATTACTAAAACAAGTCAATTCAGCCCTTGATGAAAATATTCTATTGTTTCACTTTCTAGAAGTCTTATTGTAAGTTAGTTTTTTTGTTTTGATGGTAGATAACATCACAGTCTATATAATAAAAAATCATAATTTTCACTTGGGAGCAACTAAACCTACTTCAATGCTCTTGGTACAAAAATATGCGCTAAAAATGCAAGTTTATGAACATATTTCTGTACGGTACATGGTGACAACAAAAAGGATAAAAACCAGTCATGTGGCGAACCGAACTGGGGGTGGGTTGGTGGAGGCCCAGGATAACCAAACTAAGGTAATGCAGGAATAATCGGAAGAATTTCCTCCCCTGCCTTTGCAAAACCTAACAAATGCAACTCCTGGATGCAAATGCATCTACATTTAACTTGTAAAATTAAGGAAAGTAAAGAAAAAAAAGCCAGATGATTTCAACAGAGAACACATCAGTTGACACTATAGCTTGAAAAAGGTGCTTGCAACAAATTGAAATAGGTAAAGAGAGATTATTTACTTACTCTCACTACGGTCATCAACATTATAATCCCTTTTCCACGAATGAGTGTTCCTGTATAAAGAACCATCACGGTGTGTGCTTTTTGGAAGCATTCCCAGGTCAAGTATATCATATTCTTCATCATCGCTTGCTACCAATGCGCTCCTTCTATTGGTTGCACTTCTTCTGTTTTCATCACAACCAGAGATGTCCACAATATTCGAAGATGCATCATGTTTGCCGGCTATAGCATTCACATCTTGCAAGGTTGTCCCACTAGTCATGCTCCGAGATCCAGGTGGAAATCTATCACCAAAGAGAATAATGAGCAAATCTGAGCACCCGACAAAAAAAATCAATTCTTTTTCGGTTCCCCTTTTATTTCGTGGTATTAACTACTTATAAGTTCCCACACCCCCTGTCTTATTATTTACAGAAATCAACACATGAAGGATAATTAAAAGGGATTTCACTCGAATATACGCGCAGATAATGAAAAGGGATAAAAACACACAGTTGGTCAGAATCCAAGATCCAAAACTATAGCAAGAAAAGAAACTAAAGGCGCAAAATTTGGCATGAGATGACGAGAACATACCGGGAAACAGGACGGACAGGCGGATCTGGAACCATCATGAGAGGGAAGGCTCGGCGTGCAAGCGGTGGCGGCGAGCAGCAAGGCGGGGCGGAGGCCATCGAAGAGAGGAGAGGTAGCGAGGTAGAGGAGAGGCGGCGCGGTGGGTCATGAGAGATGGCGACGCCAGGCCGCCGGAGGAGACGGAAAATCTGACGGAGGACTGGCATCTGAGCACGCGGCGGCGGGAGAGGTGGGGGTGTGCCGGTGTGGAGAATGGGGAGTCTCATCAGGTTTTCGCTTTTGCAGATCAGGCGGCGCACCATGATGAATCTATCGCGGGCGCTGGCGGCGAGAAGCCTGCACGCACGGCTTCAGCCTAGATGAGCCCAAAGTTCGTCATGAAGAATTTGTTCATCGGTGAGGGCGGCTTCCACCCCGTCTTCAAGGCCTACGTCGACAGCAGCCCACACGCAGGTCTCGGCCTGCAGAAGGTCGTCGTTAGTGGTTACCTCGGCCTCGACAACAAATGGCGTCCGGGAGAAGCGCGAGGGGCCGCTAAACGTCCTCCGTACTTTTTTTTTGCAAGTAAATTCGGGAGCTCTTTATTCAACATCAACAGCTCCAGCAGAATCTGCTAGGAGGCTGGTTACAAGAAAACTTGAAGTAGATTCCAGCCAACACTCTCTAACATCTAATGTGCTCGCTTGCTTTGCACGAAGATGAGCGGAGACGTTGGCTGAACTAAAAGACTTAAAAGAAGGAACATACTCCCCAATTTCATAGAAGATAGGCGCCACCACTACACGGGATGTTTGGCGCAAATTCCAGAGATTCACAATCTCCAAATTGTCGGACTCAAGAACCACTTCTGCATAGCCTCTCAGACGAGCGAAGATGACTCCGTCGCGAATGGCAAGAGCTTCAGCTATCAGCGGATCCGTGACCCCAGGGTAGGGTTTGCACCATGCCGCAAGGAAGGATGACCGAGATCGAGCAACTCCTCCTATCCCTCCCCGTCATTGCATCCATTGCAATACTTCCATCAATATTTATTTTGATCCAGCCCAACTCTGGTGGACACCAGCCATGGCCAGGCAAAGTACGAGCATGCTCACGAGGTAGCTTCAGAACTGCTAGGGTTTCCCGCACCCTTCTCAGGGATTGAATAGGATTGAATGCAGCTTTATCCGAGAGGTCCAAATCGTCCACATAACAGTCACTATTGTCGCTCGTTCAGACTCTGAAAACTTATCATCACATAGGATGTCCCTTGACCAGGTTAGCGGGTGCAGGGTTGGCCTTTTAACATTTAGCCACTCTGATGTTGCATCCCAAAACTGTCTGGCATGAGGGCACTCCAGTAGGGCGTGCATCATGTCTTCGTCAGAGTGAAGACATATTTTGCATGTGCTTACCGTCGCAATATGGCGGTATTTCAGAGTGGCTTCGACGGGGAGAATACCTTGCAAAACCCGCCATCAGAAGACTCTCACTCTGGGAATGACTTGGAGCTTCCACAAACGAGACCACGTCTGTTTATTTGTCATTGAAGATTCGGTAGTCGTCCCTTCCTCTAGAGCAATCTGCTCGTTGCGAGTCATTAGAGCACGATACGCTGATTTTACAGTGTAGCAACCCGATCGTTCAAAAGCCCATGCCAACGAATCATCACCCCCTCCCTGCCTCAATGGAATGTTGAGAATAGCATCAGCATCTAGGGGTATGAAGTTCTTGAAGGAAATATGCCCTAGAGGCAATAATAAAGTTATTATTTATTTCCTTATATCATGATAAATGTTTATTATTCATGCTAGAATTGTATTAACCGGAAACATAATACATGTGTGGATACATAGACAAACAGATAGTCACTAGTATGCCTCTACTAGACTAGCTCATTAATCGAAGATGGTTATGTTTCCTAACCATAGACATGTGTTGTCATTTGATTAATGGGATCACATCATTAGGAGAATGATGTGATTGACATGACCCATTTCATTAGCTTAGCACTTGATCGTTTAGTATGTTGCTTATGCTATCTTCATGACTTATACAAAGTTCCTGCAACTATGAGATTATGCAACTCCGTTTACGGAGGAACACTTTGTGTGCTACCAAACATCACAACGAATCGGGTGATTATAAAGGTACTCTACAAGTGTCTCCGAATGTATATGTTGAGTTGGCATGAATCAAGATTAGGATTTGTCACTCCGATTGTCGGAGAGGTATCTCTAGGCCTTCTCGGTAATACACATCACATAAGCCTTGCAAGCATTGCAACTAATGAGTTAGTTGTGAGATGATGTATTACGGAACGAGTAAAGAGACTTACGAAGCGAGATTGAACTAGGTATTGGATACCGACGATCGAATCTCGGGTAAGTAACATACCGATGACAAAGGGAACAACGTATGTTGTTATGCGGTTTGACCGATAAAGATCTTCAGTAGAATATGTAGGAACCAATATGGGCATCCAGGTTCCGCTATTGGTTATTGACCAAGAATAGTTCTAGGTCATGTCTACATAGTTCTCGAACCGTAGGGTCCGCACGCTTAAGGTTTCGATGGCGGTTATATTATGAGTTTATGTATTTTGATGTACCGAAGGAGTTCGAGTCCCGGATGTGATCACGGACATGACGAGGAGTCTCGAAATGTTCGAGACATAAAGATTGATATATTGGACGGCTATATTCGGACACGGAAAGGTTCGGAAGTTTCGGAGAAAACCGGAGTGCCGGAGGGTTACGGAACCCCGGGAAGTAATGGGCCTTATTGGGCCAAGAGGGGAGAGAGGGCTGCACCAGGAGGTGGCGCGCCCCCCATGGGGAGTCCAAATTGGACTAGGAGGGGGGGCCCCCTTTCCTCTCCTCTCCTCTCTTTCCTTCCCCTTCCTCTTCCTAGTAGGACTAGGAAAGGGAGTCCTACTCCTACTAGGAGGAGGACTCCCCCTCCTGGTGCGCCTCCTAGGGCCGGCGGCCCTCCCCTTGCTCCTTTATATACAGGCGGGGGGCACCCTAGAACACACAAGTTGATCTTCGTGATCGTTCCTTAGCCGTGTGCGGTGCCCCCTCCACCATATTCCACCTCGGTCATATTGTAGCGGTGCTTAGGCGAAGCCTGCGACGGTAGAACATCAAGATCGTCACCACGCCGTCGTCTTGACGGAACTCCTCCCGACGCTTCTTTGGATCGGAGCCCGGGATCGTCATCGAGCTGAGCGTGTGCTAAGAACTCGGAGGTGCCGAGTAACGGTGCTTGGATCGATCGGATCGTGAAGACGCACGACTACATCAACAGCGTTGATATAACGCTTCGCTTTCGGTCTCACGAGGGTGCGTGGACGGACACTCTCCCTCTCGTTGCTATGCCATCACCATGGTCTTGCGTGATCGTAGGAAAATTTTTGAAATTACTACGTTTCCCGGCGGTGGCATCCGAGCCTGGTTTTATGCGTTGATGTCATATGCACGAGTAGAACACAAGTGAGTTGTGGGCGATACAAGTCATACGCCTACCAGCATGTCATACTTTGGTTCAGCGGTATTGTGAGATGAAGCGGCCGGACCGACATTACGCGACGCTTACGCGAGACTGGTTTCACCGCTACGAGCACTCGTGCTTAAAGGTGGCTGGCGGTGTCCGTCTCTCTCACTTTAGTTGAACCGAGTGTGGCTATGCCCGGTCCTTGAGAAGGTTAAACGGAGTCTATTTGACGAAATATCGTTGTGGTTTTGATGCGTAGGTGAGAACGGTTCTTGCTCAGCCCGTAGCAGCCACGTAAAACTTGCAACAACAAAGTAGAGGACGTCTAACTTGTTTTTGCGGGCATGTTGTGATGTGATATGGTCAAGGCGTGATGCTATATTTTATTGTATGAGATGATCATGTTTTGTAACCGAGTTATCGGCAATCGGCAGGAGCCATATGGTTGTCGCTTATTGTATGAAATGCAAGCGCCATGTAATTGCTTTACTTTATCACTAAGCGGTAGCGATAGTCGTAGAAGCAATAGTTGGCGAGGCGACAACGATGCTACGATGGAGATCAAGGTGTCGCGCCGGTGGCGATGGTGATCATGGCGGTGCTTCGGAGATGGAGATCACAAGCACAAGATGATGATGGCCATATCATATCACTTATATTGATTGCATGTGATGTTTATCCTTTATGCATCTTATCTTGCTTTGTTTGACGGTAGCATTATAAGATGATCTCTCACTAAAATTATCAAGAAGTGTTCTCCACGAGTATGCACCGTTGCTAAAAGTTCAGTAGTACCCGGACACCACGTGATGATCGGTGTGATAAGTTCTCGTCCATCTACAACGGGTGCAAGCCAGTTTTGCACACGCAGAATACTCAGTTAAACTTGACGAGCCTAGCATATGCAGATATGGCCTCGAACACGGAGACCGAAGGTCGAGCGTGAATCATATAGTAGATATGATCAACATAGTGATGTTCACCATTGAAACTACTCCATCTCACGTGATGATCGGACATGGTTTAGTTAATTTGGATCACGTAAACACTTAGATGACTAGAGAGATGTCTGTCTAAGTGGGAGTTTTAATATGATTAATTAAAACTTAAATTATCATGAACTTAGTACGATAGTATTTTGCTTGTCTATGTTTCTTGTAGATAGATGGCTCGTGTTGTTGTTCCGTTGAATTTTAATGCGTTCCTTGAGAAAGCAAAGTTGAAAGATGATGGTAGCAATTACACGGACTGGGTCCGTAATCGAGGATTATCCTCATTGCTGCCCGTAAGAATTACGTCTGGAAGCACCATTGGGTGGGTGCGAACTGCTGCAGAGCTGCACGAAGTTGTGAGCGTCGGCAAAGCAAAGCTGATGACTACTCTATAGTTCGATGTGCCATGCTTTACGGCTTAGAACCGGGTCTTCAACGACGTTTTGAGCGTCATGGAGCATATGAGATGTTCCAGGAGTTGAAGTTAATATTTCAAGCAAATGCCCGGATTGAGAGATATGAAGTCTCCAATAAGTTCTATAGCTGCAAGATGGAGGAGAATAGTTACGTCGGTGAGCACATACTCAAAATGTCGGGTATAATAATCACTTAATTCAGCTGGGAGTTAATCTTCCGGATGATAGTGTCATTGATGAATTCTCCAATCACGCCACCAAGCTACAAGAGCTTCGTGATGAACTATAATATGCAAGGGATGACTAAGACAATTCCTGAGCTCTTCGCAATGCTAAAAGCCGCGGAGGTAGAAATCAAGAAAGAGCATCAAGTGTTGATGGTCAACAAGACCACTAGTTTCAAGAAAAAGGACAAAGGAAAGAAGAAGGGAAACTTCAAAAAGAACAGCAAGAAAGTTGCTGATCAAGAGAAGAAACCCAAGTCTGGACCTAAGCCTGAAACTGAGTGTTTTTACTGCAAGCAAACTGGACACTGGAAGCGGAACTGCCCCAAGTATTTGGCGGATAAGAAGGATGGCAAGGTGAACAAAGGTATATGTGATATACATGTTATTGATGTGTACCTTACTAGAGCTCGTAGTAGCACTGGGTATTTGATCTGGTTACATTGCTCATATTTGCAAATCAAGCAGGACTACGGAATAGACGGGCACCGCAAAGGACGAGGTGATGATGCGTGGGAAATGGTTCCAAAGTCAATGTGATCACGGTCGGCACGCTACCTCTACATCTACCTTCGGATTAGTTTTAGACCTAAATAATTGTTATTTGGTGCCAGCGTTGAGCATGAACATTATATCTGGATCTTGTTTGATGCGAGACGGTTATTCATTTAAATCAGAGAATAATGGTTGTTCTATTTATATGAGTAATATCTTTTATGGTCATGCACCCTTGAAGAATGGTCTATTCTTATTGAATCTCGACAGTAGTGATACACATATTCATAATGTCGAAGCCAAAAGATGCAGAGTTGATAATGATAGTGCAACTTATTTGTGGCACTTGCCGTTTAGGTCATATTGGTGTAAACGCATGAAGAAACTCCATACAGATGGACTTTTGGAATCACTTGATTATGAATCACTTGGTACTTGCAAACCATGCCTCATGGGCAAGATGACTAAAACACCATTCTCGGTTGTATGGAGAGAGCAACAGACTTGTTGGAAATCATACATGAGATGTGTGTGGTCCGATGAATGTTGAAGCTCGTGGTGGATATCGTTATTTTCTCACCTTCACAGATGATTTAAGCAGATATGGGTATATCTACTTGATGAAACATAAATCTGAAACATTTGAAAAGTTCAAAGAATTTCAGAGTGAAGTTGAAAATCATCGTAACAAGAAAATAAAGTTTCTACGATCTGATCGTGGAGGAGAATATTTGAGTTACGAGTTTGGTCTACATTTGAAGCAATGCGGAATAGTTTCGCAACTCACGCCACCGGGAACACCACAGCGTAATGGTGTGTCCGAACGTCGTAATCGTACTTTACTAGATATGGTGCGATCTATGATGTCTATTTCGATTTACCGCTATCGTTTTGGGGTTATGCTTTAGAGACGGCCGCATTCACGTTAAATAGGACACCGTCAAAATCCGTTGAGACGACGCCTTATGAACTATGGTTTAGCAAGAAACCAAAGTTGTCGTTTCTGAAAGTTTGGGGTTGCGATGCTTATGTGAAGAAACTTCAACCTGATAAGCTTGAACCCAAATCGGAAAAATGTGTCTTCATAGGATACCCAAAGGAGACAATTGGGTATACCTTCTATCACAGATCCGAAGGCAAGACATTTGTTGCTAAAAATGGATCCTTTCTAGAGAAGGAGTTTCTCTCGAAAGAAGTGAGTGGGAGGAAAGTGGAACTTGATGAGGTAATAGTACCAGCTCCCTTATTGGAAAGTAGTTAATCACGTAAATCAGTTTACGTAACACCTACACCAGTTAGTGAGGAAGATAATGATGAAGATCATGAAACTTCAGATCAAGTTGTCACTTGAATCAGTAGATCAACCAGAATAAAATCCGCACTGAGTGGTACGGTAATCCTATTCGGAAGTCATGCTACTAGATCATGGTGAACCTACGAACTATGAAGAAGCGATGGTGAGCCCAGATTCGCAAAATGGCTTGAAGCCATGAAATCTGAGATGGGATCCATGTATGAGAACAAAGTATGGACTTTGGTAGACTTGCCCGATGATCGGCAAGCTATTGAGAATAAATGGATCTTTAAGAAGAAGGCGACGCTGATGGTAATGTAGCTGTCTACAAAGCTCGACTTGTTGCAAAAGGTTTTCGACAAGTTCAAGGGGTTGACTACGATGAGACTTTCTCACCCGAAGCGATGCTTAAGTCTGTCCGTATCATGTTAGCAATTGCCGCATTTTATGATTATGAAATTTGGCAAATGGATGTAAAACTGCATTCTTGAATGGATTTCTAGAAGAAGAGTTGTATATGATGCAACCAGAAGGTTTTGTTGATCCAAAGGGTACTAACAAAGTGTGCAAGCTCCAACGATCAATTTATGGTCCGGTGCAAGCCTCTCGGAGTTGGAATAAACGCTTTGATAGTGTGATCAAAGCATATGGTTTTATCTGAGACTTTTGGAGAAGCTTTGTATTTACAAGAAAGTGAGTGGGAGCTCAGTAGCATTTCGATATTATATGTGGACGACATATTGTTGATTGGAAATGATATAGAATTTCTGGATAGCATAAAAGGATACTTGAATAAAAGTTTTTCAATGAAAGACCTCGGTGAAGTTGCTTACATATTGGGCATCAAGATCTATAGAGATAGATCAAGGCGCTTAATAGGACTTTCACAAAGCACATACCTTGATAAAGTTTTGAAGAAGTTCAAAATGGATCAGCAAAGAAAGGTTTTTACCTGTAGTACAAGGTGTAAGATTGAGTCGACTCAATGCCCGACCACAAGCAGAAGATAGAGAGAAAATGAAAATGTTCCTATGCTTCAGCCATAGGCTCTATCATGTATGCAATGCTGTGTACCAGACCGACGATGCTTAGCTGTAAGCTTGGCAGGAAGGTACCAAAGTAATCCAGAGTGGATCATTGGACAGCGGTCAAGAACATCCTGAAATACCGAAAAGGACTAAGGATATGTTTCTCGTATATGGAGGTGACAAAGAGCTAGTCGTAAATGGTTACGTCGATGCAAGTTTTGACATCGATCCGGACGATTCTAAATCGCAAACCGGATCGTATTTTTATTAAGCGGTGGAGCTGTCGGTTGGTGCAGTTCTAAACAAAGCGTCGTGGCGGGATCTACATGTGAAGCGGAGTACATAGCTGCTTCGGAAGCAGCAAATGAAGGAGTCTGGATGAAAGAGTTCATTTCGATCTAGGTGTCATACCTAGTGCATCGGGACCAATGAAGATCTTCGTGACAATCTTGGTGCAATTGCCTTGCCAAAGGAATCCAGATTTCACAAGAGGACCAAGCATATCAAGAGACGCTTCAATTCCATTGGGACCAAGTCCAAGTGGGAGACATAGAGATTTGCAAAATACATACGGATCTGAATGTTGCAGACCGTTGACTAAGCCTCTTCCACGAGCAAAACATGATCAGCACCAAGACTCCATGGGTGTTAGAATCATTCTTGTGTAATCTAGATTATTGACTCTAGTGCAAGTGGGAGATGAAGGAAATATGCCCTAGAGGCAATAATAAAGTTATTATTTATTTCCTTATATCATGATAAATGTTTATTATTCATGCTAGAATTGTATTAACCGGAAACATAATACATGTGTGGATACATAGACAAACAGATAGTCACTAGTATGCCTCTACTAGACTAGCTCATTAATCGAAGATGGTTATGTTTCCTAACCGTAGACATGTGTTGTCATTTGATTAATGGGATCACATCATTAGGAGAATGATGTGATTGACATGACCCATTTCATTAGCTTAGCACTTGATCGTTTAGTATGTTGCTTATGCTATCTTCATGACTTATACAAAGTTCTGCAACTATGAGATTATGCAACTCCGTTTACGGAGGAACACTTTGTGTGCTACCAAACATCACAACGTAATCGGGTGATTATAAAGGTACTCTACAAGTGTCTCCGAAAGTATATGTTGAGTTGGCATGAATCAAGATTAGGATTTGTCACTCCGATTGTCGGAGAGGTATCTCTAGGCCTTCTCGGTAATACACATCACATAAGCCTTGCAAGCATTTCAACTAATGAGTTAGTTGTGAGATGATGTATTACGGAACGAGTAAAGAGACTTACCGGTAACGAGATTGAACTAGGTATTGGATACCGACGATCGAATCTCGGGTAAGTAACATACCGATGACAAAGGGAACAACGTATGTTGTTATGCGGTTTGACCGATAAAGATCTTCGTAGAATATGTAGGAACCAATATGGGCATCCAGGTTCCGCTATTGGTTATTGACCAAGAATAGTTCTAGGTCATGTCTACATAGTTCTCGAACCGTAGGGTCCGCACGCTTAAGGTTTCGATGACGGTTATATTATGAGTTTATGTATTTTGATGTACCGAAGGAGTTGAGTCCCGGATGTGATCACGGACATGACGAGGAGTCTCGAAATGTTCGAGACATAAAGATTGATATATTGGACGGCTATATTCGGACACGGAAAGGTTCCGGAAGTTTCGGAGAAAACCGAGTACCGGAGGGTTACGGAACCCCTGGGAAGTAATGGGCCTTATTGGGCCAAGAGGGGAGAGAGGGCTGCACCAGGAGGTGGCGCCCCCATGGGGAGTCCGGGTGGACTAGGAGGGGCGGCCCCTTCCCTCTCCCTCTCCTCTCTTTCCTTCCCCTTCCCTCTTCCTAGTAGGACTAGGAAAGGGAGTCCTACTCCTACTAGGAGGAGGACTCCCCCTCCCTTGGTCGCCTCCTAGGGCCGGCGGCCCTCCCCTTGCTCCTTTATATACGGGGCAGGGGGCACCCTAGAACACACAAGTTGATCTTCGTGATCGTTCCTTAGCCGTGTGCGGTGCCCCCTCCACCATATTCCACCTCGGTCATATTGTAGCGGTGCTTAGGCGAAGCCTGCGACGGTAGAACATCAAGATCGTCACCACGCCGTCGTCTTGTGGAACTCCTCCCCGACGCTTTGCTGGATTGGAGCCCGGGATCGTCATCGAGCTGAGCGTGTGCTAAGAACTCGGAGGTGCCGAGTAACGGTGCTTGGATCGATCGGATCGTGAAGAAGTACGACTACATCAACGCGTTGATATAACGCTTCGCTTTCGGTCTCACAGGGTGCGTGGACGGACACTCTCCCCTCTCGTTGCTATGCCATCACCATGGTCTTGCGTGATCGTAGGAAAATTTTTGAAATTACTACGTTTCCCAACAGTTCTCGCGCACCAAATCCGCCTGCCTGATACGTCTCCAACGTATCTATAATTTTTGATTGCTCCATGCTACTTTATCTATTGTTTTGGACTATAATGGGCTTTATTTTCCATTTTTATATTACTTTTGGGACTAACCTATTAACCGGAGGCCCAGCCCAGAATTGCTGTTTTTTTGCCTATTTCAGTGTTTCGAAGAAACGGAATATCAAACGGAGTCCAAACAGAATAAAACCTTCGGGAACGTGATCTTCTCGCCGAACGTGATCCAGCAGACTTGGACCCTACTCCAAGAAGTGCCAGAGTCGGTCATGAGGGTGGAGGGCGCCCTCCTAGCGCTCCACCGACGTACTCCTTCCTCCTATATATACCTACGTATCCCCGATCAAAAGGGGAGCCAAAAACCTAATTCCACCGCCGTACCTTCCTGTATCCACGACATCCCATCTTGGGGCCTGTTCCGGAGCTCCGCCGGAGGGGGCATCCACCACGGAGGGCTTCTACATCAACACCATAGCCCCTCTGATGAAGTGTGAGTAGTTTACTTCAGACCTTCGGGTCCATAGCTAGTAGCTAGATGGCTTCTTCTCTCTTTTTGGATCTCAATACAATGTTCTCCCCTCTCTCGTGGAGATCTATTCGATGTAATCTTCTTTTTGCGGTGTGTTTGTTGAGACCGACGTGTTGGGGAACGTAGCAGAAATTCAAAATTTTCCTACGTGTCACCAAGATCTATCTATGGAGAAACTAGCAACGAGGGAAGGAGAGTGCATCTACATACCCTTGTAGATCGCTAAGCGGAAGCGTTCAAGTGAACGGGGTTGAAGGAGTCGTACTCGTCGTGATTCAAATCACCGGAGATCCTAGTGCCGAACGGACGGCACCTCCGCGTTCAACACACGTACAGCCCGGTGACGTCTCCCACGCCTTGATCCAGCAAGGAGAGAGGGAGAGGTTGAGGAAGACTCCATCCAGCAGCAGCACAACGGCATGGTGGTGATGGAGGAGCGTGGCAATCCCGCAGGGCTTCGCCAAGCACCAAGGGAGAGGAGGAGGAGGAGAGGCAGGGCTGCGCCTGGAGAGGGAGAGGCTCTCATGTGTGTTGGGCAGCCCAAAACCTCAAGTATATATAGGGGGAAAGGGGGGCTGCGCCCCCTTTAGGGTTTCCCACCCCAAGGGGTGCGGCCAGCCCTAGATGGGACTTGGGGCGGCCAAGAGGGGAGGAGTGCCTCCCAAGTCAAGTGGAGGCCCTCCCCTTAGGGTTCCCCCTCCCATGCGCATGGGCCTTGGGGGGCTGGTGCCCCTGGCCCATTAAGGCTAGGGCGCCCCCACAGCCCATGCTACTGTATTGGACGTGGTGGAACAATTTCGGACCTCCGGACCCCTCCGAATCCTCCGGAACCTTCGAAGCTTCCGGTACAATACCGAAAAACCCGAACTTTTTCCGGAACCCGAACAACAACTTTCCATATATAAATCTTTACCTCCGGACCATTCCGAACTCCTCGTGACGTCCGGGATCTCATCCGGACTCGAACAACATTCGGTAACCACATACAAACTTCATTTATAACCCTAGCGTCATCGAACCTTAAGTGTGTAGACCCTACGGGTTCGGGAACCATGCAGACATGACCGAGACGTTCACCGGTCAATAACCAATAGCGGGATCTGGATACCCATATTGGCTCCCACATATTCCACGATGATCTCATCGGATGAACCACGATGTCAAGGACTCAATTGATCCCGTATACAATTCCCTTTGTCTAGCGGTATTGCACTTGCCCGAGATTCGATCGTCGGTATCCCGATACCTTGTTCAATCTCGTTACCGGCAAGTCTCTTTACTCGTTCCGTAACACATCATCCCGTGATCAACCCCTTGGTCACATTGTGCACATTATGATGATGTCCTACCGAGTGGGCCCAGAGATACCTCTCCGTCAACCGGAGTGACAAATCGATCTCGATTCGTGCCAACCCAATGACACTTTCGGAGATACCTGTAATGCACCTTTATAGCCACCCGATTACGTTGTGACGTTTGGTACACCCAAAGCATTCCTACGGTATCCGGAGTTGCACAATCTCATGGTCTAAGGAAATGATACTTGACATTAGAAAAGCTTTAGCATACTGAACTACGATCTTTGTGCTAGGCTTAGGATTGGGTCTTGTCCATCACATCATTCTCCTAATGATGTGATCCCGTTATCAATGACATCCAATGTCCATGGTCAGGAAACCGTAACCATCTATTGATCAACGAGCTAGTCAACTAGAGGCTTACTAGGGACATGGTGTTGTCTATGTATCCACACATGTATTTGAGTTTCCTATCAATACAATTATAGCATGGATAATAAACGATTATCATGAACAAGGAAATATAATAATAATAACTAATTTATTATTTCCTCTAGGGCATATTTCCAACAGTCTCCCACTTGCACTAGAGTCAATAATCTAGTTCACATCGTCATGTGATTAACACTGATAGGTCACATCGCCATGTGACCAACATCCAAAGAGTTTACTAGTGTCTGTAAACTAGTTCACATCATCATGTGATTAAGACTCAATGAGTTCGGGGTTTGATCATGTTTTGCTTGTGAGAGAGGTTTTAGTCAACGGTGCAGAACATTCAGATCCGTATGTACTTCGCAATTCTCTATGTCATATTGTAAATGTTGCTTCCACGCTCCACTTGAAGCTATTCCAAATGGTTGCTCCACTATACGTATCCGGTTTGCTACTCGAGTCACTCGGATAGGTGTTAAAGCTTGCATCGGCGTAACCCTTTACGCGAACTCTTTATCACCTCCATAATCGAGAAACATGTCCTTATTTACTCCAAGGACAATTTTGATCGCTGTCCAATGATCCATTCTGGATCATTCTTGTACCCTTGAGTGACTCATGGCAAGGCACGCTTCGGTGCGGTACACAGCATAGCATAGTGTAGAGCCTATGTCTAAGGCATAGGGGCGACCTTCGTCCTTTCTCTCTCTTTTCGCCGTGGTCGAGCTTTAAGTCTTAACTTCATACCTTACATCTCGAGGCAAGAACTCCTTCTTTGATGATCCATCTTGAACACCTTCAAGATCATGTCAAGGTATGTGCTCATTTGAAAGTACTATTGAGCGTTTTTGATCTATCCACATAGATCTTGATGCTCAATGTTCAAGTAGCTTAATCCAGGTTTTCATTTGAAAACACTTTTCAAATAACCCTATATGCTTTACAGAAAATTCTACATCATTTCTGATCATCAATATGTCAACAACATATACTCATCGAAATTCTATAGTGCTCCCACTCACTTCTTTGGAAATACAAGTTTCTCATAAACTTTGTATAAACCCAAAATCTTTGATCATCACATCAAAGCGCACATTCCAACTCCGAGATGCTTACTCCACTCCTTAGAAAGGATCGCTGGAGCCAGCATACCTTTTAGCATCCTTAGGATCGACAAAATTTTCTGATTGTATCACATACAACCTTTCCTTACGAAAACAGGTAAGGAAACTTGTTTTGACATCCATCTGCCAGATTTCATAAATGCAGCTAATGCTAAAATGATTCCGACGGACTTAAGCATCGTTACGGATGAGAAAATCTCATCGTAGTCAACTCCTTGAACTTGTGAAAAACTCTTCGCCACAAGTCGATCTTCATGGACGGTGATGTAACCGTCCACGTCCGTTTCCTTCTTAAAGATCCATTCATCTCAATGTCTTGCCGATCATCGGGCAAGTCCACCAAAGTCCATGCTTTGTTCTGATACATGGATCCTATCTCGGATTTCATGGCTTCTAACCATTTGTCGGAATTTGGGCCCACCATTGCTTCTCCATAGCTCGTAGGTTCATTGTTGTCTAGCAACATGACCTTCAAGACAGGATTGCGTACCACTCAAGTAGTACGCATCCTTGTCACCCCACGAGGTACGTTAGTGACTTGATCCAAACTTCATGATCACTATCATAAGCTTCTACTTCAATTGGTGTATGTGCCACGGAACAACTTCCCGTGCCCTGCTACACACTAGTTGAAGTGACGGTTCAATAACCTCATCAAGTCTCCACCATCCTCCCACTCAACTTTTCGAGACGAACTTTTCCTCGAGAAAGGACCCGATTCAAGAAACAATCCCTATTGCTTTCGGATCTGAATTAGGAGGTATACCCAACTGTTTTTGGGTGTCCTATGAAGATGCATTTTATCCGCTTTGGGTTCGAGCTTATCAACCTGAAACTTTTTCACATAAGCGTCGCAGCCCCAAACTTTTAAGAAACGACAACTTAGGTTTCTCCAAACAGTGTCGTCTCAACGGAATTACGTGGTACCCTATTAAAGTGAGTGCGGTTGTCTCTAATGCCTAACCCATGAACGACAGTGGTAATTCGATAAGAGACATCAAGGTACGCACCATATCCAATAGGGTGCAACTATGATGTTCGGACACACCATCACACTATGGTGTTCCAGGCGGTATTAGTTGTGAAACAATTTCCACAATGTCTCAATTGTGTACCAAACTCGCAACTCAGATATTCATCTCTATGATCACATCACAGACATTTTATCCTCTTGTCACGAAGATCTTCAACTTCACTCTGAAATTACTTGAACCTTTCAATAATTCAGACTTGTGTTTCATCAAGTAAATATACTCAACATCTACTCAAATCATCTCGTGAAGTAAGAACATAACGATATTCATTTGATGCCTCGGCACTCATTGGACTGCACACATCAAAATGTGTTATTTCCAACAAGTTGCTATCTTGTTCCATCTTCTTTCAAACGAGGCTTTTGGTCATCTTACCCATGTGGTATGTTTTGCATATCTCAAGTGATTCAAAATCAAGTGAGTCCAAACGATCCATCTGCATGGAGTTTCTTCATGCGTACACACCAATAGACATGGTTCGCATGTCTCAAATTTTCCAAAATGAGTGAGTCCAAAGATCCATCAACATGGAGCTTCTTCATGCGTTTTACACCAATATGACTTGCATGGCAGTGCCACAAGTAAGTGGTACTATCATTACTATCTTATATCTTTTGGCATGAAAATGTGTATCACTACGATCGAGATTCAATAAACCATTCCTTTTAGGTGCTAGACCATTGAAGGTATTATTCAAATTAACAAGTAACCATTATTCTCCTTAAATGAATAATCGTATTGCGACAGACATAATCCAATCATGTCTATGCTCAACGCAAACACCAAATAACAATTATTTAGGTTTAACACCAATCTCGATGGTAGAGGGAGCGTGCGATGCTTGATCATATCAACCTTGAAAACACTTCCAACACGTATCGTCAGTTCACCTTTAGTTAGTCTCCGTTTATTCCGTAGCTTTTGTTTCGAGTTACTAACACTTAGCAACCGAACCGGTATCTAATACCCTGGTGCTACTAGGAGTACTAGTAAAGTACACATTAACATAATGTATATCCAATATACTTCTATCGACCTTGTCAGCCTTCTTATCTACCAAGTATCTAGGGTAATTCTGCTCCAATGGCTGTTCCTCTTATTACAGAAGCACTTAGTCTCGGGTTCGGGTTCAACCTTGGGTTTCTTCACTGGAGCAGCAGCTGATTTGCCGTTTCATGAAGTATCCCTTCTTGCCCTTGCCCTTCTTGAAACTAGTGGTTTCACCAACCATCAACAATTGATGTTCCTTCTTGATTTCTACTTTCGCGGTGTCAAACATCGTGAATACCTCAAGGATCATCATATCTATCCCTGATATGTTATAGTTCATCACGAAGCTCTAGCAGCTTGGTGGCAATGACTTTGGAGAAACATCACTATCTCATCTGGAAGATCAACTCCCACTCGATTCAAGTGATTGTTGCACTCAGACAATCTGATCACAAGCTCAACGATTGAGCTTTTCTCCCTTAGTTTGCTGGCTAAGAAAATCGTCGGAGGTCTCATACCTCTTGGCGTGGGCACGAGCCTGAAATCCCAATTTCAGCCCTTGAAACATCTCATATGTTCGCGACGTTTCAAAACGTCTTTGGTGCCTCAACTCTAAACCGTTTAACCGAACTATCACGTAGTTATCAAAACGTGTATGTCCGATGTTCGCAACATCCACAAACGACGTTTGGGGTTCAGCACATCGAGCGGTGCATTAAGGACATAAGCTTTCTCTGTCCGCATAATCGCCTCTGTCAACTTTCAACTATATTTTCTCTAGGAACATATCTAAACAGTGGAACTAAAGCGCGAGCTCATGACATAATTTGCAAAGATCTTTTGACTATGTTCAGGATAATTAAGTTCATCTTATGAACTCCCACTCGATAGACATCCTCTGGTCATCTAAGTGATTACATGATCCGAGTCAACTAGGCCGTGTCCGATCATCACGTGAGACGGACTAGTCATCATCGGTGAACATCTTCATGTTGATCGTCTACTATATCGACTCATGCTCGACCTTTCGGTCTCGTGTTCCGAGGCCATGTCCGTACATGCTAGGCTCGTCAAGTTAACCCTAAGTGTTTGGCGTGTGTAAATCTGTCTTACACCCGTTGTATGTGAACGTAAGAATCCATCACACCCGATCATCACGTGGTGCTTAGAAGCGACGAACTTTAGCAACGGTGCACGTTAGGGAGAACACTTCTTGAAATTGTTGTAAGGATCATCTTATTTACTACCGTCGTTCTAAGTAAACAAGATGCATAAACATAATAAACATCACATGCAATTATATAGTAGTGACATGATATGGCCAATATCATATAGCTCCATTGATCTCCATCTTCGGGGCTCCATGATCATCATCGTCACCGGCATGACACCATGATCTCCATCATCATGATCTCCATCATCGTGTCTACATGAAGTTGTCTCGCCAACTATTACTTCTACTACTATGGCTACCGGTTAGCAATAAAGTAAAGTAATTACATGGCGTTGTTTAATGACATGCAGGTCATACAAGAAATTAAGACAACTCCTATGGCTCCTGCCGGTTGTCATACTCATCGACATGCAAGTCGTGAATCCTATTACAAGAACATGATCAATCTCATACATCACATATCATTCATCACATTCTTCTTGGCCATATCACATCACATAGCATACCCTGCAAAAACAAGTTAGACGTCCTCTAATTGTTGTTTGCATGTTTTACGTGGCTGCTATGGGTTTCTAGCAAGAACGTTTCTTACCTCACGCAAAACCACAACGTGATATGCCAATTGCTATTTACCCTTCATAAGGACCCTTTTCATCGAATCTGTTCCGACTAAAGTGGAGAGGCGGCACCCGCTAGCCACCTTATGCACCAAGTGCATGTCATCGGTGGAACCTGTCTCACGTAACGATGACGTGTAAGGTCGGTCCGGCCGCTTCATCCCACAATACCGTCGAAACAAGATTGGACTAGTAACGGTAAGCATATTGAACAACATCAACGCCCACAACTACTTTGTGTTCTACTCATGCAAAGAATCTACGAAATAGACCTAGCTCATGATGCCTTTGTTGGGGAACGAGCAGAAATTCAAAATTTTCCTACGTGTCACCAAGATCTATCTATGGAGAAACTAGCAACGAGGGAAGGAGAGTGCATCTACATACCCTTGTAGATCGCTAAGCGGAAGCGTTCAAGTGAACGGGGTTGAAGGAGTCGACTCGTCGTGATTCAAATCACCGGAGATCCTAGTGCCGAGCGGACGGCACCTCCGCGTTCAACACACGTACAGCCGGTGGCGTCTCCCACGCCTTGATCCAGCAAGGAGAGAGGGAGAGGTTGAGGAAGACTCCATCCAGCAGCAGCACAACGGCATGGTGGTGATGGAGGGCGTGGCAATCCTGCAGGCTTCGCCAAGCACCAAGGAGAGGAGGAGGAGGAGAGGCAGGCTGCGCTGGAGAGGAGAGGCTCTCATGTGTGTTGGGCAGCCCAAAACCTCAAGTATATATAGGGGAAAGGGGGCGCCCTTTAGGGTTTCCACCCCAAGGGGTGCGGCCAGCCCTAGATGGGACTTGGGGCGGCCAAGAGGGGAGGAGTGCCTCCCAAGTCAAGTGGAGGCCCTCCCCTTAGGGTTTCCCCCTCCCATGCGCATGGGCCTTGGGGGCTGGTGCCCTGGCCCATTAAGGCTAGGGCGCCCCCTACAGCCCATGCTACTGTATTGGACGTGGTGGAACAATTTCCGGACCTCCGGACCCTCCGAATCCTCCGGAACCTTCCGAAGCTTCCGGTACAATACCGAAAAACCCGAACTTTTTTGAACCCGAACAACAACTTTCCATATATAAATCTTTACCTCCGGACCATTCCGAACTCCTCGTGACGTCCGGGATCTCATCCGGACTCGAACAACATTCGTAACCACATACAAACTTCCTTTATAACCCTAGCGCCATCGAACCTTAGTGTGTAGACCCTACGGGTTCGGGAACCATGAGACATGACCGAGACGTTCACCGGTCAATAACCAATAGCGGATCTGGATACCCATATTGGCTCCCACATATTCCACGATGATCTCATCGGATGAACCACGATGTCAAGGACTCAATTGATCCCGTATACAATTCCCTTTGTCTAGCGGTATTGCACTTGCCCGAGATTCGATCGTCGGTATCCCGATACCTTGTTCAATCTCGTTATCGCAAGTCTCTTTACTCGTTCCGTAACACATCATCCCGTGATCAACCCCTTGGTCACATTGTGCACATTATGATGATGTCCTACCGAGTGGGCCCAGAGATACCTCTCCGTCAACCGGAGTGACAAATCCGATCTCGATTCGTGCCAACCCAGCAGACACTTTCGGAGATACCTGTAATGCACCTTTATAGCCACCCGATTACGTTGTGACGTTTGGTACACCCAAAGCATTCCTACGGTATCCGGAGTTGCACAATCTCATGGTCTAAGGAAATGATACTTGACATTAGAAAAGCTTTAGCATACTGAACTACGATCTTTGTGCTAGGCTTAGGATTGGGTCTTGTCCATCACATCATTCTCCTAATGATGTGATCCCGTTATCAATGACATCCAATGTCCATGGTCAGGAAACCGTAACCATCTATTGATCAACGAGCTAGTCAACTAGAGGCTTACTAGGGACATGGTGTTGTCTATGTATCCACACATGTATTTGAGTTTCCTATCAATACAATTATAGCATGGATAATAAATGATTATCATGAACAAGGAAATATAATAATAATAACTAATTTATTATTGCCTCTAGGGCATATTTCCAACACGATGAATTGTGGGTTTATGATCCAGCTTATCTATGGAAAATATTTGATTCTTCTCTGAATTCTTTTATGTATGATTGAGTTATCTTTGCAAGTCTCTTCGAATTATCCATTTGGTTTGGCCAACTAGATTGGTAGTTCTTGCAATGGGAGAAGTGCATGGCTTTGGGTTCAATCTTGCGGTGTCCTTACCCAGTGACAGAAAGGGTTGCAAGGCACGTATTGTATTGTTGCCATCGAGGATAACAAGATGGGGTATTTATCATATTGCATGAATTTATTCCTCTACATCATGTCATCTTGCTTAAGGCGTTACTCTGTTTTTAACTTAATACTCTAGATGCATGCTGGATAGCGGTCGATGAGTGGAGTAATAGTAGTAGATGCAGAATCGTTTCGATCTACTTGTCACGGACGTGATGCCTATATACATGATCATTGCCTAGATATACTCATAACTATGCTCAATTCTGTCAATTGCTCAACAGTAATTTGTTCACCCACCGTAGAATATCTATGCTCTTGAGAGAAGCCACTAGTGAAACCTATGGCCCCCGGGTCTATTCTCATCATATAAATCTCCATCACTTTATTTACTTGCTTTGCTTTTACTTTTTACTTTGCATCTTTATACCAAAATACCAAAATATTATCTCTATCAGATCTCACTCGTAAGTGACCGTGAAGGGATTGACAACCCCTAATCGCGTTGGTTGCGAGTAGCTATCGTTTTGTGCAGGTACGAGGGACTTGCGTGGCCTCCTCTTGGATTGATACCTTGGTTCTAAAAACGGAGGGAAATACTTACGCTACTGTGCTGCATCATCCTCTCCTCTTCGGGGAAAACCAACGCAAGCTCAAGACGTAGCAAGAAGGATTTCTGGCGCCGTTGCCGGGGAGGCTTACGCGAAGTCAAGTGAAGATTTGGACTCCCGACAACGAGCCATTTCTGGCGCCGTTGCCGGGGAGGTCTACGCAAAAGTCAACATACCAAGTACCCATCACAATCCCTATCTCTCGCATTACATTATTTGCCATTTGCCTCTCGTTTTCCTCTCCCCCACTTCACCCTTGCCATTTTATTTGCCCTCTCTTTCTCAATCTCCTCCTCTTTTTCCCTTTGCCTTTTGTTTGCTCCTGTGTTAGTTTGCTTGCTTGTCGCTATGTCCGAAATTGGGGAAATTATCGCCGATATGGGTGATAATAATATGGTGAAGCTCCCGCTGAAGAATTCCCTACCTATCACACAAAAAGATTTCGAATCGGTAGTGGTAATATTATTGGAAAAGGAGTTATTCAAGATTTTTACTTGTGCTAGTGCTTTACCCTCTATGGGTGGTTCTATTCTCCATAGAACTAGTAGTCTTGCGGACGCTATTGCCATGCTTATCGTTGAACTTGAAAGGCAATTTATGCATATGCACCCTTCTATACAAAGAATTTTCCTAGAATTTTCTAATATTGAACACTCCTCTGTTAAGCGTGCTATTACTATCTTTTTGGCTCGTGAATTCAGATTTATAATAAAAGAAGCCAAAGAAATCTTTGCGCATTATAGGGTGGACGCCGGCCGTCCTCCCATAGAATCTATCCTTTTTGATCAAGAAGAAATAATGCGTTTTCAATCTATCGACTATGTTGCTTTCAATGAAAATCTTAGAAAAAAGTGCCTACCAATATTTTAATTGATAGAATCTCTGAGCTTAATGATGATTTGGCTATTCGAAATAATGAGCTAGGATGCTCTCTTGAGTATAGGCTCACCAAGTTCTGTCAAAAGAATGCCTATAATGATGAATTGGTTGCGCAATACGAAGGGCCGAAAGAGGAACCTATACCTCCTAAAATTGATCTTGGGGACTTTTGTCCTATTAAATTTAGCCCTTTTGATTACTTTTGCTTGCCTCAAAGAAAACTTGCTGCCGAACATAGAGAATATGAAATGAGTTTCACCGATCTATCTTATTACTACGGCACCACCTAGATCTATCCTTACTTTTATGCCTAGCTAGGGGCGTTAAATGATAGCGCTTATTGGGAGGCAACCCAATTTTATTTTTAGTTTTTGTTTTTGCTTCTGTTTAGGAATAAATAATCCATCTAGCCTCTGTTTATATGTGTTTTAATCTTTTAATTAGTGTTTGTGCCAAGTTGAACCTATTGGATCTTCTTGGATGATAGTTATTTGATCTTGCTGTAATTTCCAGAATCTTTGTGCTCAGTGCCCGAATTTTTAAAAATCACCAGAACGTGATAAAATACTGATTCCAATTGCTACTGATCAATAAACAAATTGTCCAGGTCATCTAATTTTGGTAGAATTTTGTGGGTTCCATAAGTTTGCGTTAGTTACAGATTACTACAGACTGTTCTGTTTTTGACAGATTCTGTTTTGCGTGTGTTGTTTGCTTATTTTGATGAATCTATGGTTAGTAAAATAGTTTATAATCCATAGAGAAGTTGGAATACAGTAGGTTTAACATCAATATAAATAAAAAATAAGTTCATTACAGTACCTTAAAGTAGTATTTTGTTTTCTTTCTCTAACGGAGCTCACGAGATTTCTATTGAGTTTTGTGTTGTGAAGTTTTCAAGTTTTGGGTGAATTCTTTTGATGGATTATGGAACAAGGAGTGGCAAGAGCCTAAGCTTGGGGATGCCCATGGCACCCCCAAGATAATCCAAGGACACCAAAAAGTCAAAGCTTGGGGATGCCCCGGAAGGCATCCCCTCTTTCGTCTACTTCCATCGGTAATTTACTTGGAGCTATATTTTTATTCACCAACATGATATGTGTTTTGCTTGGAGCGTCTTGTATTATTTGAGTCTTTGCTTGTTAGTTTACCACAATCATCCTTGCTGTACACACCTTCTGAGAGAGCCATACATGAATTGAAATTTGATAGAATACTCTATGTGCTTCACTTATATCTTTTGAGCTTGATAGTTTTCCTCATAGTGCTTCACTTATATCTTTTGAGCTTGATAGTTTTGCTCTATGTGCTTCACTTATATATTTTTGAGCGTGATAATTTTTGCTCTAGTGCTTCACTTAGATCTTTTAGAGCACGGTGGTGGATTTGTTTTAAAGAAACTTGATCTCTCATGCTTCACTTAGATTATTTTGAGAGTCGTTAATAGCATGGTAATTAGCTTAATGTTAATATACTTGGTATTCAAGATATGTGAAACTTTCTTTTGAGTGCGTTGAATACTAAGATAAGTTTTGTGCTTGATAACTGTTTTGAGATATGGAGATGATAATATCAAAGTCGTGCTAGTTGAGTAGTTGTGAATTTGAGAAATGCTTGTGTTGAAGTTAGCAAATCCCGTAGCATGCACGTATGGTTAAAGTTATGTAACAAATTTGAAACATGAAGTGTACCTGGCTTGTGCATCCTTATGATTGGCGGTCGGGGACGAGCGATGGTCTTTTCCTACCAATCTATCCCCCTAGGAGCATGCGCGTAGTACTTGATTTTTGATGACTTCTAAATTTTTGCAATAAGTATATGAGTTCTTTTGACTAATGTTGACTCCATGGATTATACGCACTTTTACCTTTCCATCATTGCTAGCCTCTTCGGTACCGTGCATTGCCCTTTCTCACCTCGAGAGTTGGTGCAAACTTCGCCGGTGCATCCAAACCCCGTGATATGATACACTCTATCACACATAAACCTCCTTATATCTTCCTCAAAACAGCCACCATACCTACCTATTATGGCATTTCCATAGCCATTCCGAGATATATTGCCATGCAACTTTCCACCGTTCCGTTCATCATCATCATGACATACTTTACTTTTGTCATATTGCCATTGCATGATCATGTAGTTGACATCGTATTTGTGGCAAAGCCACCATGCATTATTTTTCATACATGTCACTCTTGATTCGTTGCACCATCCCGGTACACCGCCAGAGGCATTCATATAGAGTCATATCTTGTTCTAGGTTTCGAGTTGTAGTCCTTATGTTGTAATCAATAGAAGTGTGATGATCATCATTATTAGAGCATTGCCAAAAAAAAGAGAGAGAAAGGCCAAAATAAAAAAAAGAAAGCCCCCCCCCCCCAAAAAAAGAAAAGGGCAATGCTACTATCTCCTTTTCCACACTTGTGCTTCAAAGTAGCACCTTGTTCTTCATGTAGCGAGTCTCATATATTGTGCTTCAAAGTAGCACCATGTTTCTCATGTAGTGAGTCTCATATATTGTGCTCCAAAGTAGCACCATGTTTTTCATATAGTCAGTCTCATAAGTTGTCTTTTTCATACTAGTGGGAATTTTTCATTATAGAACTTGGCTTGTATATTCCTACGATGGGCTTCCTCAAATGCCCTAGGTCTTCATGAGCAAGCAAGTTGGATGCACACCCACTAGTTTTCTTTTGTTGATCATTCATAGCTCTAGTGCATCCGTTGCATGGCAATCCCGGCTCCTCATGTTGACATCAATTGATGGGCATCTCCATAGCCCGTTGATTATCCTCGTCAATATGAGACTTTCTCCTTTTTTTGTCTTCTCCACACAATCCCCATCATCATATTCTATTCCACCCATAGTGCTATATCCATGGCTCACGCTCATGTATTGCGTGAAGGTTGAAAAAGTTTGAGATTATTTAAGTATGAAACAATTGCTTGGCTTGTCATCGGGGGTATAGAAGTTGGGAACATCTTTGTGTGAAGAAAATGAAGCATAGCCTAACTATATGATTTTGTAGGGATGAACTTTCTTTGGCCATGTTATTTTGAGAAGACATGATTACTTTGATTAGTATGCTTGAAGTATTATTATTTTTATGTCAATATGAACTTTTGCCTTGAATCTTTCGGATCTGAATATTCATACCACAATTAAGAAGATTTACATTGAAATTAGGCCAAAGTATCACTCCACATCAAAAATTCTCTTATCATTTACCTACTCGAGGACGAGCAGGAATTAAGCTTGGGGATGCCTGATACGTCTCCAATGTATCTATAATTTGTGATTGCTCCATGCTACTTTATCTATTGTTTTGGACTATAATGGGATTTATTTTCCACTTTTATATTACTTTTGGGACTAACCTATTAACCGGAGGCCCAGCCCAGAATTGTTGTTTTTTTTTTGCCTATTTTAGTGTTTCGAAGAAACGGAATATCAAACGGAGTCCAAACGGAATGAAACCTTCGGGAACGTGATCTTCTCGCCGAACGTGATCCAGCAGACTTGGACCCTACTCCAAGAAGTGCTGAGTCGGTCACGAGGGTGGAGGGCGCCCCAGGCGCGCCCCTGCCTCGTGGGCCCCCGACGCCCACCGACGCGTACTCCTTCCTCCTATATATACCCACGTATCCCCGAACGATCAAAAGGGGAGCCAAAACCTAATTCCACCGCCGTACCTTCCTGTATCCACGAGATCCCATCTTGGGGCCTGTTTCGGAGCTCCGCCGGAGGGGGCATCCAGCACAGAGGGCTTCTACATCAACACCATAGCCCCTCCGATGAAGTGTGAGTAGTTTACTTCAGACCTTCGGGTCCATAGCTAGTAGCTAGATGGCTTCTTCTCTCTATTTGGATCTCAATACAATGTTCTTCCCCTCTCTCATGGAGATCTATTCGATGTAATCTTCTTTTTGCGGTGTGTTTGTTGAGACCGATGAATTGTGGGTTTATGATCCAGCTTATCTATGGAAAATATTTGATTCTTCTCTGAATTCTTTTATGTATGATTGAGTTATATTTGCAAGTCTCTTCGAATTATCCGTTTGGTTTGGCCAACTAGATTGGTAGTTTTTGCAATGGGAGAAGTGCATGGCTTTGCGTTCAATCTTGCGGTGTCCTTACCTAGTGACATAAAGGGTTGCAAGGCACGTATTGTATTGTTGCCATCGAGGATAAAAAGATGGGGTATTTATCATATTGCATGAATTTATTCCTCTACATCATGTCATCTTGCTTAAGGCGTTACTCTGTTTTTAACTTAATACTCTAGATGCATGCTGGATAGCGGTCGATGAGTGGAGTAATAGTAGTAGATGCAGAATCGTTACGATCTACTTGTCACGGACGTGATGCCTATATACGTGATCATTGCCTAGATATACTCATAACTATGCTCAATTCTGTCAATTGCTCAACAGTAATTTGTTCACCCACCGTAGAATATCTATGCTCTTGAGAGAAGCCACTAGTGAAACCTATGGCCCCCGGGTCTATTCTCATCATATCAATCTCCATCACTTTATTTACTTGCTTTGCTTTTACTTTTTACTTTGCATCTTTATACCAAAAATACCAAAAATATTATCTCTATCAGATCTCACTCTCGTAAGTGACCGTGAAGGGATTGACAACCCCTAATCGCGTTGGTTGCGAGTAGCTATCGTTTTGTGCAGGTACGAGGGACTTGCGCGTGGCCTCCTACTGGATTGATACCTTGGTTCTAAAAAACTGAGGGAAATACTTACGCTACTGTGCTGCATCATCCTCTCCTCTTCGGGGAAAACCAACGCAAGCTCAAGACGTAGCACTGCCATGACCAATTGCTGGAATCAATGAGGTCCACCACAACATTCACCTGAGCAGTACCAATTCTGCAGACCGGGGACATAGATATAGTGCCCTGAATCCACTTGTCGTTCCAGATGGAAACCGTAGTGCCATCTCCTATACGTTTAAGAAGAACAATCTGCAATGCATCCCTCCCAACGATGATAGCGCGCCAAGTTGATGAGGAGAACCGAGGAGCTGTGGCTTGCATAAAATCACATGTAGGGTAATATCTTCCTTTGAGAACTAGGGCGCAAAGGGAATCAGGATTTGTCATCAATCGCCATCCGTGATTCCCGAGGAGAGCTGTGTTAAACAGCTCGAGGTCCCAAAATCCCATCCCTCCCTTCGCTTTTGGCTTGGATAAAGAGTCCCATGCTTTCCAGTGCAATGATCTGCGATCAAGGGAACTGCTCCACCAATATTTAGCTGAGTAAGAGACAAGACTCTTACATACCTTCTTGGTTAGCTTAAAGCAACTCATACCGAACATGGGGATGGCCTGGGCAATCGCCTTGATCCGTACTTCCCGTCCAGCACAAGAAATCAATCGTTCTGATCCTCCTTGGATTTTTTTTCAAATCCTCTCCCCAATATGATCGAACGTGCCGCTTGTGATCCTACCCACGGTGGTGGGTAGACCCAGGTAGCGCTCGCTAAAAGCTTCCACTGAAATATTCAGTGTTTGCTTTAGTAGCAACTTAGTCGGAGCCGGAGTGTTTGGACTAAAGTAAATAGAACTTTTTTCCTTGTTAACCGCTTGGCCCGAACCTTCTTCATATATTCTCAAAATCTCATTTAGTCTGTGAGCACTCTGTTCCTTGGCTTGCATAAAGATCAAACTATCGTCCGCAAACAGGAGATGGTTGATCCATGGTGAACGATAGCTGACTCTTATACCTTTATCCACCTCTTGTCCACCGAAACGGTTCAGTAATGATGTGAGTCCTTCCGCACACAGCAAGAAAAGGTATGGAGACATGGGACATCCCTGTCGTAAACCCCTTGACGGGGTAAAAAACGGAAGAAGCTCACCATTGACACGGATGGAAAATCTGACAGAAGAAACACACTTCATGACAAGGCGAACAAAATCCACTCCAAAACCAAGTTTGAGCATGACGTCCTGTAGATAGTGCCATTCGACACGGTCGTAGGCTTTCATCATGTCTAGCTTTATAGCACAAACTGAATTGCCCCCCCCCCCCTTTTTTCCTTCTTCTCATTGCATGCACGCTCTCGTGTGCAATGAGGACATTGTCGGTTATCAGCCGGCCGGGGACGAAAGCACTCTGTTCTGCACCCACAATCTCATCCAGACACTCACGCACACGGTTAGCGATTGCTTTGGCAGCGATCTTATACAAAACCGGGCAGAGCGATATAGGGCGATATTGGGTGATTCTCTGTGGGAAACGTACCTTCGGGATAAGAGTAATAGACGTGTCATTTAAGCCCATTGGCAATTCTCCCCCATTTAGGAAATCAAGCACTGCTGGAACAATATCTTCCTTGAGCAATTTCCAGTGGCGCTGATAAAAACCCGCTGTGAATCCGTCCACACCCGGGGCCGTTGATGGGTGATACATCCATTTTGCATCATGCTTTTATATCGATATTTATTGCATTATGGGCTGTTATTACACATTATATCTCAATACTTATGGCTATTCGCTCTTATTTTACAAGGTTTACCATGAAGAGGGGGAATGCCGGCAGCTGGAATACTAGCTGGAAAAGGAGCAAACGTTGGAAACCTATTCTGCACAGCTCCAAAAGTCCTGAGACTCCACGAAACAACTTTTTGGATTTAATAAGAATTTATGAGCGAAATAAATAGGCCAGAGGGGCCACACCTGTCCAGAGGCAGGCGCCCCCTATAGGGCGCGCCCTATCTCCTTGGCCCCCTGGTGGGCCTCCGTCCATCCATCTTCGCTATATCATCACTTTTACCTGGAAAAATCGTGGGCAAGCTTACGGGACGAAACTCCGCCGCCACGAGGCGTAACCTTGGCGGAATCAATCTAGGGCTCTGGCGGAGCTGTTCTGCCGGGGACACTTCCCTCCGGGAGGGGGAAATCATCACCAACGTCATCACCAACGATCCTCTCATCGGGAGGGGGTCAATCTCCATCAACATCTTCACCAGCACTATCTCCTCTCAAAACCCTAGTTCATCTCTTGTATCCAATCTTGTATCAAAACCACAAATTGGTACCTGTGGGTTGCTAGTAGTGTTGATTACTCCTTGTAGTCGATGCTAATTGGTTTACTTGGTGGAAGATCATATGTTCAGATCCTTTATGCATATTATTACTCCTCTGATTATGAACATGAATATGCTTTGTGAGTAGTTACGTCTGTTCCTGAGGACATGGGTGAAGTCTTGCTATTAGTAGTCATGTGAATTTGGTATTCGTTCGATATTTTGATGAGATGTATGTTGTCTTCTCCTCTAGTGGTGTTATGTGAACGTCGACTACATGACACTTCACCATTATTTGGGCCTAGAGGAAGGCATGGGGAAGTAATAAGTAGATGATGGGTTGCTAGAGTGACAGAAGCTTAAACCCTAGTTTATGCGTTGCTTTGTTAGGGGCTGATATGGATCCATATGCTTAATGTTGTGGTTAGGTTTACCTTAATACTTTTTTTGTAGTTACGGATGCTTGCAATAGAGGTTAATCATAAGTGGGATGCTTTTCCAAGTTAGGGCATTACCCAAGTACCGGTCCACCCACATATCAAATTATCAAAGTACCGAACGCGAATCATATGAACGTGATGAAAACTAGCTTGACGATAATTCCCAATGTGTCCTCGGGAGCTCCTTTCTCATTATTAGAAATTGTCCAGGCTTATCCTTTGCTACATAAAGGATTGGGCCACCTTGCTGCACTTTATTTACTTTATTTACTTTTTACTCGTTACCATTTATCTTATCACAAAACTATCTATCACCTACAATTTCAGTGCTTGCAGAGAAAACCTTACTAAAAACCGCTTATCATTTCCTTATGCTCCTCGTTGGGTTCGACACTCCTACTTATCGAAAGGACTATGATAGATCCCCTACACTTGTGGGTCATCAAGACTCTTTTCTGGCGCCGTTGCCATGGAGTGTAGCGCTTTTGGTGAGTGGAACTTGGTAAGGAAACATTTATATAGTGTGCTGAAATTTTCTGTTACTTGTTACTATGGAAACTAATCATTTGAGGGGCTTGTTTGGGGTATCTTCACCCCAACCAGAAGAGCAAAGAGTTGCTCCTCAACCTACTGAACTTTATGAAAATATTTACTTTGAAATTCCTTCGGGTATGATAGAAAAACTGCTAGCTAATCCATTTGCAGGAGACGGAACATTGCATCCCGATTTACACCTTATCTTTTTGGATGGAGTTTGTGGATTATTTAAGCTTGCAGGTATTCCCGATGATGTTGTTAAAAGGAAGGTCTTCCCTTTATCTTTGAAGGGAGATGCATTGACATGGTATAGGCTATGTGATGATACAAGATCTTTGGAATTATAAGCGATTGAAGTTGGAATTTCACCAGAAGTTCTACCCTATGCATCTTGTTCATCGTGATTGTAATTACATATATAATTTCTGGCCTCGCGAAGGAGAAAGCATCTCTCAAGCTTGGGGGAGGCTTAAGTCAATGTTATATTCATGCCCCAATCATGAGCTCTCTCGGGAAATGATTATTCAGAACTTTTATGCTCGACTTTCTCTTGATAATCGCAACCTGCTCGATACTTCCTGTGTTGGTTCTTATATGCTGAAGACTATTGATTTCAAATGGGACTTATTGGAAATAATTAAACGCAACTCTGAAGATTGGGGTTCCGACGATGGTAAGGAGTCAGGTATGACACCTAAGTTCGATTGTGTTAAATCTTTTATGGATACCGACGTTTTCCATGGATTTAGCTCTAAGTATGGACTTGACTCTGAGATAGTAGCTACTTTCTATGAATCTTTTGCTACTCACGTTGATCTCCCTAAAGATAAGTCGTTTAAATATAATCCTCCTGTTGAAGTGAAAGTAGTTGCACCTATTACAGTCGAAGAAAAGACTATTACATATAGTGATCCTATTATTCCTACTGCTTATGTTGAAAAACCTCCTTTTCCTGTTAGGATAAAAGATCATGCTAAAGCTTCGACTGTTGCTCGTAAGAGTAATACTAGGACTTATACACCTCCTGAGCAAATTAATGTTGAACCTAGTATTGCTATGGTTAAAGATCTCTTGGATGAGGATTTAGATGGGCATGTTATTTCTTTCGTGGGTGAGACTGCTAATATTGCTAGACCTGATACTAAGACACATAGACCCGTCGTAGGAATGCCTGTTATTTCGGTTAAAATAGGAGATCATTGTTATCATGGCTTTTGTGATATGGGTGCTAGTTCTAGTGCAATACCATATACATTATATAAATAAATTATGCATGACATTGCACCCGTTGAATTAGAAGACATTGATGTTACCATTAAGCTTGCTAATAGGGATACCATTAAACCTATTGGGATTGTTAGAGATGTTGAAGTTTTGTGTGGGAAGGTTAGATACCCTGCTGATTTTCTTGTTCTTGGTTCCCCACAAGATGATTTTTGTCCCATTATTTTTGGTAGACCCTTCTTGAATACTGCTAGTGCTAGGATTAATTGTGAAAAGAATATTGTCACTGTTGGCATAGATGGTATGTCTCATGAATTTAATTTTGCTAAGTTTAGTAGACAACCTTGTGAAAGGGAACCACCTAGTAAGGATGAGATTATTGGTCTTGCTTCCATTGCTGTTCCTCCAACTGATCCGTTAGAACAATATTTGTTAGAACATGAAAACGATATGTTTATGAAGGAAAGGGAAGAAATAGATGAAGTGTTCCTTAAACAGGAACCTATGCTGAAACATAACCTTCCCGTTGAAATTCTTGGGGATCCCCCTCCACCCAAGGGTGATCCCGTGTTCGAACTCAAACCATTACCTGATAATCTTAAGTATGCTTATCTTGATGAAAAAGAAATATATCCTATTATTATTAGTGCTAATCCTTTCAGAGAAAGAAGAAGAAAGATTATTGAAAACTCTGAAGAAGTACCGAGCTTCTATTGGATATACTCTGGATGATCTTAAGGGCATTAGTCCCACATTATGTCAACACAAAATTTCAGTGCAGAAAGATGCCAAACCAGTTAGAGATCCTCAAAGATGATTAAATCCCAAGATGAAGGAAGTGGTAAGAACTACTTGAGGCAGGTATTATTTATCCCATTGCTGATAGTGAATGGGTAAGCCCTGTCCATTGTGTTCCTAAAAAGGGAGGTATTACCGTTGTTCCTAATGATAAAGATGAATTGATCCTGCAAAGAATTATTACAGGTTATAGGATGGTAATTGATTTCCGTAAGTTAAATAAAGCTACTAAGAAAGATCATTACCCTTTACCTTTTATTGATCAAATGCTAGAAAGGCTATCCAAACACACACATTTTTGCTTTCTAGATGGCTATTCTGGCTTCTCTCAAATACCTGTGTCAGCTAAGGATCAATCTAAAACTACTTTTACCTGCCCTTTTGGTACTTTTGCTTATAGACGTATGCCTTTTGGTTTATGTAATGCACCTGCTACCTTTCAAAGATGCATGATGGCTATATTCTCTGATTTTTGTGAAAAGATTTGTGAGGTATTCATGGATGACTTTTCCGTCTATGGATCCTCTTTTGATGATTGTTTGAGCAACCTTGATCGAGTTTTGCAGAGATGCGGAAGACACTAGTCTCGTCTGAATTGGGAAAAGTGTCACTTTATGGTTAATGAAGGCATTGTCTTGGGGCACAAGATCTCTGAGAGAGGTATTGAAGTTGATAAAGCCAAAGTTGATTCTATTGAAAAGATGCCATGTCCCAAGGACATAAAAGGTATAAGAAGTTTCCTTGGTCACGCCGGTTTTTATACGAGGTTCATTAAGGACTTTTCTAAAATCTATAGGCCTCTGACTAATTTATTGCAAAAAGATATTCCTTTTGTCTTTGATGATGATTGTGTAGAAGCATTTGAAACGCTTAAGAAAGCTTTGGTTACTATACCTATTGTTCAGCCGCCTGATTGGAATTTACCTTTTGAAATTATGTGCGATGCTAGCGATTATGCTGTAGGTGCCGTTTTAGGGCAAAGAGTCGATAAGAAATTGAATATTATCCAGTATGCTAGTAAGACTCTTGATCTTGCCGGAGAAATTATGCTACTACTGAAAAAGAGTTCTTAGCAGTTGTGTTTGCCTGTGATAAGTTTAGACCTTATATTGTTGATTCCAACGTTACTATTCACACCGATCATGCTGCTATTAAATACCTTATGGAAAAGAAGGATGCTAAGCCTAGACTCATTAGATGGGTTCTCTTGCTCCAAGAATTTGACTTGCATATTATTGATAGAAAGGGAGCTGAGAACCCCATTGCAGATAACTTGTCTAGGTTAGAGAATGTTCTTGATGGCCCACTGCTTATTAATGATAGCTTTCCTGATGAACAATTAGCGGTCGTCAATGCTTGTTGTACTGCTCCTTGGTATGCTGATTATGCTAATTACATTGTTGCTAAATATATACCGCCTAGTTTCACATACCAGCAAAAGAAAAAGTTCTTTTATGATTTAAGACATTACTTCTGGGATGATCCACACCTTTATAAAGAAGGAGTAGATGGTGTTATTAGACGTTGTGTGCCTGAGCATGAACAGGAACAGATCCTACGCAAGTGTCACTCTGAATCCTATGGAGGACACCACGTTGGAGATAGAACTGCACACAAGGTACTACAATATGGTTTTTATTGGTCTACTCTCTTCAAAGATGCTCGTAAGTTTGTCTTATCTTGTGATGAATGCCAAAGAATAGGTAACATTAGTAGACGTCAAGAAATGCCTATGAATTATTCTCTCGTTATTGAACCGTTTGATGTTTGGGGCTTTGATTATATGGGACCTTTTCCTGCCTCTAATGGCTATACACACATTTTAGTTGCTGTTGATTACGTTACTAAGTGGGTAGAAGCTATTCCAACTAGTAGTGCTGATCATAACACTTCTATTAAAATGCTTAAAGAAGTTATTTTTTCGAGGTTTGGAGTCCCTAGATATCTTATGACTGATGGTGGTTCACATTTTATTCATGGTGCTTTCCGTAAGATGCTTGCTAAGTATGATGTCAATCATAGAATCGCATGTCCTTATCATCCGCAGTCTAGTGGTCAAGTAGAGTTGAGCAATAGAGAGCTCAAATTAATTTTGCAAAAGACTGTGAATAGATCTAGAAAGAATTGGTCCAAAAAACTTGATGATACATTATGGGCCTATAGAACTGCATACAAGAATCCTATGGGTATGTCTCCTTATAAGATGGTTTATGGAAAAGCATGTCATTTACCTCTTGAACTTGAACATAAGGCATATTGGGCTATCAAAGAGCTCAATTATGACTTCAAACTTGCCGGTGAGAAGAGGTTGTTTGATATTAGCTCACTTGATGAATGGAGAACCCAAGCGTATGAGAATGCCAAGCTTTTCAAAGAGAAAGTCAAACGCTGGCATGATAAGAGGATACAAAAGCGTGAGTTTAATGTAGGAGATTATGTGTTATTATTCAACTCTCGTTTAAGATTTTTTGCAGGAAGACTTCTCTCAAAATGGGAAGGACCCTACGTTATCGAGGAAGTCTATCGTTCTGGTGCTATAAAAATCAACAACTTCGAAGGCACAAATCCGAGGGTGGTAAACGGTCAAAGAATTAAACATTATATTTCAGGTAATCCTATCAATGTTGAAACTAATATTATTGAAACCGTAACCCCTGAGGAATACATAAGGGATACTTTCCAGAATGTTCCAGACCCCGAAAAGGCATAGGTAGGTGGTACGGTAAGTAAACCGACTCCAAAACAACTCTAAAGGCAATTTTTATCAGTTTTGGATTATTTAAGAACTTTAGGAAGAAAAAAGTAGTCCGAAAGGGACACGAGGCTCCCACGAGAGTGGAGGGCGCCCCCCTGGAGGGCGCGCCCCCTGTCTCGTGGGCACCTCGTGTGCCTCCCGGACTCCGTTTTCTTGTATGCTACGTATTTTGGTCGGTAAAAATTCATTATATATACTCCCGAAGGTTTTGACCACCGTATCACGCAAACATCCTCTGTTTTCGTTTTGAGATTTTCCTGTTGCAGAATAAAGCAAGATGTCTTCTCAAGAGTCAGTTGGGGAGAGCCGGGTATCTCACCCAACGCCAGGTCCAGGAGCAAATAGCGATGCCTATCACTTTGGACCATCAACGGAGGATGAGATGGAGGCTGAGTTGAAGAGGATAGATGCCATGGAGGAGGCTCAAGAAGTCACCTCTCGTCTCAAAGCAGAATTCATGATGGGGGAACAATGAGCATGACTATTCCAATTGCGGTCATCCCTTCCAATCTAGATTTATTTCTTATGAAAATATGAAAAAGAGTTTCACTTGTTCTCTAGAAGCTATGCAGCATCCTTGGGTAAAAGGAGCTTTGGTCGTTACGGGCAAGCTCCGTAAAGAAAACATGGACCTTAAACAGCAAATCAGTAAGCTCGAGGAGGAGAACTGTATCCTGAAGGGCATCATCGCCAAGAAGATCACAACACCAACCGTGAAGAAGGAGAAATAATCACATGGGTATGGGCACTCCCCTTGGCAACTGCCAAGCTTGCGGGAGGTGCCCCGGTATCGTATCACCATCACACTCCTATCTTTACCGCTTTATTTAATTCGATCCTTTTAGTAGTATCTTGATCTAGTAGATTGAAGTTTTGATATCAAGTAGTTTTGAGTTTTGCATTGTGATCTCTTTATGTAATCGAGTCTGTGTGCTATCTATAATAAAGATTAGTGTTGAGTCAAGGGCTTTGCTTTGTTGCTATGATGTTGAGAAAGTAGAAAGAATAAAAGAGTTCATATTGATCTTATGGATAGTGATAACTTCACACATAGAAAGTATGAGGCATAAAAATTGTTGAGAGTTGATGAACGTAGCCTTGGTCATCGTTGCAATTAATAGGAAGTGATAAGGAAAGAGGGGTTCACATATAAATATATTATCTTGGACACCTTTTATAATTGGGAGCACTCATTAAGTATGACATGCTAAAAGAGTTGATGTTGGACAAGGAAGACAACGTAATGGTTTATGTTTTCCAACATCTCAGTTAAAGTATATTTTCATTGACCTTCCAAACATGTTGAGCTTGCCTTTCCCCCTCATGCTAGCCAAATTCCTTGCACCAAGTAGAGATACTACTTGTGCTTCCAAATATCCTTAAACCCAGTTTTGCCATGAGAGTCCACCATACCTACCTATGGATTGAGTAAGATCTTTCAAGTAAGTTGCCATCGGTGCAAGCAATAAAAATTGCTCTCTAAATATGTATGACTTATTAGTGCAGAGAAAATAAGCTTTGTACGAATTTGTTGTGGAAGTAATAAAAGCGACGGACTGCATAATAAAGGTCCACATACAAGGGGCAATATAAAGTGACGTTCTTTTGCATTAAGATTGTGTGCATCAACCCTAAACGCGCATGACAACCTCTGCTTCCCTCTGCGAAGGGCCTATCTTTTACATGTTTTTACTTTATGCTTGAGTCAAGGTGATCCTCACCTTTCCCTTTTTCATTTTATAATTTGGCAAGCTCTTCATGTTTGAAAGATCATGATATATATATCCAATTGGATGTAAGTTGGCATAAGTTATTATTGTTGACATCACCTAAAGGTGAATACGTTGGGAGGCAACACAATAAGCCCCTATCTTTCTCAGTGTCCGGCTGAAACTCTATAACCACAAGTATTGCATGAGTGTTAGCAATTATAGGAGACTACGAGATAGTTGAGTATGTGAGCTTGCTGAAAAGCTATATTATTGACTCTTTCTGATGTTGCGATAAATTGCAATTGCTTCAATGACTGAGATTATAGTTTGTTAGCCCCCAATGAAGTTTTTGAACCATACTTGACATTGTGAATTGCCTATTACTTGAGCATAGGAAATCATATGACAAAATCTATATATGTTGCTGTTATTAGAATGATCATGATGCCCTCATGTCCGTATTTTATTTTTATCGACACCTCTATCTCTAAACATGTGGACATATTTTTCGCTTTCGGCTTCCGCTTGAGGACAAGCGAGGTCTAAGCTTGGGGGAGTTGATACATCCATTTTGCATCATGCTTTTATATCGATATTTATTGCATTATGGGATGTTATTACACATTATATCTCAATACTTATGGCTATTCGCTCTTATTTTACAAGGTTTACCATGAAGAGGGGGAATGCCGGCAGCTGGAATTCTGGCTGGAAAAGGAGCAAACGTTGGAAACCTATTCTGCACAGCTCCAAAAGTCCTGAGACTCCACGAAACAACTTCTTGGATTTAATAAGAATTTATGAGCCAAAGAAATAGGCCGGGGGGCCCATACCCTGTCCAGGAGACAGGGGGCGCCCCCCCTATAGGGCGCGCCCCCTATCTCCTGGGCCCCCTGGTGGGCCTCCGGCGTCCATCTTATGCTATATCATCACTTTTACCCTGGAAAAATCATGGGCAAGCTTACGGGACGAAACTCTGCCGCCACGAGGCGTAACCTTGGCGGAATCAATCTAGGGCTCTAGCGGAGCTGTTCTCCCGGGGACACTTCCCTCCGGGAGGGAGAAATCATCACCAACGTCATCACCAACGATCCTCTCATCGGGAGGGGGTCAATCTCCATCGACATCTTCACCATCACCATCTCCTCTCAAAACCCTAGTTCATCTCTTGTATCCAATCTTGTATCAAAACCACAAATTGGTACCTGTGGGTTACTAGTAGTGTTGATTACTCCTTGTAGTTGATGCTAATTGGTTTACTTGGTGGAATATCATATGTTTAGATACTTTATGCATATTATTACTCCTCTGATTATGAACATGAATATGCTTTGTGAGTAGTTACGTTTGTTCCCGAGGACATGGGTGAAGTCTTGCTATTAGTAGTCATGTGAATTTGGTATTCGTTCGATATTTTGATGAGATGTATGTTGTCTTTTCCTCTAGTGGTGTTATGTGAACGTCGACTACATGACACTTCACCATTATTTGGGCCTAGAGGAAGGCATGGGGAAGTAATAAGTAGATGATGGGTTGCTAGAGTGACAGAAGCTTAAACCCTAGTTTATGCGTTGCTTCGTTAGGGGCTGATATGGATCCATATGCTTAATGCTGTGGTTAGGTTTACCTTAATACTTCTTTTTGTAGTTGCGGATGCTTGCAATAGAGGTTAATCATAAGTGGGATGCTTGTACAAGTTAGGGCAGTACCCAAGTACCGGTCCACCCACATATCAAATTATCAAAGTACCGAACGCGAATCATATGAACGTGATGAAAACTAGCTTGACGATAATTCCCAATGTGTCCTCGGGAGCTCCTTTCTCATTATTAGAAATTGTCCAGGCTTATCCTTTGTTACATAAAGGATTGGGCCACCTTGCTGCACTTTATTTACTTTATTTACTTTTTACTCGTTACCATTTATCTTATCACAAAACTATCTATCACCTACAATTTCAGTGCTTGCAGAGAAAACCTTACTGAAAACCGCTTATCATTTCCTTCTGCTCCTCGTTGGGTTCGGCACTCTTACTTATCAAAAGGACTAGATATATCCCCTACACTTGTGGGTCATCAATGGGGCCATCTGAAAAAGAGCTCTATGAACATCCTCTTCCGTGTATGGTTTTTCAAGCTCAGTATTCATCGAAGGCGTCACCCGGGGGTTACAACATCCAGAAGCTCTTGCATCTGATTGAAGCCTTGCGAAGTGTAGAGCTGCTCATAGAAGCTCTGAATCTCAGCGCGGTCTTCTTCCAGAGTATCACAAATTGTTCCATCAACGCGGACAAGTTTCTCTATCTTGTTCACCCGTTTACGTTGAGCTGCCTGAGCGTGGAAATATCTTGTATTCTGATCCCCTTCCCGTAACCACGGGACTCTCGATCTCTGTCGGAGCCAAATTTCTTCTTGATGCAGTGCAAGTTTTAGCTTTCTCGCAACTCCTTTCTCCTCATCTGTTGGCCCCCTTCTTGAAGCTTGACCACGCAGCCGAGTCAGTTGCTCGCGCAGCTTTTTGATCTTGCGTGACAAACATCCAAACTCTCTTGCCCCCCATGCAGCAAGTGTACCTTGCAGCAAGTTGAGGACCTGAGCTATACCCTGCAAAGCAGCTTGACCTGCGCCTTTTTGCCATGAATCCAGGACCAGCTTATCATACTCTACATGCGTTTACCACATGTCTTCATATCTGAAGGGTTTATGGCCTCTAGGTGTAGTCGTAGTGAGGTTCTTTCGCAGGTCCGTGAGAACAAAACAATGATCAGATTCTGTTGTGACAATGTGTCTGATCCTCACATTCGAGAACATCTGTATTAACGCAGCATTTCCAAATGCTCTCTCAAGCCGGGCTCTCACATTTGACCGACCTGACTGCATATTATCCCACGTATATTCCATTCCTGACAATCCAAGGTCCGACAGCGCACACTCATCCATCGTTTCCCTGAACGCCCGCATTTGCCGTTCTGGCCGGGGGGTTCTCGAAAAATGTTCCGAGCCGACAAGGGTCTCGTTAAAATCTCCAATGCACATCCATGATACGTCTCCAATGTATCTACTTTTCCAAACACTTTTGCCCTTGTTTTGGACTCTAACTTGCATGATTTGAATGAAACTAACCCGGACTGACGCTGTTTTCAGCAGAACTGCCATGATGTTGTTTTATGTGTAGAAAACAAAAGTTCTAGGAATGACCTAAAAATCCACGGAGGCAAGTTTTGGAAAATATATAAAATACTGACAAAAGAATCAAGACCAGGGGGCCCACACCCTGTCCACGAGGGTGGGGGCGCGCCCACCCCCCTGGGCGCGCCCCCTGTCTCGTGGGCCCCCTGACGCTCCACCGACCTCAACTCCAGCTCCATATATTCCGTTTCGCGGAGAAACAAATCAGAGAGAAAGTTTTATCGCGTTTTACGATACGGAGCCACCGCCAAGCCCTAATCTCTCTCGGGAGGGCTGATCTGGAGTCCGTTCGGGGCTCCGGAGAGGGGGATTCGTCGCCGTCGTCATCATCAACCATCCTCCTTCACCAATTTCATGATGCTCACCACCGTGCGTGAGTAATTCCATCGTAGGCTTGCTGGACGGTGATGGGTTGGATGAGATTTACCATGTAATCAAGTTAGTTTTGTTAGGGTTTGATCCCTAGTATCCACTACGTTCTGAGATTGATGTTGCTATGACTTTGCTATGCTTAATGCTTGTCACTAGGGCCCGAGTGCCATGATTTTAGATCTGAACCTATTATGTTTTCATGAATATATATGTGTTCTTGATCCTATCTTGCAAGTCTATAGTCACCTATTATGTGTTATGATCCGACAACCCCGAAGTGACAATAATCGGGATACTTCTCGGCGATGACCGTAGTTTGAGGAGTTCATGTATTCACTATGTGTTAATGCTTTGGTCCGGTTCTCTATTAAAAGGAGGCCTTAATATCCCTTAGTTTCCGCTAGGACCCCGCTGCCACGGGAGGGTAGGACAAAAGATGTCATGCAAGTTCTTTTCCATAAGCACGTATGACTATATTCGGAATACATGCCTACATAACATTGATGAACTGGAGCTAGTTCTGTGTCACCCTATGTTATAGCTATTACATGAAGAATCGCATCCGACATAATTATCCATCACTGATCCAATGCCTACGAGCTTTTCGCATCTTGTGTTTCGCTTATTTACTTTTCCGTTGCTACTGTTACAATTACTACAAAACTATTATCTTTACCTTTGCTACTGTTACCTTTATTATCATACTACTTTGCTACTAAATACTTTGCTGCAGATACTAAGTTATCCAGGTGTGGTTGAATTGACAACTCAACTGCTAATACTCAATAATATTCTTTGGCTCCCCTTATGTCGAATCAATAAATTTGGGTTGAATACTTTACCCTCGAAAGCTGTTGCGATCCCCTACACTTGTGGGTTATCAAGACTAATTTCTGGCGCCGTTGCCGGGGAGCATAGCTCTATTATTTGAGTCACTTGGGATTTATATCTGCTGATCACTATGAGGAACTTGAAAGACGAAAGAACCAGGATTTTGCCCTCAACTACGAGGGGAGGTAAGGAAGTGCCATCTAGCTCTGCACTAGATTCTCCTTCTGTTATTAGTAAGCTTGCGACACCTAAACCTGCTACTGCTATGAATTCTGATATATCGCATGTTATTGATGATGCCACTTCTGCTATGCATGATACTTATGATGAAACTACTTCTGTGTGTGATACTACTTTGCCATTAGGTGAATTTCTTGATGAACAACTTGCTAGGTTTAGAGAGAATGAAATTATTGAAAATGCTATTACTGATGATAGTGATGATGAAAGTTCTCCCCCTGATTATGAATTACCTGTTGTTCCTAAGGGTTATGTTATGGAAGAGGAAGCTGCTAGAGCTATCTTTGCTTGCAAAGATAGATATGATCTTAAAAAGTTATTAGCTAAATGGAAGCAGCAGCCTCTTAATGCTAGAATGAAACCTGACCCTGTTTTTGCTACTTCACCTATCTGTGTTACTGATAAGGATTATGAATTCTCTGTTGATCCTGAAATTATTACTTTGGTTGAATCTGATCCTTTTTATGGCCTTGAATCTGAAACTGTTGTGACACATCTTACCAAGTTAAATGATATAGCCACCCTGTTTACTAATGATGAGAAGTCTCACTATTATTATATCCTTAAGATATTTCTGTTCTCATTAAAGGGTGATGCTAAGACTTGGTTTAATTCTCTTGATCCTGGTTGTGTGCGTAGTCCCCAGGATATGATTTATTACTTCTCTGCTAAATATTTCCCTGCTCATAAGAAAACAAGCTGCCTTACGGGAAATATATAATTTTGTGCAAATCAAAGAAGAGAGTCTTCCACAAGCTTGGGGGAGGCTTCTCCGATTACTTAATGCTTTGCCTGATCATCCTCTTAAGAAAAATTAAATACTTGATATCTTTTATAATGGACTAACCGATGCTTCAAGGACTACTTGGATAGTTGTGCTGGTTGTGTTTTCAGGGAAAGAACAGTCGATGAAGCTGAATTACTATTGAATAATATGTTGACTAATGAAAATAATTGGACTCTTCCTGAGCCAATTCCTAAACCAATTGAGCCAACTCCAGAGCCTATTCCTAAACCCACTCCGAAGAGGAGAGGTGTTTTATTTCTCAGTCCTGAAGATATGCAAGAGGCAAAGAAATCAATGAAAGAAAAAGGTATAAAAGCTGAATATGTTAAGAATTTACCGCCTATTGAAGAAATACATGGTCTTAATATACCGCCTGTCGAAGAACCACATTGTCTTGATAACCCGACACAGGTAGTAAAGGTAAATTGTCTCTATAGATATGATAAAGTTGAAATCCCCTCTACTAAATTTCATAGCCCATGCTTAGATGAATTTGATGACTTTATGGCTAGACAAGAAAGATTTAATGCTTATGTTGGTAGAGAATTAAAGACTAATGCTTTCGAGATAGGACGCTTGAGTGATTATATGGCTAGAGTTAAAGGTGAACTTAAACTCATTAGCAAATATGATTCTATGGTTGCTACTCAAGCTGAGCAAGTACTTAAAGCTCAAAATGATTTGCTTGATGAATTAAATAATAAACCTGACTTTGCTGTTAGAGTGGCTACTAGAACCGGTAGAATGACTCATGAAACTTTGTATCCTGAAGACCACCCTAAGAGGATCGAGCAAGATTCTCAGAGAAACAATTTAGAGGCACCTAGTTCTTCTAAAAAGAAGAAAAAAAACGATAGGACTTTGCATGCTTCTAGTGAACCTGTTGTAGACACACCTGAGAATCCCAATGATATTTCTATTTCTGATGCTGAAACACAATCAGGTGATGAACATGAACCTAGTGATAATGTTCATGTTGATGCTCAACCTAGCAAAAATAATGAAGTAGAAATTGAACCTGCTGTTGATATTGATAACCCACAATCAAAGAATCAACGTTATGATAAGGGAGATTTTGTTGCTAGGAAGCACGGTAGAGAAAGAGAACCATCGGTTCAGAAACCCATGCCCTTTCCTCCTAAACCATCCAAGACAAAGGATGATGAGGATTTTGAGCGCTTTGCTGAAATGATTAGACCTATTTTCTTACGTATGCGCTTAACTGATATACTCAAAGTAAATCCTTATGCTAAGTATATGAAGGATATCATTACAAATACAAGAAAGATACCGGAAGCTGAAATTTCCACCATGCTTGCTAATTACACTTTTAAAGGTGGAATACCAAAGAAACTTGGAGATCCAGGGGTACCAACCATACCATGCTCCATTAAAAGAAATTATGTTAGAACTGCTTTATTGATCTTGGAGACGGTGTTAGTGTTATGCCTCTCTCTTTATATCGTAGACTTGAATTGAATAAGTTGACACCTACTGAAATATCTTTGCAAATGGCTGACAAATCAACTGCTATACATGTCGGTATTTGTGAGGATGTGCCTATTGTGGTTGCAAATGTCACTATCTTAACGGACTTCGTTATTCTTGATATTCCCGAGGACGATATTATGTCGATTATCCTTGGTAGACCCTTTTTGAATACTGCAGGGGCTGTTATTGATTGCAACAAAGGCATTGTCACTTTTCATGTTAATGGTAATGAGCATACGATACACTTTCCGAGGAAACAATCTCAAGTTCATAGCATCAATTCTATTGGAAAAGTTCCAACTATCATTATTGGAGGTTTTGAATTTCCTCTCCCTACTGACAAGAAAAAGTATGATATTCTTATTTTTGGGGATGTTCATATCCCCGTTGAGGTAACTTAGTGTTATTCGAAATTTCTCCGGTTCTGTGTTATTCAGAATGAGTTTGTTAACAAGACTTGATCAACCTTGTTAGTGGATTCATTTTGATGATCATGAGATGGATGAAACTAGAAGGCACAACCTTCTGTACCCTCTTCTTACTTTCTGTTATTTAGAATAAATAAAGCAAAAATAGTATTATACTTCTGTTTTCTGAATTATCCGTGCAATAATAAAATATCCCGAAAATAAAAGTGCTCCAAATGCCCTGCAAATTTAGTATGATTTTTTTATGGAATATTTGAGGATTTTAGGCACTGAAATCACTGTAGGAGGGGCAAGCACCAGGCCACAAGAGTGGAGGGCGCACCCACACCCCTGGGCGCGCCCCCTATCTCATGGGCCCCTGGTGGCCCCCCTCCACTTATGCCAGCACCCACACACTCCATCTTCTTCCCAAAAAAAATCCCCATCCAGCTCAAGCACGAGTTCTAGCTCATTTTGCTGCGAATTTCGATCTCTTCGCTCAAAGCTCCATTCACAGAACTGCTTTGGGAGATTGTTGCTTGGTATGTGACTCCTCCATTGGTCCAATTAGTTTTTGTTCTAGTGATTTATTCATTGCAAATTTTTGCTGCATAGGTGACCATGTTCTTGAGCTTGTATGTTAAATTTATGAGGTCCCAAGTAATTCTAATGCATGATATAGGCTCTAGGAACTTGTAGGAGTAGTTTCTACCAATCTTGTTTAGTTTTATTCACTTTTATTTTGAAGTTACTAAAATTTCAGAAATTTTCAGAAAATGTTAAGGAGATTTTTGAGGGGCTCTTCTAGCCAAGGCTCCCAGGAAAAACAAGCTAAAGAGAAGGAAAAGGCAAAGTATAATCTTCCTCGCATAGCGGAAGTACGGCCGTGTGAATTGCCCTGTGACATTTTCTTGAGAGAAGCTGGAATTTATGAAGACTTTTATTCTTTGATCAAGAATGCAGGCCTCACCGATTTCCTCCACGACCAGATCGATCAGTATCTCTTACTCACCAATACTTTCGTGCAAAACTTTTATTATTATCCTAAGAAGTCACCACCTTCAGTATCATTTCATTTATATGATGAATTCAGGGAAATGTATTTACGTAATTTTTGCGCGGTATGTAGGATACCTTTTGAAGGAAAATTAGAGGAACCACATCGTAAAGATGTGGATGGCTTTGTTAACACTATCACTGTAGGGGATCCAAAGAAGGGTTCCGATGCGAGAATCTCTAGTATACACTTCGCTGTTTTACGCTACTTTGCCATATTTGCTAGTAGATGCTTGATTGGTCGTGGAAATAGTGGAAACTTCAATGTTCCTGATATTATTATCCTTCACCATGCCTTGTTTGGAGATAATAGTTTTAGTATGGGTGCCGTCATTGCTAAACAGCTAAGCCTGAACCGTACAAAAGGCCCCATCTTTGGAGGTATCTATGCTGCACGTCTTGCTAAATATTTTGAGATACCTATTAGGCACCATGAGAAAGAGGAGACAATATTGCCTCCTTACATTTTAGATTACAAGAGCATGGTAGCACATGAGTTTATTGTTGACAACGAAGATAAGATGCTCCTGTATAACTTGAGATTTAATAAGAAACACAATAAGACTATTATTTTGCCTGTGCCTCTGTTGTTTGATTTGACTGCAGATAATTTTCTTGTCACGCCAGGAGCGGTGTACGCTCATCGAGGCCAAGCATCCACTCCAGAACCTGAGCCTGAGCCGGAACCTACACTGGACCCTTATCGAGCATCATCTTATCAGTGGGACCCGGAGATGGCCAGCCAGTGGTATCCTGATTACACCTCCCAGTACACCGGGGAGAGTAGCCGCGGTCCTTGACAATAAACTAACTTAGGCCAAAAGCCTAAGCTTGGGGGAGTACATATTTCTCACCGACTTTACATTCATGTTCACACACTATTCTAGTTGTCGGTGCTCATACTCTTTCATTGTATTATCCATGCTAGTTTAATTTCTTTTTCTCGCTCTCTTCTTGTGTGTTTGTTAAACCTTGAGAAAAACCAAAAAAATTAGTCAGTTTAATTTCCATGCTTGTAGTAGAAATTAAAATGAAAACCCAAAAAGATTTCTCGTTCTTCTTTTTACTTGTTGGGAGCTTTCCCGTATAAATAGTTTTCTTTTCTTTTCTTTTCTTTGGGGGTCGAGAGTAGAAGACCATATTGAAAATATTTAGTGGCTCTCAATATGCATGATTGTTTATTTGACTTAGAGCCCATATTACTTGTCTTCTCTCTTGAGTTGAATGCTTGCAGATTCTAGCTTAGTCCAATGCACGTGCACTATTATTATTATACACATCGTTCGGTCGTGCAAGTGAATGGCAATAATGACGATATATGATGGACTTATTGAGATGAGAAAAGCTGGTATGAACTCGACCTCTCTTGCTTTTGTAAATATGATGAGTTCATTGTTCCTGATTCAGCTTATTATGAAGTAAACATATTTGCAATGACATTTAGAGATTATAGTTGCTTGTGCCATGCTTGATTAGCTATGATTTATATAATGGTTTACCTTGCGTGCCAACATGCTATTAGAATGATTATGATGTGGTATGATGGGATGGTATCCTCCTTTGAATGAATTAAGTGACTGGACTTGGCACATGTTCATGCATGTAGTTGAAACAAATCAACATAGCCTTCATGATATTTATGCTCATGGTAGATTATATCCTACTCATGCTTGTACTCGGTGTGAATTAATTTTAATGCATGTTCATGACTGTTGTCCCTCTCTCAGTTGGTCGCTTCCCAGTCTTTTGCTAGCCTTCACATGTACTAAGCGGGAATACTGCTTGTGCATCCAAACTCCATAAACCCCAAAGTTATTCCATATGAGTCCACCATACCTTCCTATATGCGGTATTTACCTGCCGTTCCAAGTAAATTTGTATGTGCCAAACTCAAAACCTTCAAATGAAATTCTGTTTTGTATGCTCGAGCAGCTCATGTTTCAACTAGGGCTGCCTATATCTTCCATGCTACGTGGGTTATTCTCAAGAGGAGTGGACTCCGCTCCTCATTCACGAGAAAGGGCCGATAACCGGGATGCCCAGTCCCATGATTCAAAAAGATCAAAGCAAATCAATATAATTAAACAAAACTCCCCCAGGGCTGTTGTTAGTTGGAGGCACTCGTTGTTTCGAGCAAGCCATGGATTGATGCTTGTTGGTGGTGGGGAAGTATAAACTTTTACCAGTCTGTTTGGGAACTGCCTATAATGCATGTAGTATGGAAGATACATCCATCGCATAGTTGTTGCATTGACAGTGAAAGTATGCCGCTCAAAATGTTATTCAATCTCTATATTAAAATCGAGCTCTGGCACCTCTACAAATCCCTGCTTCCCTCTGCGAAGGACCTATCTATTTACTTTTATGTTGAGTCATCATCCCTCTTATTAAAAAGCACCCGCTGGAGAGCACATTGTCATTTGCATTCATTATTATTGATTTATATTGGGTATGACTTGACTGGATCTCTTTTACCATGAATTACAATGTTTAGTTAGTCCTTGATCTTTAAAGGTGCTTTGCATTTATGTTTTGCGGTCTCAAAAAGGGCTAGCGAGATACCATTTTGTTATATCATGTTATGATTGTTTTGAGAAAGTGTGTCATTCGAGTTTTATTATTATGGCTCGCTAGCTGATTATGCCATTGATATGAGTAATTGTGACACCTAGGTGTTATTAAGAGTATGGTTAGTTCATAATATTTGCTGAAACCTGAGTGTTGGCTTTGCATGTTTACAACAACAAGAGCAAACAGAGTTTGTAAAAGTTTTTCTTTATCACTTTCAGTTTATCAACTCAATTGCTTGAGGACAAGCAAATGTTTAAGCTTGGGGGAGTTGATACGTCTCCAACGTATCTACTTTTCCAAACACTTTTGCCCTTGTTTTGGACTCTAACTTGCATGATTTGAATGAAACTAACCTGGACTGACGCTGTTTTCAGCAGAACTGCCATGATGTTGTTTTATGTGTAGAAAACAAAAGTTCTCGGAATGACCTGAAAATCCACGGAGGCAAGTTTTGGAAAATATAAAAAATACTGGAGAAAGAATCAAGACAAGGGGCCCACACCCTGTCCACGAGGGTGTGGGGCGCGCCCACCCCCTGGGCGCGCCTCCCTATCTCGTGGGCCCCCTGACGCTCCACCGGCCTCAACTCCAACTCCATATATTCCGTTTCATGGAGAAAAAAATCAGAGAGAAAGTTTCATCGCGTTTTACGATACGGAGCCACCTCCAAGCCCTAATCTCTCTCGGGAGAGTTGATCTGGAGTCCGTTCGGGGCTCCGGAGAGGGGGATTCGTCGCCGTCGTCATCATCAACCATCCTCCATCACCAATTTCATGATGCTCACCGCCGTGCGTGAGTAATTCCATCGTAGGCTTGCTGGACGGTGATGGGTTGGATGAGATTTACCATGTAATCAAGATAGTTTTGTTAGGGTTTGATCCCCAGTATCCACTATGTTCTGAGATTGATGTTGCTATGACTTTGCTATGCTTAATGCTTGTCACTAGGGCCCGAGTGCCATGATTTCAGATCTGAACCTATTATGTTTTCATGAATATATGTGTGTTCTTGATCCTATCTTGCAAGTCTATAGTCACCTATTATGTGTTATGATCCGACAACCCCGAAGTGACAATAATCGGGATACTTCTCGGTGATGACCGTAGTTTGAGGAGTTCATGTATTCACTATGTGTTAATGCTTTGGTCCGGTTCTCTATTAAAAGGAGGCCTTAATATCCCTTAGTTTCCGCTAGGACCCCGCTGCCATGGGAGGGTAGGACAAAATATGTCATGCAAGTTCTTTTCCATAAGCACGCATGACTATATTCGGAATACATGCCTACATTACATTGATGAACTGGAGCTAGTTCTGTGTCACCCTATGTTATAGCTATTACATGAGGAATCACATCCGACATAATTATCCATCATTGATCCAATGCCTACGAGCTTTTCGCATCTTGTGTTTCGCTTATTTACTTTTTCGTTGCTACTGTTACAATTACTACAAAACTATTATCTTCACTTTTGCTACCGTTACCTTTATTATCATTACTACTTTGCTACTAAATACTTTGATGCAGATACTAAGTTATCCAGGTGTGGTTGAATTGACAACTCAACTACTAATACTCAATAATATTCTTTGGCTCCCCTTGTGTCGAATCAATAAATTTAGTATGAATACTTTACACTTGAAAGCTGTTGCGATCCCCTACACTTCTGGGTTATCAATCCATGCTTCATGTTGGATTGCAAAAAGCGTTCTCAGAAATCTCCAGCTGTGGCATCGAGCCTCCACCTTCGGAGCTCCATAGAAACCAGTCACCCACCACTGCTTAGTGGCATCGTATTTTTTTTCGCACCATTATATCAATATGGCCGGCACTGTAATTTTTCAGTTCCACAGACTTGAGTTCCAGAACATACCAATGCCACCGCTCAGGCCCCTACTGCTTACCGCAAAGCAGCCCGGGAAACCAAGCAAGTTCTGTAAGCTTTCAACTCGTGTCCCTGAAATTTTCGTCTACATAACAAACAGGGTATCGTGCGCTTCTTGCTTCACAATATTGTGAAGCTCGTGAACTGCCCCGGGGTTCCCAAGCCCCCGGCAGTTCCAACTCAAGCAACTCATTGATCCTGGCGGGGCTGGTTCGCAGCCGCCGCCGAAATATCCGAGCTCTGAGAGTTTGTAGGAGTGGGCTTCTTCTTCTTTGGAATTGGTTCCGTCCCATGGTCTACTCCCTCTCCCTCTAGCTTGCTGCCCCCCGCTGTGAACACCACCATAGCATGGGCGGCCACATCCTGTTGCACCTGCTCTTGAGTCTCAGCCGGTTGCAGGGCAATTTGTCTGTACACTTGTTTTTGCACTTGAGGTCATCGCTTTCTCTTGTTTGTATGATTAATCTTCTTAGCCGGGGAGACAACCTCAGGGCAAGGATCCTCCTTTTCCTTCGCATTACGAGCATCCTTATTACTGCTTTGGCTTGATCTGCTCTTTTGACGAACTTTCATTAGACGTTGCTTTCTTTTTCTCATCGACGCTCTCAGGCTAGTCTTGAAGGGTAGATCGCCGTTTTCATCCCGTGAGCCTGGAGTCGGGCACTGAAGATCAGAGTGTCCCAATCGTCCACACGAGAAGCAGAAATTTGGGACGTTCTCATACTGAATATCATACCAGTCTCTACTCTTCCTCGCTGCAGAGTCAATTAGGATCCATCTGTGCAAAGGCTTACGAACATCAATCATAACCCTAGCCCGCAGAAAACCACCCACAGTGTCAAACTGGATTGCTGACGCATTCCGATCAATCTGCTGTGCCACTGCCTTCCCCCTTGCATCGTTCCTCAAATTGAAGGGAAGGTTCAAAACCCTAGCCCACAACTGGAGCTTGTCAAACTGTAGTTCTGACGGCTGCATGCACTCATTGAACTCAGTCAAAATCATGGCATGTTTGCTTACATGCCAGGGAGATCCCTCCCGAACGCGATCGCGATCATGTTGGGTCTCAAATTCTGCCACGAAAGTATTCTCTCCCACCGGGCGAAACACCAAGCCTCTAGGGTTTCCCCAGGCTGGGCGCAAGGCATTAGAGATCGTATGGATATGCAACAAATTTCGGTTCAAGACCTTCCCCGCGATCGCCCAAACCTGCCTCACCCCCTCATCAATGTCATCCAGGACTGTAGACAGATAATTTGCAATACGATATATTGTTGGGGTGCTGGTGCACGCATATATAATACAAGGGAAGGCCTCTACCTCAACTATACAAGACTAGGAGGTGGGCCACAACTCCAGTACACGCGCAATACAAAATATATACTCAACACTTCGCAATCGAGCGTCATTTGAGACAGAGAGACTGGACCGAAACTCCTCGAAGACGGGAGTAGGCAATCCCTTAGTCATCACATCAGCAAACTATTGCATCGTCGGCACGTGGAGAACCCGAACACGGCCAAGGGCAACCTGCTCGCGCACGAAGTGAATATCAAGCTCAATATGCTTCGTCCGTCGATGGTGCACCGGGTTGGCGGAGAGGTAGACCGCGCTGACGTTGTTGTAGTAGACAAGAGTGGCCTTGTGAACATCACAAAGCAACTCCTGGAGCAGCTGACGTATCCAAGAGCACTCAGCCACGTCATTAGCCACGGCGCGATACTCTGCCTCAACGCTGGAGCGGGAGACCGTGGGCTGCCGCTTCGATGACCAAGAGATCAACGAGGGCCCAAGGTAGACGCAGTAGCCTGACGTAGAGCGTCGCGTGTCGGGGTAGCCAGCCCAGTCAGCATCCGAGTAGGCCACAAGGTCGGTGGAGGCGGAGGCCGTCAGGGTGAGTCCCAAGGACACGGTGCCGCGTATATAACGGAGAATACGCTTCACCAAAGTCCAGTGAGAGTCACGCGGGGCGTGCATATGGAGGCACACCTGCTGAACAGCGTCTCGCAGGTCGGGCGAGTCAGCGTGGCATCAGTAAAGCATCGACGATAGAGCGATAAAACGCTCCATCGGACGCGAGAGACCCCTAGCGGAGACCTTCGCCTTCGTGTCGACGGGGGTGGGCGCCGGCTTGCAATTAAGCATACCGGCACGCTCAAGGAGCTCGTGGGCGTACTTCTGCTGATGCAGAAAGAAACTGTCAGCCCGGCGGGTCACCTCGATGCCGAGAAAGTAGTTCAGGGGCCCCAAGTCCTTGAGGGCGAACTCATCATGAAGACGAGCAGTCAGCCGCTGAAGGAGATCGGGGGCGGACGCCGTGAGGATGATGTCGTCAACGTAGAGCAGCAGATATGCAGTGTCAGCTCCCTGATGATACACAAACAGTGAGGCATCGGAGCGAGTGGACCGAAAGCCCAGAGACTGCACGAAGGCTGCGATACGCTGGTACCAAGCCCTAGGTGCCTGCTTCAACCCGTATAGAGAGCGAGAGAGCAAACACACGAAGTCGGGGTGCTCGGCGTCGACGGAACCAATAGGCTGCTCACAGAACACCTGCTCGGCGAGATGACCGTGCAAGAAGGCGTTGGAAACGTCCAACTGATGCACAGGCCAGGAGCGCGAGATGGCCAGCTGAAGGACGGCGCGGATCGTGCCCGGTTTCACAACCGGGGCGAAGGTGTCGGTGAAGTCCACGCCCGCGCGTTGCCGAAAGCCACGAACCACCCATCGAGCCTTGTAGCGCTCGAGAGAACCGTCCGGGCGAGTCTTGTGGCGAAACACCCACTTGCCAGAGATGATGTTGGCACGAGGGGGTCGCGGAACAAGCTGCCACGTGCGGTTGCGCTGCAGGGCGCCAAACTCCTCCTGCATTGCAGCCAGCCAATGGGGATCCCGAAGGGCGGCACAAGCGGAGGTGGGGATGGGTGATGGCGTCGATGTCGAGGCAGCGCACGCATACTTGTCGGAGGAGTAGCGCGTGCTCGGCCGATGCACTCCTGCACGGGCACGGATGACCAGGCCGGCGAGGGCGGCAGGTGCCGCGGCAGCGGGGGCCACAACGGCGTCGGGGGCCACGGCCACAAAAGGGGCGCCCGTGGCGGCGGGGGCCGCGGCCACAACAGGGGCACCCGCGGTGTCAGGGGCGGGGGCCGCGGCGTTAGGAGCCGCGATGGTGCCAGCCGAGCCAGTCGCGGAGGAGGCGACAGAAGAGGTCGAGGTCGAGCCCGTCGCAGGGGTGGCGGGTGGGGTGCCCGCGGGCTCGACCTTGGGCGAGGGAGCCGGGGACCCGGGGGCCCGGTAGGACTCAACCTCGTGTGAGGGAGTCGAGAACCTGGGAGGGGGCGGCAGAAGGCGCCGGGCTGGGGGGCCGCCGGGGGGTGCCGCCGCGGGCATCGCGCCAGGTAGTGGGCGCGAGGTCCGGAGCCAAAGGAGCCACGGCCTGAGGAACCTGAAAAGAGTGAACACCGTCTCGACGAAGTACACGTGCGTCGAGGTGTACACACTATGAGTGACAGGATCATAGCACCGGTAACCTTTGGTGTTGGGAGGGTAGCCAAGGAAGATGCATGGGACGGAGCGGGGTGCAAGCTTGTGTGGCGTGGTGGATGTGGTGCTGGGATAACAGAGACACCCAAATATGCGAAGACCATCATAGGACGGTGGTGTACCGAAAACAAGGTGGTGAGGGGCGTAGTTCCACCAGGGACGACATGGATGAATGTTGACTAAGAGAGAGGCGGTGGCGAGGGCATCGGGCCAGAACCGAGCGGGCACGTTAGCGTGAAAGAGCAATGTGCGAACGCAGTTGTCGGTGTCAAAACCGGCGGATCTCGGGTAGGGGGTCCCGAACTGTGCGTCTAGGCGGATGGTAACAGGAGACAAGGGACACGATGTTTTTACCCAGGTTTGGGCCCTCTCGATTGAGGTAAAACCCTACTCCTGCTTGATTAATATTGATGATATGGGTAGTACAAGAGTGGATCTACCACGAGATCAGAGAGGCTAAACCCTAGAAGCTAGCCTATGGTATGATTGTTGTTCGCCCCACGGACTAAAACCCTCCGGTTTATATAGACACCGGATAGGGTTAGGGTTACAGAGTCGGTTACAATGGTAGGAGATCTACACATCCGTATCGCCAAGCTTGCCTTCCACGCCAAGGAAAGTCCCATCCGGACACGGACGGAGTCTTCAATCTTGTATCTTCATAGTCCAGAGTCCGCCAACGGTGATAGTTCGCTATCCGGACACCCCTAATCAAGGACTCCTCAAGAGCCCCTGAACCAGGCTTCAATGACGACGAGTCCGCGCGCATGTTGTCTTCGGCATTGCAAGGCGGGTTCCTCCTCCGAATACTTCATAGAAGATTTTGAACACAAGGATTGTGTCTGGCTCTGCAAATCAAGTTCCACATACTACCGTAGAGAGAATAACCTTTGCACAGATCTGCTGACGTATTCGCGGGCGTGACATCGCACCACAGCCAGCCTTTATACGAATCGTTTTACTGTTCCACCTCGGTAGCGTTTAGCGAGGCAGTTTCCTTGGCACGCCTTATCAAAGCGGAGATCGTGCCCCCTTATTCCGGGATTCCCATCAATACGGACGTGGGTAACCCAACCGCGCCATTGATTACGGCGCTTGGGAGATAAGCGAGTTTTACAAGGCTGGCGGGGACGATAGTCGTCCGCCCATATAAGGATAAGGATCCACCTTTAACCCACGCCTTCTTCCTCCTTTGCTCATCCATTTCAAGACTCGAGCTTCAGCGCCCAAGTCCGCACATCCTCCTCAACCTTCTCCAGCCATGTCCGGAGCGGGAGGCAAGTGGATGGTCTCCTCCGTCACGGAGGGACAAGTCAAAAAGCTGCGGAAGGCCGGATACTTGTCCAGCGACATCGCGCACCGGCTCCCCGACGAGGGGCAGCTCATTCCCACCCCCAGGCCCCATGAGAGGGTGGTGTTCCTCACCCACTTCCTCCACGGACTAGGTTTTCCACTTCACCCATTTGTCCGGGGGCTCATGTTCTACTACGGCCTAGATTTCCATGATCTGGCCCCGAACTTCATCCTCAACATCTCGGCATTTATCATTGTGTGCGAGGCCTTTCTCTGCATCCAGCCCCACTTCGGCTTATGGCTGAAGACCTTCAATGTCAAGCCGAAGGTAGTGGGCGGCCGCCAAGCGGAGTGCGGAGGTGCCATGGTTGGCAAGATGGCCAAAGTCCTATGGCTCGAGGGCGCCTTTGTGGAGACCGTGAAGGGGTGGCAATCGGGGTGGTTCTACATCACCGAACCCGCGCGACTCTCAATGGGTGGCGGCTCCCGAATTCCGATCTAGCTTCCCCACACGGCTCACATCATGGAAAGAGACGGGCCTGACGTGGGGTGATTCGAAAGAGCTGTCCGGACTCTAAACCTGCGTCCGAAACCTGGTGGATAAGAATCTCAAGCTTGTCAACGTAATCCAGGTGATGCTCATCCGCCGGATTCTCCCATGCCAGCAACGGGCCTTCAATTTGTGGGAGTCTGATCCGGCACAACACCGAACCTTGAGCCGGCTCTTCGACACTACGTACGAAGATGCCTGGAAGGTGCTATTCAAGGGCGCCGAAGCTCCTGCATCCGCTACCGAAGATCGCGGATTCAGCTCGCAGCGTCAAGCCAGCGAGGTAAGTTATTTTACCCTTTATGGGACTCTTTTTTTGTAGTCTGACTCTATGCGGGATCTAAAACTCCCTAACCTTTGACAGGACTGGCTGAAGACGTCCGGACAGATTGACTGTCCGCCCCCCTTACCAGAAGAACCAGCGGACGCCCGATTGACAGGGCTGCTGGCTCCGACACCTCACGTGGTGCCGGAGAAGAAGGCCAAGAAGAAGGCCACGGGAACTCAAAGGAGCTCCCGGCGCTAGGTGCTGTCGGACTCATCGTCCGACGACTCTGAGGCGGAATCCTCCCCTGAGGACGAGGAGGAAAAAGAAGCCTCTCCCCCAGCGGGGCGAGAGAAGAAAAGGAAGGCCGCCCCGGCTGGGGAGGCCGGAGGGTCCAAGAAAGGAAGGACCCTTCCTCCGGACTTCTCCACCAACGCCGACAACGACGAGGAGGAGTGGCCACTAAGGGCCAAGCCCCTGGCGAGATCGTAAGTGTCCAGACTCCGGAATAGCTCATGAATTTTTATTTGTCGCATAGTGTCTTCTAACGCTTAATATAACCATGTAGCCCGCCCAAGGACGAGCTCGCCGCTTCGTCGAGTGCCTCCCTGGATTCGTCGGATGTGAATAACACTTCACTTCCGACCGCCTCCTCTCCTCGTGACGCAGACGACACCGCGGTGGAGTCCCAAAAGGGGCCCCACCAGGAGGAGGTGGTCCTGGAAGCGCCGCAAGGCGACCTCCCGGACTCCGGGCGCAAAGGGGGCGAAACCCCAGAGGGCTCTAAGTCCGGCCCTGTGCCGGACTCCGTACCGGAACCTTCAGTGGTTCCAAAGTCCGGCAAGCGGCCCCTTCGTAAGAAGGGCAAGACTGCGACACCGGTGACCTCCGTCCATCCGGAGGCACCGGATAGCTTGCTGGAGGCGCTTAACGACGCCTCCATCGACGAGGAGCACCGCACTGTTATGAGTGTGGTGATCCAGAAAGTTCAGTCCGCCAAGAGCGGGCTGACTGAAGCCTGTACCAGCCTTCTAACAGGCTTTGAGGTAAGTTTAGAATATGTAAAAATATTACCGCATAGACAACAGCCCTCGATGCTTAGTTCGGTGTTGGAAAGAAAAGCTGGGTGAGGATCTAAAAGATACACGCAGGAGTCTAACATAAGTATGTCAATATGGGAATGCAGGCTGCGCTGCTGACCTCTGCCGCACTGACTGCGGAGGTCAATGCATTGAAGCACAGCCTCGAGCGGTCCGAGAATGAGCTCGGCCTTGCCAAGAAGCAGCTCGAGGACAAGTAAGGCAAGTAATACCTTATTAAAGTAATACCTTATAGAAAGGATTTGGTTGCAAAAATGACAGGACTAACATGGGTATTGTAGGGGCCACGAACGAGGTGGCGACCCTGAAGGAAGCGGTGTCCACGGCCGAAAGCAAAGCGGTCGCGGAGCGCACTGAGCGAGAGAAGCATGAGGTGTGGGTGGCGGAGGTGCGGCAAGCGCTCCAGGCTCTCGTGGAAAAACACGAGAGTTTGGAGCGTGATTCGAAGACTCGAGAGTCCGAGCTTGCCTCGGCTCCTGAGAGTGCCAAAGCCGCTAAGGCCGAAGCCCAAAAAGCCCTCCAGGAAATTGAATCATTAAAGAAGATAGCGGCGGGTAAGGCATTCTTTATGCAAAGCAAGCATGTGAAAGTGAATTATCTATTACTTACCCGAATCTGGAGCTCTCCAGGAGCATTCGCAGATCTACCCCGTAGTGTGTCTGATGCTGCCGCGTTCTACCGCGCCGAGGAGGGGAGGTCGACGGAAAAGGTGTTCTGGTCTCAGTATGCTGAGGCCGGACATCCGGTGCCCCTGAGCGACCAGCTGAAGCAGCTGGTCGAGCTCCACAAGGTCGCCGAACAGGCCATGAAGGGCCTCATAATTCGGTTGTGGCCTAAGGAAGCCATGCCTGGGAGCTACTTCGGGCTAGTGCGGCGGCTGGTGGACGCCTGTCCATGGATTGAAGTCATCAAGCGCTCCATCTGCATCGAAGGTGCCCGTAGGGCCCTTGCCCTTGCTAAGGTGCACTGGGGCAAGATGGACGCTGAGAAGCTTGTGACGGACGGACCACCACCGAAGAAGGAGCATCGCAAGCCTGAAATGTATTATGAGGGCGTCCTGAAGGGTGCCTGCCTTATAGCGGATGAATGCTCCAAAGATATAATTTTTGAATAGACTCGCATTTGTTATCCTGTACGCTAAAAACTTGTTCATATGCGCTAAGCAACGCTTGTGAATTTAAAATACTACCTTCTGTGCGGCCGTTTGTCAAATTTGAGAGATGGCAAGTCGTTGGCTTCAGCCCCCATGCCACCACAGTCTTTGGGGTGTTCGGGATAAACTTGAGCGCTCTTGTTCCCATTCTTGGGTCCTTCGAGGGAGGCGCTCAGCGCAACGAACAAGGCAACCGGACTGTAGTTCTTGAACACTCTCACTTAGCCATAGAATTCTATAATTTTAAATTTCAGTGAAGCCCCTAGTATTCGGAAGACCGAGTTCGGGGCGCTATCCACGCCTTGGCCGGACAATGCCGACTCCTCGCTCTAAGCGGCATAAGTCTTTAGGGACCCGAAAAAACCTCTCGAACAGCGGCCGGCTCTCGCCCTATCATGACGGTCAGTTTTAGCTTTCTCCACTGAGGTGCTCAACCCAGCTCAACCGGGGCACAATCGTAGTGGTTCTCCCAGCGCTACCTTAGCTGATATAACGGAACGTAAGGTACCAAAACATGGGAGCCGGGCAAACCCAACTATTGACCCAAGACATGATTCGGAGCCGATGCATATAATGCTATAAGTTCGGGGTGCCGCACTTGTGAAAGTGTTCAGACTTATCACACCATATTTTTGGGGTACTTAAGCCCGTCGTGTATTGGCCGTACCAAAGTGTACGGGTGCAACATGTCATGAATGAACATATATATAGATAAAGAAAGGAGTGCAATAATAGGCAAAAGCTATGTATTGTTTATTCAAAAAGGTACTGCAATGAAAGCAGAACGATACAAATAGTGCGATAAGCAAGGGATGGGACTATTTAACATGTCCCCCTCCAGGGGTAACCTGCGGGATGGTATGTAAAACAAGTATAATGCTCGTAGTAGAGACCACCTAGACACTCGACGTAGCTTTCTGCTTCCCTGGCTGTTGCATCGTGAGTTCGACAATTCTAGTGCCGGACAGGGCTTCTGAAAAACGGAGTCCTGAAAGTAAGAGAAAAGAAGAAAGAAAAAGAATGACACAATCGGGAGCCCCTGGTGCGGTTGAGCCGCATTATGGGCGTGTCGTGGTCGTGCCCCTCCCCTTATGCCCATGGTATCTCTAGAGCGTAGTTATGTACGCGTAGTACTGGCTTCGCAATTTCGCGAGGGCTGGGGTTGGGGCCGGATTGCTACGCGTGCTCGGATCATGCCGGGCGGTCTTGTTGTAGGTTACTCCGGGCGTGCTTGACGGTGTCCGGACGTTTAATAGCCAGACTCGAGAATTGCTGTGAGAGGCTGCTTTGCACCTCCGCCGCGAGGGCCGCCGTGTGCTCCTCCGTTCGGAGAGAGCGTTCGGTGTTTCCATTGACCGTGATTACTCCTCGAGGGCCTGGCGTCTTGAGCTTGAGGTACGCAGAGTGCGGCACCGCATTGAACTTTGCAAATGCGGTTCGTCCAAGCGAGGCGTGATAGCCGCCATGAACGGGACTATGTCAAAGATTAACTCTTCGCCGGAAGTTATCCGGGATCCGAAGACCACTTCGAGTGTAATCGAGCCTGTACAATTGGCCTCTACACCTGGTATGATGCCTTTAAAGGTCGTCTTTGTGGGTTTAATCCTTGAGGGTCTATGCCCATTTTGCGACCGTATCCCGATAGAGCAGGTTCAGGCTGCTACCGCCATCCATCGGACTCTAGTGAGGTGGAATCCGCTGATGATTGGGTCAAGAACCAATGCGCGCGAATCCGCCGTGGCGGATGCTAGTGGGTGGTCCTTCGATCAAAGGTGATCAGGCAGGAGGACCATGGGTTGAACTTTGGGGCGATCGCTCCATCGAATATACGTCCCTTAGTGCACGCTCGCTCCCTTTTGGGTATGTGGGTTGCGTATATCATGTTCACCGTCTGCACTTGTGGGGGAAGCCCTTCATCCTCTATTGTTCGGGCGGCGGGCTCCTCCTCGTCATCGCTATGCAGCCCCTTGTCATTGATTTCGGCATTTAACTTGCCTGCCTGTTTGAAGACCCAACAATCCCTGTTGGTGTGGTTGGCTAGTTTTTCGGGGGTGCCATGTATTTGGCACGAGCGATCGAGTATTCGGTCCAGATTGGACGGGCCCTGAGTATTTCTTTTGAACGGATTTTTCCGCTGACCGGGTTTAGAGCCTCTGAATCCGGCATTGACTGCCGTATCTTCAGCATTATCGCCGTTAATGCTGCGCTTGTGCTTGTTGCGACGCGACCTGCCATTGTTGTCCTTGGTATCCAAACTACCAGGGTTTTTGGTCAAGTTGTTACTACGAGCTAGCCAGCTGTCCTCTCCCGCGCAAAAGCGGGTCATGAGCGTTGTGAGGGCTGCCATGGATTTCGGCTTTTCCTGTCCTAGGTGCCGGGCAAGCCACTCATCGCGGATGTTATGTTTGAAGGCTGCAAGGGCCTCTGCATCCGGACAGTCAATGATTTGATTTTTCTTGGTTAGGAACCGTGTCCGTAATTGTCCGCCGATTCTTCCGCTGCTGAATTATGTAGCTGAGGTCATCGCGTCTGGTGGTCGCACATATGTGCCTGGAAGTTATCAAGGAATGCGGCTTCGTGTCCTCCCAACAACCAATTGATTCTGCTGGCAAGCTGTTAAGCCAATGCCGAGCTGGTCCTTTAAGCTTGAGTGGGAGGTATTTGATGGCGTGTAGATCATCACCGCGGGCCATGTAGATATGGAGGAGGTAGTCCTTGATCCAAACCGCAGGATCTGTTGTGCCATCGTATGATTCGATGTTTACGGGTTCGAAACCCTTGGGGATTTGATGATCCATCACTTCATCTGTGAAGCATAGTGGGTGTGCGGCGCCCCTGTATTGAGCTATATCACGACGCAGCTCAAATGAGCTTTGTCTACTGTGTTCGGCCCGGCCAGAATTGCTGTATCCGGCGTGAAGGTTATCGTCGCGTGTCGTGGGGCGCCCACGCGATCCGTAGATCGATCTTGTTTGCCTTGCCTTATCCTCCAATATGTCTCGCATGTCTGGCGCGTTTCCCTGTGCCTTGGTATTTTTCGAGCGACGCCGGGGTGCGGCTTGAATGGAGGGTCTAGAGGCCTCTCTGTCGCGACCACGGGGTGGCCGGTCGGCCGCATCATGCGCTGGTGATGTAGGTTTGGGTGCTGCTTCCTCTAATTGGGGTAGCAGCCTGCGTGTTGGGTATCTCTTGGGGGCGCTCGAGTTCGTACTCTTCGCTGCAAGGACTTCATCCATCGTCGCCTAGCAAGTCTTGGTCAGCTCTAAGCTGTTGCTGCTTTTTCTTGAGGTTGCTTGCCGTGGCCATAAGCCTGCATTTGAAATGCTCCTGTTGGCGGGATCCTCAGCACGACAAATTGCTCGTCGCCGAGGCTTGCCTCATCTTGGAGGGAGGCATATAATTATCGTCCTCCACCTCCCATCCGCCGCTCTATCATGAGGGCTGGCTTCTCCCTCCTCTGTGCTGAATCCTGCTTTGAGGGGGTTGTCGTCGGCACCGTCCGGTGTTATTATCTCCGTGCGGAATCACCGCTTTTGCTGTGGCGGATTTAGAGCGGCGCCACGACGCCGGCGCTTGGGCTGTTTCTTGAGGGTCATCCTCCGCTGTTCCATCGCCGTTCCCATCTTTTGGGATGTCCACCATGTATATGTGGTATGACGAGGTGGCCTTCCGGTGCCTCTGTAGGCGCTGGTTCTGGTCGTCTCCAGCATCGCCGCCCATACCGTCGATGTCTTGAGTCGAAGTCGAGCATGTCGGTTAAATCATCGGCGGTGGCTACAAAGTGGGTGGTGGGTGGGCGTTGAATTTCTTCGTCGTCGCATCCCAACCTTCCCGACCGTAGTCCGCCAGGGCTCTCGATAAAGAGAGAGACTTTAGTGAATTCAGGATGTCGCCAAAGGGCGAGTCTTTGAAAGATGTCCGCGGCAGTGAACTCCATGACTGGCGCCCAATCAGATTCGATTGGCCGGGGCGCGAGAGGTTCGAAGTCCGGAGAGGAGTCTGGCACCTTGGAGTCACGGGATTAGCAAAGGGAAGGGATGGTGTTCGGCTCAATCGCCGTAGAGATCGTAGCCCCCGAGGCGGTGTCCAGCCACTCGTCCTCGATCGGCGGAGTCGGCTCCGAGCTAAGGGCCGGAGCGGACGCTGGTGCGGCCTCCAGGGCACTGTTCGGCGGCAGAGCTAGATCGTGCCCATCGAGATAGTGCGGCACGCTTGGCTGTGGCTCGAATCCGTCGAAGATCAAGTCTCCGCGGATGTCGGCCATGTAGTTCAAACTCCGGAACCTGACCGATGGCGGGCGTAGCTTCGATCTGCTCGGATGGCCAAGTGAATTGGCCCGCGATGCAAAGCCGCCGAATACGAAGATCTATCCGGGAGAAAAGTCTCACCTGGACCGCGTCGTTGTTGATGGTCGAAGGAGCCATCGGGCCTAAAGATGACGACACGAGGAACTCTCAATGAAAGCACCAATGTCGGTGTCAAAACCTGCGGATCTCGGTAGGGGTCCCGGCGTGCGTCTAGGCGGATGGTAACAGGAGACAAGGGACACGATGTTTTTACCAGGTTGGGCCCTCTCGATGGAGGTAAAACCCTACTCCTGCTTGATTAATATTGATGATATGGGTAGTACAAGAGTGGATCTACCACGAGATCAGAGAGGCTAAACCCTAGAAGCTAGCCTATGGTATGATTGTTGTTCGTCCTACGGACTAAAACCCTCCGGTTTATATAGACACCGGATAGGGTTAGGGTTACACAGAGTCGGTTACAATGGTAGGAGATCTAGACATCCGTATCGCCAAGCCTGCCTTCCACGCCAAGGAAAGTCCCATCCGGACATGGGGCGAAGTCTTCAATCTTGTATCTTCATAGTCCAGGAGTCCGGCCAACGGTGATAGTTCGGCTATCCGGACACCCCCTAATCCAGGACTCCCTCAGCAGTCATTAAGAGTGCGGAGAATGCGCTCGGCGCGGCCGTTCTGCTGTGAAGTGTAGGGGCAAGTCAGACGGAAGGTGGTGCCGCGAGAGGCGAGAAGTGAGCGAAGAGCGACATTATCAAACTCTTTTCCGTTATCATTTGGAGTGCAAGTATGGGGCGACCGAACTGAGTGGTGACATAGGAATAAAAGGTGGTGAGTGTGGCTAAAGCATCGGATTTACGACGAAGAGGAAAAGTCCACACATAATGAGAGTAATCATCTAAAATCACCAAATAGTATAGATAGCCCGTGTTACTCGCAACGGGAGACGTCCAAACATCACTATGAAGCAACTGAAAAGGAAAAGTGGAAACTGAAGTAGACGCACTAAAGGAAAGATGCACGTGCTTGCCCAAACGACAAGCCTCACAAGTATGCTCGTCGAGCTTATTACATGAGAAAGAAAAACTTCTAAGAATCTGACGCAAAACGGCGGGGTTGGGGTGGCCCAAGCGAGCATGCCAAAGGTCGACGCCGGCAGAGAGAGCGACGGGTGTGGAAGTGGAGGCGCCGGCGTGCACGGGATAAAGCTCGTCAGGGCTATCACATCGGTGAAGCACCATCCGGGTATGGGCGTCCTTCACAGAAAAACCAACACCATCAAATTCAACAGTAAGAGGATTCTCACGAGTAAGACGACGAACAGAGACTAAGCTAGTGACTAAGTCAGGTGAAACAAGAACGTTAGACATAGTGATAGGTGTGGAACTAGAAGGAAAACTAGTGCTACTGACATGGGTGATGGGTAAAGAGGAACCGTTGACTGTGGTGATGCGAGTGGGAGTGTGAACGGGAGTGGAGGAGTTAAGGTTACCGGGATGAGCTGTCATGTGCGCAGTAGCACCCGAGTCCATGTACCAGTCGCCTCCACCGCCATAGTTGCTCGGCGACGGTGCCGAGTGTAGGGCGGCCAGGAGGGCTGGGTCCCACGGTGCAGGTGCCGGCGGCGGCAGCTGGCCTCCATAGGGCGGCGCCTGGGCGGGCGCGCCGTAGCCACCGAGGGGTGGCGGCGCGAGTGGGGCACCGTAGGGCTGGTAGGGGGCGCCGACGAACGCCTGGTGGCCCGCTGGACGGGGGCCAAGGAGATCCGGTGCAGGAGCCCACGGGACGGGCATGTGATAGGCGTGGACGACGCCTGTCCACGGGTTCTGCCCGGCAGCCCACGGTGGAGGCGGCTGCTGGAAGTGCGGCGCCCCCCTGCACCCTGCGCCTGTTGCTCCTGGCGGCGGCCCCCGCCACCTTGCGACTGCTGGGGAGGCGCTGGGGGCGCGGGCGGCAGTGGGTAGTAGCCGGTGGGTGCCGGCGGCGCAGACTGGCGGGGGGCGGCCGGAGGAGCAGCGCCGCCGCGGGTGGTACCTGCGGCGAGGGCAGTGTGCTAGACCCGCTGCTTCAGCTTTGTCATCCGGCGCTCCTCAAGTTTGAGGTACGCGACGACGCGCTGGAAAGTGGGTTGCGGCAGCAGGGTGAGGTTGGACGCCGCGTTGCCGAAGTCCTCATTAAGACCAGCGGTGAGGGTGCTCAGCATGAGGTCGTCAGAGACCTTAGCGCCGATGTCACGAAGCTCGTCGGCGAGCATCTTGAGCCTCATGTAGTACTCATCGATGGTGGAGTTGTCCTGGTGACAGCCGAAGAACTCCTGCTGCAAGAAAACAAGGCGCTGGAGTTTGTTGTCGGTGAAAAGCGCGTTGATCTTGGCCCACACGGTGCAGGCATCGTCGTCCTCGGCGACGACCGTGTGGAAGATGTCCTTCGAGACCGTCTGATAGAACCAACAGATGATCGTGGCCTCGATGGCAGACCACTCCGGGTCGCCGCGCATGTACACGCTGTGTACGGAACCGTCGATATGCTCGGTGAGATAGTACTCGCGGAAGACAAGGTTGAAGTAGGTCTTCCATGCATAGTACGACGTGCTGGAGGTGTCGAGACGGATGGGAACCCGGGCCTCAATATTAAGGTCACGGATGGCGGCGGCGGAGGGCTCGGGACCAGCAAACGGGTTGGACGAGTGGGTGGTAGAGGAGCCGGGGGAGGAGGGCCATGACATGACGGCGACGTGCAGATGGGAAGACGCAGCGGCTGGCAAGGCACGCGTGGGACAGAAGGAGGCGGCGGCGGCGCGAAGACTACAGCGGCACGGCACGAGATACGCAAAACACCAGCCAAGCTAGCTAAGCAGCTGGATGGATTCTTAGTCTAGCTAGCTTGTGCACGCGTTGGACAAGACGATGGAACAAACACGCGAGACAGACGCGGCTGCAGCGACACGGGACTTCGGGGCTTAGCGGCGTGGGATGCGCGGGCGGCAGCGGTGCGGAACGCACGGGCGGAAGCGGTGGTGGGGTACGGCGGCGGCGGCAGCGGCGCGTGGAGGCGCGGCGGCGGCGGCGGCGACGGCGACAGCTATCCTAGGGTTAGACCGAAAAAGATGATACCATGTAGACAGATAATTTGCAATACGATATATTGATTGGGGTGATGGTGCACGCATATATAATACAAGGGAATGCCTCTACCTCAACTATACAAGACTAGAAGATGGACCACAACTCCAATACACGTGCAATATAAAATATATACTCAACAAAGACCAACGGTGTCGCCTCCTCCTCCATGAGATCAAGTTTCCCCATGGCTTCTTCCCTACGCGCCCTCGCCGCTCTAGGCGAAAGTGCTTCCCTGCTACTCGACGACTCTGGGATCGCCATCCCGAGTCCTCCACTGTGCGCTCCTCCGACGAGATCGATCAGCGGCCGCTGTTTTTCCACTCGAAACCCTAATCGCCACCCGTGGGTGCTCCTAGTTTTTCGGGGAACCCATACTTGTGGTGTGATCAACTGCAAAAGTCGGAACGTAGGACGTAGTACGCCTTGCGTCTTCCGGCGATCTGTCTCTTTGTTTCTCTCCCGTTCGTGTCCACACGAACACAAGCGGCCCATGCGGCCCAACAGGACAGGTACCCATCGATTCATCGCTAGCCTGAGCTCTCGTCTCATTTGAAAAAAAAAGGAACTCTCGCGGTCTCGCCTCGCCTTAGGGTTCGCCGGCGGGGAGGAGCAGCTCCGGGATGACGCGACGCCGCCTAGCCGTGAAGGCGGCGGAGCCAGCCGCCGCTCCATCCAGGTGTCAGGCCGCCTAGCACTAGCAGTGGAGGCAGCGGAGTCACTCATCCAGGGCGCGATGCGTCGGAGTCACTCATCGAGGCCGTGGAGCTGCGGAGCCGACGCCGTCGACGCCGCCGAGCTGCCGAGGCCACGAAGCCAACGTCGGCAAGGCTTCTGGGGGCCATCTGCTCTGCTCCTTGTATTGTGTCTTGATGCACGAATGTTTTTTCATCTGAGTAAAAAGAGAGAAGATACAGCAGAATTGGTCCGACTTGAGTGGTACTTGTACATGTGCAGAGTTGAACAGATTTGCATGGAAAATCTTCCTGCTTTCTTGAATGTTTGTTATGACTGAAGAATTGTTCCAGCAAACAGACAACTTGTGCGTGTGCAAAATCGGACAGAACTGTTAGAAATGCACTGAACTGAACTATTGTGATATAAAATTGTCAATTTGAGAGCACATAACAGGCGTTGTTAATTAAGGAGGATAGCACCTGCTATTGATAATTTGTGAGCATGTCCTTCCAGGAATAAAATGATTTGCAACGCATAATGCCTGCTTTGGCTGCTGAATGTAAGTGAGCATGCATGCAGAAATTGCAGGTGCATTGAACAAAATAGATGCCAACCCAGGGAGTATATCTCTGAAATGCATGAAAAAGGTGATTGATCAACTAGAACCCAAACTCAACTGCATGGCCAAATTTCGCAAAACCATGCTTGTTTGTGCTCTCATTCAAGTAAAGAGCACATGGTTGCCCCAAAACAATAGCACTTCACCACGACCTAGTAAATAGATCATCTGTAATTGGTCCCTGGAAATTAAATAAATAAGTAAGTTTTTATTAACAACGCATGCTAAACAATAGCACTTAACGGAATCAACGTGGTTTTTGCAACTCTTGTGTCCTTTCTGTGTTCCATCCAAATTCAAACTTGTGAGAAAAAACAAGAAGCAAGCAAAAAATGATCCGCAAGTTCTTACCAAAAGTTATTGTACAACTATTGCAGCAGATAAAAAAAGTCTTAATTTTGTTAACAAAAAGTCAGCTGATGTACAAAGCATGCAAACAATGTAATCTGCATAAACTAGCATTCTTATAGTGTGATGGGATAAAACCTTAATTTTGTTCACATGTTATTCAGAAGATTTACAACGTGCTAACCAAATATACAATGGAACACCAGACCCGCAGCGAAATGCAGCAAGTCGCCTGCATTTTCAACTTTTGCTTTCAGTTGAGTAAACATAGGTGCATTAGCATCGCCATGTTCAGAATTATAGGTGCTAGTGAAAATGATTGAAACTTGTACGCAGAGTGTCCAGGCGCGTAGCATCGCCATGTTCAGAATTCAATCTTTGTCAAAACACAGTCATTTTCTGCAGTTGGACTGAAACTTTCAGCAGAGTAACGAAACTCAAGTGCTCAACTCACTGCAAGAACCAGCACATTTGTGTCAACACCAGATGCTTCATCTAAGAGAAATGCAGGTAGCAACGGTTAAATAGTGCCCATTGTCAACACACTACAGACTAATGTCGTCATACCACTGATCAAATAGTTTCTGAATATTAGAACCGTGATGCCAACGGAAATAGGTTTCTTATATACTGTTTGGAGAACAAACCAAGTTTAGCTAGCAGAAACACAACAAATGCTGGGTTTTATTGAACCCGTATCTCAACGGAAGGAACTGGGTTCTAATGTCATCGTATCCAGGCGGTGACGTTTTTGAAGGTGACTTCTAGCTAGGGGTCCTGGCTCTGCTATCTCTCTACTTTGCATCGACATCTGCGAAGCGCAGCGCCGCGTGGGCTGAATTAGCAGAAAAATAGTCAAGCAGTTAGGCATGAGGTGTCACAGGTGCTACGACAAGCTTAAATAAGAAGATAAAAAAAAGCTGAAGTACAAGACATCAAAACAATGTAATGTGTTGTGGGACAGAACCTGAATTTTGTCTACACGTTACTCGAAACAGTTACAGTAGGCTAAAAAACAGAAATCATTATCTTCTCTGTGAAGCTGAACTAGGCAGACCGAATTGATTTGTGTTTTCAAGTTCAGAAGTTTTCCACTAACGGCATATATGGTATTAAATTAAAGAACGGAGTCATCTGAATTAAAGCACAATAGTTGCCACATCAAGGTTCAGTGTGGATTTTTGACTTAGGAAATGATTTTCACCCCAACGAAGAACTAGCTTCAGACAACCTTCTAGCATAATGTCGTGCCTATTGAACACCTACTGACTTGATTCAGCAACTTTTACTGATGTCTATGATCCTACAGCAGTTCGGATTCCTAACTGAAACAGATTAGCAGCAAAAGTTTTTCAGACCACTACGTAGTTTTTCGGACTCTGTTTTCCATGCACGATGCAGATCAGCACTCAACTGAAACGAAACCCCCAAACAAACATCCGGACAAGACCAACGAGTTTCTTGCCAAAGGAGAAGAGCAGGAAGGGGCTCTCACTGGGCGTCTCGGTGATGGCGATGCCGATGTGGAGGCTCTGGCGGCTGTTGGGCAGGTCGACGAGGAGTGGGAAAAGCCGGCCGTCACGTGTGGGGAGGCACATGACGATGTCGTCGGCGCCCAAGTTTGCAAGGGCAAGGGCGCCCACGACCAGCCGCCCGGCCAGCTCCTCCCTCAGGCGGAACACGGATCTCCCCCTGAACACGATCGTGCCGCTGGCGAGGAGGTCCCCGTGGAAGCTCCTCCACGCGTACGTGATCACCCGCGACGGCACCATGGCGGCGGGGAAGGGAAGCTGCAATACGAATTTGAGATCAGGAAGCCAAAGAAGGCGCAAATTCGGCAAGAACAGAGCCAAGAATTTGCGATCTCTGCGGCTGAAATTAACTCGGGAAGAATCAAGAAGCGGGCATGGCGATGGCGGGCTCACTCACCCCGGTCGGAGGTGCAAGGGGAGGCATGGCCTCCCTGGCGGGGACGTCCTCCACGACCCAGTGCATCATCGTGCTGACTCGGTGGATGTCGCTGATGTAGTCGACGCTGGCGCCGTCGTTCCAGGGGAGGTACCTCCCGTTGGCGCGGAGGAAGCGGCCGTTGAAGTGCTGGAGCAGGACCTCGTCCCCGGAGTCCGACAGGATGGCGAGCCAAACGAGTGCGGTCTCATCCGTATGGTTGTAGTTGCGCTGCTCGACGCGGAGCCCGTGGTGGCCGAGCGGCGCCGGCGCGGCCGTGGAGGCGAGGTAGCGTCCGTAGGCGGCGCTGTGGAGGTGCAGGTAATGCGCGTCGTGCCCCTCGACCAGATGAACCGCCCAGGCCACGTTCATCGAATCCCGGCGGCCGTGGAGGGAGACTCCGTGGCCGTCCTCGTCGGCGTGCAGGTACGCGCCGCGCACGGGGCTGCGCAGCCGCACGTGGTGGCCATGGTGGAACTGATCCATCGGTCACTGGGGAGCAGAGGCGCGCGGTGGAGAGAGAAACCGAGCAGGGAAGGGTAGGTGGGGATGGTGACGGCGGTGGGTTCTTGGTTTCTTGGCGCTCCGGCGAGTCGGCGACGGGGAGAAGATGAGAAGCGAAATTGCTGTTGGTTGAGACGGTTATGTTCGGGCGCCAAGGCAAAGTATTTCAAGGTGCCTGACCAGCCGTCGCCTCGCTCACCTTTTTGTCGGTTTGCGGGCTTTTGGGCCTAGGGAAGCCATCCCGCGGCCTGCGCAAGTTGGATCCAGTACGCCTAATCGTCCACGCTATTTTTCTTGATTATCCTTTTGAATAACAAAGCGCGATATTTCTCAAAAAAAAAAAGTTGTCCACGCGGCTCTGTCTCGAAGGAAAAAACCCGTGTGTTTTTTCTCGAGAATGAATGAAGGATTCCGGTGAGTTGGGCTGTGGGTATCGCTCAGGACCCCACTGGTAAGTTGCTAGGCCGCTGGTGTGTCTGGCTGCTATGTGGGCTCTCAGCATCAGTCGGTAGTTATCTCTCTCTCTCTCTCTCTCTCTCTCTCTCTCTCTCTCTCTCTCTCTCTCTCTCTCTCTCGGGAGCTTCTATTTAGCGCTTCGATCGATGGCTAAACCAGCGCTCATGCGTGCCGTCCACGTCGCCTGACCCAACCGTGGCCACAATCCCGGGGGGCGCGCCCCCTGAGCTTGTGGGCCCCCTAGCCAACGTCCGATTCTGCTATATGAAGTGTTTTAACCTAGAAAAAAAATGAAGAGAAGGCTTTCGGGACAAAGCGCCGCCGTCTCGAGCTGGAACCTGGGCAGGATCACTTTTGCTGTCCGGCGGAGCGATTTCGCCGAGGAAACTTCCCTCTGGAAGGGGGAAATCGAAGTCATCATCATCACCAACGATCCTCTCATCATGGGAGGGCCAATCTTCATCAACATCTTCACGAGCACCATCTCATCTCAAATCCTAGCTCATCTCTTGTATTCAATCTTTGTCTCAAAACCTCATATTGGTACTTGTGGATTGCTAGTAGTGTTGATTAATCCTTGTAGTTGATGCTAGTTGGTTTATTTGGTGGAAGATTATATGTTCAGATCTTTAATGATATTTAATAGCCCTCTGATCATGAACATAAAGATGCTTTGTGAGTAGTTACTTTTGTTCATGAGAACATGAGAGAAGTCTTGTTATAAGTAATCACGTGAATTTGGCATTCGTTCGATATTTTGATGAGGCGTATGTTGTGGTGTTATGTGAACGTCGACTACATGACACTTCATCATGATTTAGGCCTAAGGGAAGGCATTGGGAAGTAGCATGTAGATGATGGGTTGCTAGAGTGACAGAAGTTTAAACCATAGTTTATGTGTTACTTCATAAAGGGCTGATTCGGATCCACATGTTTAATGCTATGGTTAGATTTATCCTAATTCTTCTTTCATAGTTGCGGATGCTTGCAAGAGGGGTTAATCATAAGTGGGAGGCTTGTCCAAGTAAGGGCAACACCCAAGCACCAGTCCACCCACATATTAAATTATCAAAGTAGCAAATGTGAATCATATGAGCATGTTGAAAACTAACTTGACGATAATTCCCATGTGTCCTCGGGAGCGCATTGCTTCATGTAAGAGTTTGTCCAGGCTTTTCCTTTGCTATAAAAAGTATTGGGTCACCTTGCTGCACTTTTGTTACACTTGTTATTTGTTACCCGTTACGAATTATCTTACTACCAAACTACCTGTTACCGATAATTTCAGTGCTTACAGAAAATACTTTGCTAAAAACCGTTTGTTATTTCCTTCTGCTACTTGTTGGGTCCGACACTCTTACTTATCGAAAGGACTAAGATTGCTCACCTATACTTGTGGATCATCAAGAATCTTTTCTGGCGCCATTGCCGGGGAGTGAAGCGCCTTTGGTGAGTGGAATTTGGTAAGGAGAAATTTATATTGTGTGCTGAAATTTACTGTCACTTGTTACTATGGAAAATAATCTTTTGAGGGGCTTGTTCGGGGAATCTTCACCTCGACCGGAAGCACAAAGAGTTGATTCTCAACCTACTACACCTATTGAAAATATTTATTATGAGATTCCTTTGGGTATGATAGAGAAACTGCTAGCTAATCCTTATGCAGGAGATGGAACATTACATCTCGATATGCACCTAATCTTTGTGGATTAAGTTTGTGGATTATTTAAGCTTGCAGGTTTACCCAGAGATGAAGTCAAGAAGAAGGTCTTACCTTTATCTTTGAAGGGAAAGGCATTGACATATAGGATATGTGACAATATTTGAGCGTGGGACTAGAATTGAATGAAATTGGAATTTCATCAAAAAAATTATCCTACCATCCGGTGGTAGTTACCCCACATATCTCATATACTACCAAGTGGTACTATATATATTATTTTATTATTTTAAATATGTTCATATACTATATCTAAAATATTTCAAAGCAAGTTACATGAAAAATTGCATATGAGCCCATAGTTTTGTTATATTTATGATATACGCATATATTTGTACGTAAAAATAGCATACTCAAAAATGGTACATACTACCTAAAAATTAGTATATATACTATCTAATCATTGTTATATACTACATACTACACGTACATACTCTCGATTTCGACAGATACTACATACAACATGCAAAACGCAAGTGGTGGTAACTACCACTGCTTGTAGGAAACATTATATATATATATATATATATATATATATATATATATATATATATATATATATATATATATATATATATATATATATATAATTTTGGCCTCATGAAGGAGAAAGTATTGCTCAAGCTTGTGGAGGCTTAAGTCAATGATGTATTCATGCCCCAATCATGAGCTCTCAAGAGAAATTATTATTCAGAACTTTTATGCTCAGCTCTCTCGTAATGATCAATCTATGCTCCATACTTCTTGTACTAGTTCTTTTACGAAGAAGACTATTGAATTCAGATGAGATCTTTTGGAAAGAATTAAACGCAACTCCAAAGATTGGGAGCTCGACGAAGGTAAGGAGTTAGGTATAAAGGTCGAGTTTGATTGTGTTAAAACTTTTATGAATACCGATGCTTTTCATAATTTTAGCACTAAATATGGACTTGACTCTGAGATAATAGCTCCTTTTTGTGAATCTTTTGCCACTCATGTTGATCGCCCTAAGGAGAAGTGGTTCAAATATCATCCTCTCATTGAAGTAAAAATAGTAGAACCTACTAAGCTGAAGAGGAAACTGTTATTTATAGTGCTAATCCAGTTGTTCCCACTACTTATATAGATAAACCCCCTTTTCTATTAAGGATAAAAGAACATGTTGAACCTTCAGTTGTGGTTCGCAAAATTTATACAAGAACACCTACACCCCCTGAACAAATTAAAGGTGAACCTAATGTTGCTATGGTTAAATATCTCTTAGTTGAAAATATGGATGGGCATGTTATTTATTTCTGCGAAGAAGCTACTAGAATTGGTAAACCCAATGAAAAAGATAAAAATAGACCTATTGTTGGCATGCCTGTTGTCTCTGTTAAAATAGGAGATCATTGTTATCATGGCTTATGTGATTTGGGTGCTAGTGTTAGCGCTATCCCGTTTACTCTATATCAAGAAATTATGAATGATATCGCTCCTGCTGAAATAGAGGATATTGATGTTACTATTAAGCTTGCCAATAGAGATATTATCACACCACTTGAGATTGTTAGAGATGTTGAAGTCTTGTGTGGGAAAATAAAATATCTTACTGATTTTCTTGTTCTTGGTTATCCACAAGAAGATTTTTGTCCCATTATATTTGGTAGACCATTCCTGAATACTGTTAATGCTAAGATTGATTGCACTGAGGAAACGGTTAGTGTGAATTTTGGTGATGTGTCTCATGAGTTTAATTTCTCCAAATTCCATAGACAACCTCGTGATAAAGAATTACCTAGTAAGGATAAAATTATTGGTCTTGCTTCTATTGATGAGCCTCCTAGTGATCCATATTTGCTAGACCACGAAAATGACATGCATATAAATGAAAGAAATGAAATAGATGAGATATTGTTTAAACAAATGCCTATTTTGAAACACAATTTGCCCGTTGAGACTCTCGCAGATCCTCTTCCACCCAAGAATGATCCTTTGTTTGAGCTTAAACAATTATCTGATACTTTGAAATATGTTTATTTTGATGAAAAGAAGATATATCCTGTTATTATTAGTGCTAACCTTTCAGAGCATGAAGAAAAGAGATTATTGAAAACTCTGAGGAAGCACCGTTCCGCTATTGGATATACTCTGATGATCTTAAGGGCATTAGCCCCACTCTACGTCAACACAAAATTAATATGGAACCTGATGCTAAGCTAGTTGTTGATCACCAGCGGTGATTATTTCTTCAATAGGTGGGAAATTCTTAACATCTTTAGCTTTAATACCTTTTTCTTTCATAGATTTCTTTGCCTCTTGCATATCTTCAGGACTAAGAAATAGAATACCTCTCTTATTCAGAGTTGGCTTAGGAGGTGGTTCAAGAAGAGTCCAATCATTATCATTCCGGAATATATTGTTCAATAGTTTTTCAGCTTGTTCAATAGTCCGTTCCCTGGAAACGCAACTAGCACAAATATCTAGGTGGTCCCTAGAAGCATCAGTTAGTCCATTATAAAAGATATCAAGTATTTCATTTTTCTTGAGAGGATGATCAGGCAAAGCATTAAGTAACCGGAGAAGCCTCCCCCAAGCTTGTGGGAGACTCTCTTCTTCAATTTGCACAAAGTTAAATTTTCCTGTAAAGCAGCTTGTTTCTTATGATCAGACAAATATTTTTCAGAGAAGTAATATACCATATCCTGGGGACTACACACACAACCAGGAGCAAGAGAATTATACCATGTATTAGCATCACCCTTTAATGAGAAAGGAAACAACTTAAGAATATAGTAATATCGAATTTTTTCCTCATGAGCAAATAGGGTGGCTATGTCATTCAGTTTAGTAAGATGTGCCACAACAGTTTCAGATTCATAACCATGGAAAGGATCAGATTCAACCAAAGTAATTAACTCAGCATCGATAGAGAATTCACAATCCTTATCTGTCGTGGAATTGTCACGGCAGATGCCCTAACAAGAGGACTTAGGTGTGGAGCCATCACAACGTAGTTAGCTTGAAAGGGTTAAACGGGACAAAGGACACAGAGAGTTTTTACCCAGGTTTGGCACCTCTCAACGAGGTAAAGGCCTACTCCTGCTTTATGTTGTATTTCTTGGGTTTCAATTACTAGGGAGAGAATACGCTTGACCTAGTTCTCGACTTGTTGTTTCTTGCCTTAACCCGCCGCCGGGTCACCCCTTTATATACACAGGTTGATGCCCGACAGCTTACAGAGTCCCGGCCGGCTCATACACAATGTGTCCGGCTCGGTGACCAAACTAAACTTTCCTTAACATACAAGTTAAACATATGGCAGTTTATGCCCGTGGGCCTCAAGTCGCCTCCGAGTCTTGGGCCTTCAGCAAGCTTGCTTCATGAACCGCCATCTTCAACATATTATTGGGCCGCCTCATTATGAACCGCCAGTGGTATGACCCGGCCCCTCCTGTGCGGGTCATACCCAATAGTTATATCCCCAACATTAGGCCCCAGGTTGATGTGAATTTGTTCATATCAATCTTCAATGCTTGACTTAGAAAAATCCTTCATCGTCAATCCTTATGAAATCTTATAACCCGCCATGACGTCAGCTCACAGAATTGTACTAACCCGCCATGACGTCATCTCACATTAATATCGCACGAGGCCCAAAACATCTCAGTATATCTTCATTTTTAATGAACCTCCCAAAAATCAAGGCATCTGTGCTGTCACATAATCATTTTTCGGCCTTCTTGATTCCCGCGCATGCCATCTATCCACTGCCTTATAAATAGGGACAGGGGCCCCTGTTTTCACTTTTACCCCCTGCCGCTGCCTCTTCTTCTTCCTTCCTCTAGACGCCACCGCGACCAGAGCTCCGCCGCCGTTGTTGACCTTCTTCCACTGCACCAACTCCGGCCGCTGCATCAGCCTGAACCGACCAGAGCTCCGCGACGCATCTCTACTGTGCATCAGCATTCAGTAAGTCCGACCTCACCCCAAAACAGATCTGCCGTTAGGGTTTTCACTTGTTCGTCGGTGTTCTTCGCCATTCCTCTTTTTCTCCTCTAGATCGAATAGTTTTGGATCTGTCCATGGTACCAAACTTATGCGGTAGCAACATAGCACTCATTTTTTTAACATTTGAATACCTCCCTTCCATAGAAGATCTCATCTGAGCATATTAACTTTCCTGCTGCCGCCACCTTAGGTTTAGAATTTTTCTTCATTTTCTGAACTGCTGCATATCCAAAACTATAATACCAATTTGTGAAAATTGTTTGTCCAACACTTAGCAATCTTTCACTTATAGATATGAAAACTAATCGCTGTTTGGGCGGCTTAACTGATAAAACCGTAACCCGCCATATAACATTATTCCCCTTTTAAGCCGCCAATAGATATATCTGAAGGAAATATGCCCTAGAGACAATAATAAAGTTATTATTTATTTCCTTATTTCATGATAAATGTTTATTATTCATGCTAGAATTGTATTAACCAGAAATATAATACATGTGTAAATACATAGACAAACATAGTGTCACTAGTATGCCTCTACTTGACTAGCTCATTGATCAAAGATGGTTGAGTTTCCTAACCATGGATATGAGTTATCATTTGATCAGTGGGATCACATCATTAGAAGAATGATGTGATTGACTTGACCCATTTCGTTAGCTTAGCACTTGATCGTTTAGTATGTTGCTATTGCTTTCTTCATGACTTATACATGTTCCTATGACTATGAGATTATGTAACTCCCGCTTACCGGAGGAACACTTTGTGTGCTACCAAACGTCACAACGTAACTGGGTGATTATAAAGGTGCTCTACAGGTGTCTCCGAAGGTACTTGTTGAGTTGACGTATTTTGAGATTAGGATTTGTCACTCCGATTGGCGAAGAGGTATCTCTGGGCCCTCTCGGTAATGCACATCACTATAAGCCTTGCAAGCAATGTAGCTAATGAGTTAGTTACTAGATGATGCATTACGTAACGAGTAAAGAGACTTGCCGGTAACGAGATTGAACTAGGTATTGAGATACCGACGATCGAATCTCGGGCAAGTAACATACCGATGACAAAGGGAACAACGTATGTTGTTATGCGGTTTGACCGATAAAGATCTTCGTAGAATATGTGGGAGCTAATATGAGCATCCAGGTTCCGCTATTGGTTATTGACCGGAGACGTGACTCGGTCATGTCTACATAGTTCTCGAACCCGTAGGGTCCGCATGCTTAAAGTTCGATAACGGTTATATTATGAGTTTATGTGTTTTGCTTTTCCAAAGGTAGTTCGGAGTCCCGGATGTGATCACGGACATGACGAGGAGTCTCGAAATGGCTGAGACATAAAGATCGATATATGGACGACTATATTTGGACACCGGAATGTTTCCGGGTGAGATCGAGATAATACCGGAGCACCGGGTGGTTATCAGAACCCCCCGGGAGGTATATGGGCCTTAATGGGCTTTAGTGGAAAGGAGGGGAAAGGAGCAAGGGAGGGGGCGCGCACCCCCAAGCCCAATCCGAATTGGGAGGGGGGCCGGCCCCTCCTTTCCTTCCTCCCTCCTTCCTCTTCCTTCCCTCTCCCTCTCCAAATAGGAAAAGGAGGTGTCCTACTCCCGGTGGGAGTAGGACTCCCCCCCTTGTGCGCGCCTCCTCCTCCTGGCCGGCCCTCTCCCCCCTCCTTTATATACGGAAGAGGGGGGCACCCCATAGACACAACAATTGATCCCTTGGATCTCTTAGCCGTGTGCGGTGCCCCCCTCCACCATAATCCACCTCTATAATATCATAGCGGTGCTTAGACGAAGCCCTGCGTCGGTAGAACATCATCATCGTCACCACACCGTCGTGCTGATGGAACTCTCCCTCAAAGATCGGTTGGATCGGAGTTCGAGGGACGTCATCGAGTTGAACGTGTGCTGAACTCGGAGGTGTCGTGCGTTCGGTACTTGATCGGTCGGATCGTGAAGACGTACGACTACATCAACCGCGTTGTGTTAACACTTCCGCTTTATGTCTACGAGGGTACGTGGACACACTCTCCCCTCTCGTTGCTATGCATCACCATGATCTTGCGTGTGCGTAGGATTTTTTTTAAAATTACTACGTTCCCCAACAGTGGCATCCGAGCCTGGTTTTATGCATAGATGTTATATGCACGAGTAGAACACAAGTGAGTTGTGGGCGATTCAAGTCATACTGCTTACCAGCATGTCACACTTTGGTTCGACGATATTGTTGGATGAAGCGGCCCGAACTGACATTACGCGTACGCTTACGCGAGACTGGTTTTACCGCCGTGCTTTGCACACAGGTGACTAGCGGGCGTCAGTTTCTCCAACTTTAGTTGAACCGAGTGTGGCTACGCCCGGTCCTTGAGAAGGTTAAAACAACACTAACTTGACGAACTATCGTTGTGGTTTTTATGCGTAGGTAAGAACAGTTCTTGCTCAGCCCGCAGCAGCCACGTAAAACTTGCAGCAACAAAGTAGAGGACGTCTAACTTGTTTTTGCAGGGCATGTTGTGATGTGATATGGTCAAGGCATGATGCTATATTTTATTGTATGAGATGATCATGTTTTGTAACCGAGTTTATCGGCAACTGGTAGGAGCCATATGGTTGTCGCTTTATTGTATGCAATGCAATTGCCCTGTAATTGCTTTACTTTATCACTAAGCGGTAGCAATAGTCGTAGAAGCAATAGTTGGCGAGACGACAACGATGCTACGATGGAGATCAAGGTGTCGCGCCGGTGACGATGGTGATCATGACGGTGCTTCGGAGATGGAGATCACAAGAACAAGATGATGATGGCCATATCATATCACTTATATTGATTGCATGTGATGTTTATCCTTTATGCATCTTATCTTTCTTTGATTGATGGTAGCATTATAAGATGATCTCTCACTAAATTTGAAGATAAAAGTGTTCTCCCTGAGTATGCACCGTTGCCAAAGTTCGTCGTGCCCAGACACCACGTGATGATCGGGTGTGATAAGCTCTACGTCCATCTACAATGGGTGCAAGCCAGTTTTGCACACGCAGAATACTGAGGTTAAAATTGACGAGCCTAGGATATGCAGATATGGCCTCGGAACACTGAGACCGAAAGGTCAAGCGTGAATCATATAGTAGATATGATCAACATAGTGATGTTCACCATTGAAAACTACTCCATTTCACGTGATGATCGGTTATGGTTTAGTTGATTTGGATCACGTGATCACTTAGATAATTAGAGAGATGTCTATCTAAGTGGGAGTTCTTAAGTAATATGATTATTTGAACTTAATTTATCATGAACTTAGTCCTGATAGTATTTTGCAAATTATGTTGTAGATCAATAGCTCACGTTGTTGCTTCCCTATGTTTATTTTGATATGTTCCTAGAGAAAAACTACGTTGAAAGATGTCAGTAGCAATGATGCGGATTGGATTCGTGATCTGAGGATTATCCTCATTGCTGCACACAAGAATTATGTCCTTGATGCACCGCTAGGTGAAGGACCTATTGTAGGAGCATATACAGACGTTATGAACATTTGGCAAAGCTCGGTATGATGACTACTTGATAGTTTAGTGCACCATGCTTTACGGCTTAGAACCGAGACTTCAAAGACGTTTTGAACGTCATGGACCATATGAGATGTTCCAGGAGTTGAAGTTAATATTTCAAGCAAATACCCGAGTTGAGAGATATGAAGTCTCTAACAAGTTCTATAGCTAAAAGATAGAGGAGAATAGCTCAACTAGTGAGCATGTGCTCAGATTGTCTGAGTACTACAATCGCTTGAATCAAGTGGGAGTTAATCTTCCAGATAAGATAGTGATTGATAGAGTTCTCTAGTCACCATCACCAAGTTACTAGAACTTCGTGATGAACTATAGTATGTAAGGGATGATGAAAACGATTCCCAAGCTCTTCGTGATGCTGAAATCAATGAAGGTAGAAAACAAGAAAAGAACATCAAGTATTGATGATTGACAAGACCACTAGTTTCAAGAAAAGGGAAAAGGGAAAGAAAGGGAACTTCAAATAGAATGACAAACAAGTTTTCACTCCCGTGAAGAAGCCCAAAACTGGACCAAAGCCTGAAACTGAGTGCTTACACTGCAAAGGAAATGGTCACTGGAAGCGGAAATGCCCTGAATATTTGGTGGATAAGAAGGATGGCAAAGTGAACAAGGGTATATTTGATATACATGTTATTGATGTGTACCTTACTAGTGTTTATAGTAACCCCTGAGTATTTGATACTTGTTCGGTTGCTAAAAATTAGTAACTTGAAACAAGAGTTACAGAATAAACAGAGACTAGTTGAGGGTGAAGTGACGATGTGTGTTGGAAGTGGTTCCAAGATTGATGTGATCATCATCGCACACTCCCTATACTTTCGGGATTAGTGTTGATCTTAAAATAAATGTTATTTGGTGTTTGCGTTGAGCATAAATATGAATGGATCATGTTTATTGCAATACGGTTATTCATTTAAGTCAAAGAATAATTGTTGTTCTATTTACATGAATAAAACCTTCTATGGTCATACACTCAATATAAATGGTTTATCGAATCTCGATCGTAGCGATACACATATTAATAATATTGAAGCCAAAAGATGCAAAGTTAATAATGATAGTGCAACTTATTTGTGGCACTGCCGTTTGGGTCATATCGGTGTAAAGCGCATGAAGAAACTCCATACAGATGGATTTTTGGAATCACTTGGTTATGAATCATTTGATGCTTGCGAACCGTGCCTTTTGGGCAAGATGACTAAAACTCCGTTCTCCGGAACAATGGAATGAGCCACTGACTTGTTGGAAATAATACATACCGATGTATGCGGTTCAATGAGTGTTGATGCTCGTGGCGGGTATCGTTATTTTCTAACCTTCACAGATGATTTGAGCAGATATGAGAATATCTACTTAATGAAGCACAAGTCTGAAACATTTGAAAAGTTCAAAGAATTTCAGAGTGAAGTGGAGAATCATCGTAACAAGAAAATAAAGTTTCTACAATCTGATCATAGAGGAGAATATTTGAGTTACGAGTTTGGCCTTCATATAAAACAATATGGAATAGTTTCACAGCTCACGCCACATGGAACACCATAGCGTAATGGTGTATTCGAACGTGGTAACCGCACTTTATTGGATATGGTGCAATCTATGATGTATCTTACCGATTTACCACTTTCGTTTTGGGGTTATGCATTAGAGACAGCTACATTCACTTTAAATAGGGCACCATCAAAATCCGTTAAGATGACGCCTTATGAACTTTGGTTTGGCAAGAAACCAAAGTTGTCGTTTCTTAAAGTTTGGGGTTGCGATGCTTATGTGAAAAAGTTTCAACCTAATAAGCTTGAACCCAAATCGGAGAAGTGCGTCTTCATAGAATACCCAAAGGAAACTATTGGGTACACCTTCTGTCACAGATCCGAAGGCAAGATATTCGTTGCTAAGATGGATCCTTTCTAGAGAAGTAGTTTCTCTCGAAAGAAGTGAGTGGGAGGAAAGTAGAACTTGATGAGGTAACTGTACCTGCTCCCTTATTGGAAAGTAGTTCATCACAGAAATCAGTTCCTGTGATTCCTACACCAATTAGTGAGGAAGCTAATGATGATGATCATGAAGCTGCAGATCAAGTCACTACCGAACCTCGTAGGTCTTCCAGAGTAAGATCCGCACCAGAGTGGTATGGTAATCCTGTTCTAGAAGTCATGTTACTAGACCATAATGAACCTACAAACTATGAGGAAGCGATGATGAGCCCAGATTCCGCGAAATGGCTTGAAGGCCATGAAATCTGAGATGGGATCCATGTATGAGAACAAAGTGTGGACTTTGGTGGACTTGCCCGATGATCGGCAAGCCATAGAAAATAAATGGATCTTCAAGAGGAAGACGGACGCTGATAGTAGTGTTACTGTCTACAAAGCTCGACTTGTCGCAAAAGGTTTTTCGACAAGTTCAAGGTGTTGAATACGATGAGATTTTCTCACTCTTATCGATGCTTAAGTATGTCTGAATCATGTTAGCAATTGCCACATTTTATGAAATCTGGCAAATGGATGTCAAAATTGCATTCCTTAATGGATTTATTAAAGAAGAGTTGTATATGATGCAACCAGAAGGTTTTGTCAATCCTAAAGGTGCTAACAAAGTGTGCAAACTCAAGTGATCCATCTATGGACTGGTGCAAGCATCTCAGAGTTGGAATATACACTTTGATGATTTGATCAAAGCATATAGTTTTATACAGACTTGCGGTGAAGCCTGTATTTACAGGAAAGTGAGTGGGAGCACTACTACCTTTCTGATAAGTATATGTGAATGACATATTGTTGATCAGAAATAATGTAGAATTTTCTAGAAAGCATAAAGGAGTGTTTGAAAGGAGTTTTTCAAAGAAAGACCTCGGTGAAGCTGCTTACACATTGAGCATCAAGATATATAGAGATAGATCAAGACGCTTGATAAGTTTTTTCAATGACTACATACCTTGATAAGATTTTGAAATAGTTCAAAATAGAACAGTCAAAGAAGGAGTTCTTGCCTGTGTTGCAAGGTGTGAAGTTGAGTAAGACTCAAAACCCGACCATGGCAGAAAATAGAAAGAGAATGAAAAGTCATTCCCTATGCCTCAGTCATAGGTTCTATAAAGTATGCTATGCTGTGTACTAGACCTATTGTATACCTTGCTCTGTGTTGGGCAAGGGAGTACAATTTTTGATCTAGGAGTAGATCACTGGACAACAGTCAAGAATATCCTTAGTGAGGACTAAGGAAATGTTTCTCGATTATGGAGGTGATAAAAGAGTTTGTTGTAAAGAGTTACATCGGTGCAAGCTTTTACACCGATCCGGATAACCCTAAGTCTCAATCTGGATACATATTGAAAGTGGGAGCAATTAGCTAGAGTAGCTCCGTGCAGAGCATTGTAGACATAGAATATTTGCAAAATACATACGGCTCTGAATGTGACAGACCCGTTGACTAAACTTCTCTCACGAGCAAAGCATGATCATACCTTAGTACTCTTTGGGTGTGACAGCCTGGTTTTTGCCCTCTTTTCTTTGCTTGATTTTCAGTTGAGTTGGTTTTGAATTTGGAGTTTTGAATCATTTCATTTGGACTTAACCACTTGGGTACCCCTTGATTTTCACCCAAGTGTTCCCTCTCCTCCTCACAACCGTCATTTCACCCCTGGTCCAGCCCAAAAATATTGTTTGGAATATTTTTCTTAAATGAAAAATATTTATTTTGACCTCCAAAACCCTAGCTAACCCTTCGACCTCCAAAGCAACCCTAATTTTTCTTGCCCCAAAAATCCTGAGAAAAATCCCAATTATTCTTTGGACCCTAAGGCACCTTTCTGAGCAAAACTATTTCACCATCCTTTGGAATATTTTGGCTACAGAAAATAAAGTCATTTCTAGACAGAAATGGTAGTTTCTACAACAACTACCTTTTTACTAGCTCCCTTGTAGCTGGTTCTTCCTGTGCCTATTTACCTTAGTAAGTGTTAGTAAAACCCCAAAGCTAAGCCCTTGACTCCCAGCGGTTTGACCATAATAACTCTCCAAAGTTACTGTCCAGTAACTTGTTAGCAGCACAAATTTATTTCTACTGCACCTGGATCCTAGCCAAACCGTGGTAACAACTCACTTTACTAATGACTACACGCCAGACATCTTTGTTAGTGCGTAGGGTGGCCTGATGTCACGGTTCACGCGGTGACCACGTTCGTCCGAGCGTGCTGGCATGCAATACGTGCGCTCTGCGCGCCGCCAGCGCTTTGTTGAGCGCGTGCTCGCTGCCCAGCCGGCCAAAACATGCCACACCTCTCCACCATCCTCGTCTCCACCTCCATAACTCCCCCCTGGCGCTTGCCGACGCCGGAGCTCGCCGCAGCGAGCACGGGCATGGTCCGGCCAACGGCATAGTGCGCGGTGCATTGTGCTCGTTGTCGGTGTCAAAACTGGCGGATCTCGGGTAGGGGGTCCCGAACTGTGCGTCTAGGCGGATGGTAACAAGAGACAAGGGACATGATGTTTTTACCCAGGTTCGGGCCCTCTCGGTGGAGGTAATACCCTACTCCTGCTTGATTAATATTGGGTAGTACAAGAGTAGATCTACCACGAGATCAAGGAGGCTAAACCCTAGAAGCTAGCCTATGGTATGATTGTTGTTCGTCCTACGGACTAAACCCTCCGGTTTATATAGACACCGGATATGTTAGGGTTACACAGAGTCGGTTACAATAGCAGGAGATCTACATATCCGTATCGCCAAGCTTGCCTTCCACGCCAAGGAAAGTCCATCCGGACACGGGACGAAGTCTTCAATCTTGTATCTTCATAGTCTTGGAGTCCGGCCGTGATGATAGTTCGCTATCCGGACACCCCTAGTCCAGACTCCTCAAGAGTCCCTCGAACCAGGCTTCAATGACGACGAGTCCGGCGCGCGTATTGTCTTCGGCATTGCAAGGTGGGTTCCTCCTCCGAATACTTCATAGAAGGTTTTGAACACCAGGATAGTGTCCGGCTCTGCAAAACAAGTTCCACATACCACCGTAGAGAGAATAACTTTTGCGCAGATCTGCTGACGTATTCCGCGACGTGACATCACACCACGGCCAAGCCTTTATATGAATCGTTTTTTACTGTTCCACATTAGTGCGTTTAGCGAGGTGGTTTCCTTGGCACGTCTTTATCAAAGCATAGATCGTGCCCCCTTATTCCGGGATTCTCATCAATACGGAAGTGGGTAACCCATCCGCGCCATTGATTACGGCGCTTGGGAGATAAGCGAGTTTTACCAGGCTGGTGGGGACGATAGCTTCGTTCCGTCCATATAAGGGATAAGGATCCACCTTTTCACCACGCCTTCTTCCTCCTTTGCTCATCCATTTTCACAAGCACTCGAGCTCCAGCGCCCAAGTCCGCACATCCCACCTCAACCTTCTCCAACCATGTCCGGAGCGGGCGGCAGGTGGATGGCCTCCTTCGTCACGGAGGGGCACATCACAAAGCTGCGGGAGGCCGGATACTTATCCAGCAACATCGCGCACAGGCTTGTCGACGCGGGGCAGCTCATTCCAACCCCCAGGCCCCATGAGAGGGTGGTGTTTCTCCCCCACTTCCTCCGCGGACTAGGTTTTCCACTTCACCCATTTGTCCGGGGGCTCATGTTCTACTACGGCCTGGACTTCCACGACCTGGCCCCGAATTTTATCCTCAACATCTCGGTGTTCATCGTCGTGTGCGAGGCCTTCCTCTACATCTAGCCCCACTTCGCTTGTGGCTGAAGATCTTCAACGTCCGCCAAGGTAGTGGGCGGTCATTGCCGGAGTGCGGAGGCACCATGGTTGGCAAGATGGCCAAAGTCCTATGGCTCGAGGGCTCCTTCGTGGAGACAATAAAGGTGGCAATCGGGTGGTTCTATATCACCGAGCCGCGACTCTAAATGGGCGGCGGCCCCGAGTTCAGATCTGGCTTCCCCACACGGCTCTCATCATGGAAAGAGACGGGCTCGACGTGGGGAATTCGGACGAGCTATCCGGACTCCAAACATGCGTCCGAAACCTGGTGGACAAGAATCTCAGGCTTGTCAACGTAATCCAGGTGATGCTCATCCGCCGGATTCTCCCATGCCAACAACGGGCCTTCAAATTGTGGGAGTTCGATCTGACACAGCACTCGACTCTAAAAGGGCTCTTCGACACTACGTACGAAGATGCCTGGAAGGTGCTGTTCAAGGGCGCCGAGGCTCCCTCATCCGCTACTGAAGACCGCGGATGCAGCTCGCAGCATCAAGCCGGCGAGGTAAATTATTTTACCCTTTACGGGACTCTTTTTTCATAGATTGACTCTATGTGGGATCTAAAACTTCCTAGCCTTTGACAGATCGGTGAAGACGCTCGGACAGATTAACTGTCGGCTCCTTTGCCACAAGACTCCAGCGGACGCCTGATTGACGGGCTGCTGGCTCTGGTACCTCATGTGGTGCCGAGAAGAAGGTTAAGAAGGAGGCCACGGAACTCAAGGACCTCCCGACGCTGGTGCTGTCAGATTCTGAAGCAGAATCCTCTCCTGAGAATGAGGAGGAGGAAAAAGAAGCCTCTCCCCCAGCGGGGGAGGAGAGGAAAAGAAAGGCCGTCCCAACTGGGGAGGCCGGAGGGTCCAAGAAGGGAAGAACCCTTCCTCCGGACTTCTCCACCAACGTCGACAACGACGAGGAGGATTGGCCAACAAGAGCCAAGCCCCTGGCGAGATCGTAAGTGTCCGGATACCCATGGCTTTTTTATCATTGCATAGTGTTCTCTAGTGCCGAACAATCATGCAGCCCGCCCAAGGGCGAGTTCGCCGCTTCGTCGAGCAGGTCCCTGGGTTCGTCAGAAATGGAGAGTACTTCACTTCCGGCCGCCTTGTCGCCTCACGCTGCGGACGACGCTGAGGTGGTGCCCCAAGGGGGGCCTGTTCAAGAGGAGGTGGCGCAGGAGGCGCCGCAAGGCAGCCTGCCGGGCTCCAGGCGCATGGGGGGCGAAACCCCCAGGGGCTCTAAGCCCGACCCTCGTCCGGACTCCATGCCGGAACCTTCAGCGGTTCCGGAGTCTGGCAAGCGGTCCTTCAGAAGAAGGAAGATGCCGTGCCTCCGCCCAACCGGAGGCACCGGATAGCTTAATGGAGGCGCTAACAGCGCCTCCATCGAGGAGGAGCACCACACTGTTATGAGTGCGGTGATCCGGACAGTTCAGTCCGCCAAGAGCGGGCTGACCGAAGCCTGTACCAGCCTCCTAACAGGCTTTGAGGTAAGTTTAGAATATGTAAAAATATTACCGCATAGACAGTAGCCCCTGATGCTTAGTTCGGTGTTCGGAAAGAAAAGCCGGACTAAGGATCTAAAAAGATATACGCAGGAGTCTAACATAAGTATGTCAATATGGGAATGCAGGTTGCGCTTGCCGACCTCTGCCAAGACCGATCATGGAGGTCAATGCATTGAAGCAGAGCCTCGAGCGGTCCGATAACAAGCTCGGCCAAGCCAAGAATCAGCTCGAGGACAAGGAAGGTAAGTAATACCTTATTAAAGAAAATACCTTATAGAAAGGTTTCGGTTGCAAAAAATAACAGGAATAACATGGGTACTGCAGGGGCCACGAACGAGGTGGCAACCCTGAAGGATGCGGTGTACGTGGCCGAAAACAAAGCGGCCGCGGAGCGCACCGAGCGAGAGAAGGGGGAGGCGCAGCTGGCGGAGGTGCGGCAAGAGCTCCGTGCTCGTGAAAAACACGAGGGTTTGGAGCGTGACTCGAAGACCCGAGAGTCCGAGCTTGCCTCGGCTCTTGAGAGTGCCAAAGCTGCTAAGGCCGAGGCCCAAAAAGCCCTCCAAGAAATTGAGTCAATAAAGAAGATAGCGGCGGGTAAGGCATTCTTTATGCAAAGCAAGCATGTAAAAGTGAATTACCTATTACTTACCCGGATTCGGAGCTCTCCAGGAGCATTCGCAGATCTGCCCCGTAGTGTGTCTGATGCTGCCGCACTCTACCGCGCCAAGGAGGGGAGCTCGACAGAAAAGGTGCTCTAGTCTCAGTATGCTGAGGCCGGACATCCGGTGCCCCTAAGCGACCAGCTGAAGCAGCTGGTCGAGCTCCACAAGGTCGCCGAACAGGCCATGATGGGCCTCATAGTTCGGCTGTGGCCATTGGAAGCCATGCCTGGGAGCTACGTTGGGCTAGTAAGGGCGGCTGGTGGACCTTTGTCCACGGATTGAAGTCATCAAGCGCTCCGTCTGCATTGAAGGTGTCCGTCGGGCCCTTGCCCGTGCTAAAGTGCACTGGGGCAAGCTGGATGCGGAGAAGCTTGTGACGGACGGGCCACCAAAGGGCAAGGAGCATCGCACGCCCGAAATGTACTATGAGGGCCTCCTGAAGGGTGCCCGCCGTATAGCGAATGAGTGCTCCAAAGATGTAATTTTTGAATGGACTCACATTTGTTATCCAGTACGCTGAAAACTTGTTCATATGCGCTAAGCAACGCTTGTTAATTTAAAATATTACCTTCTGTGCGGCCGTATATCAAATTTGAGAGATGGCAAGTCGTTGGCTTCAGCCCCCATGCCACGAAAGTGCTGGGGTGTTCGGGATAAACTTGAGCACTCTTGTTCCCATTATTGGGTCCATCTAGGAGGCGCCAACGAACGTAACAAGGCAACCGGACTTATAATGCTTGAACACTCTCACTTAGCCATAGAATTTATAATTTTAAATTTCGTGAAGCCCCTAGTATTCGAAGACCGAGTTCGGGTGCTATCCACGCCTTTGGGCGGACAACTCCGGTTCCTTGCTCTAAGCGGCATAAGTCTTTAGGGACCCGAAAAACCTCTCGAACAGCGATCGCTCTCGCCCTATCATGACGGTCAGTTTTAGCTTTTCCACCGAGGTGCTCAACCCAGCTCAACCGGGCACAATTGCAGTGGTTCTCCGGTGCTACCTTAGCCGATATAACGGAACGTAAGGTACCAAAACACGGGAGCCGGGCAAACCCAACTATTGACCCAAGACATGATTCGGAGCCGATTCATATAATGCTATAAGTTCGGGGTGCCACACTTGTGAAAGTGTTCGGACTTATCACACCATAATTTTGGGGTACTTAAGCCTCTGGTGTATTGGCCGTACCAAAGTGTACGGGTGCAACATGTCATAAAATGAACATATGTATAGATAAAGAAAGGAGTGCAATAATAAGCAAAAGCTATGTATTGTTTATTCAAACGGGTACTGCAATGAAAGCATAACGATACAAATAGTGCGATAAGCAAGGGATGGGACTATCTAACATGTCCCTCTCGAGGGTAAGCTATGGATGGTATGTAAAACAGGTATAATGCTCGTAATAGAGACCACCGAACACTCGACGTGGCTTTTCGCTTCTCGGCTGTTGCATCGTGGGGTTCGGCGATTCTAGCGCGGACGGGACTTCCGGAAAATGGAGTCCTGAAAAATAAAAAGAAAAAGAAAAGAATGACACAATCGGAGCCCCCAGTGCGGTCGAGCCGCATTCTTGGCGTGCGTGGTCGTGCCCTCCCCATATGCCCATGGTATCTCCAGAGCGTAGTTATGTACGCGTAATACCGCTTCGCAATTTCGCGAGGGCTGGGTTAGCCGGATTGCTACGCTGCGATGCTTGAATCGTGCCAGCGGTCTTGTTGTAGGTTACTCGGCGCGCTTGATCGTGTCCGGACGCTTAGTGGCCGGACTCGAGAATTGCCGTGAGAGGCTGCTTTGCACCTCCGCCCGAGGGGAGACGCCGTGTGCTCCTCCGTTCGGAGAGAGCATTCGGTGTTTCCATTGACCGTGATTAATCCTCGAGGTCCTGGCATCTTAAGCTTAAGGTATGCATAGTGCGGCACCGCATTGAACTTTGCAAATGCGGTTCGTCCAAGCAGTGCATGATAGCCGCTGCGGAACGGGACTATGTCGAAGATTAACTCTTCGCTTCGGAAGTTATCCGGGGATCCGAAGACCACTTCGGGTGTAACTGAGCCCATACAATTGGTTCTACACCCGGTATGACGCCTTTAAAGGTCGTCTTTGTAGGTTTAATCCTTGAGGGGTCTATGCCCATTTTGCGCACTGTATCCTGATAAAGCAGGTTCAGGCTGCTGCCGCCGTCCATCAGGACTCTAGTGAGGTGAAATCCGTCAATAATTAGGTCAAGAACCAATGCAGCGAAACCGCCGTGACGGATGCTAGTGGGGTGGTCCCTTCGATCAAAGGTGATCGGGCAGGAAGACCGTGGGTTGAACTTCGGGGCGACAGCTCCATCGCGTATACGTCCCTTAGGGCACGCTTCCGCTCCCTTTTGGGTATATGGGTTGCGTATATCATGTTCACCGTCCGCACTTGTGGGGGGAAACCCTTCTGTCCTCTATTGTTCGGCGGCCGGGGCTCCTCCTCGTCATCGCTATGCAGCCCCTTGTCTTTGAGTTTGGCACTTAGCTTGCCTGCTTGCTTGAACACCCAACAATCCCTGTTGGTGTGATTGGCTGGTTTTTCAGGGGTGCCATGTATTTGGCACAAGCGATCGAGTATTCGGTCCAAGTTGGACGGGCCCTGGGTATTCCTTTTGAATGGCTTCTTCCGCTGACCGGGTTTAGAGCCTCTGAATCCGGCATTGACTGCCGTGTCTTCATCATTGTCGCCGTTTATGCAGCGTTTGTTCTTGTTGCGACGCGACCTGCCATTGTTGTCCTTGGTATCCGAACTACCAGGGTTTTTGGTCAAGTTGTTACTACGAGCTAGCCAGCTGTCCTCTCTCGCACAAAAGCGGGTCATGAGTGTTGTAAGGGATGCCATGGATTTCGGCTTTTCCTGTCCTAGGTGCCGGGCAAGCCACTCGTCGCGGATGTTATGTTTGAAGGCTGTGAGGGCCTCTGCATCTGGACAGTCAACGATTTGAGTTTTCTTTGTTAGGAACCGTGTCCAGAATTGTATGGCCGATTCCTCTGGCTGCTGAATTATATGGCTAAGGTCATCGGCGTCTGGTGGTCGCACATATGTGCCCTGGAAGTTATCAAGGAATGCGGCTTCCAGGTCCTCCCAACAACCAATTGATTCTGCTAGCAAGCTGTTAAGCCAATGCCGAGCTGGTCCTTTAAGCTTGAGGGGGAGGTATTTGATGGCGTGTAGATCATCACCGCGGGCCATGTGGATATGGAGGAGATAGTCCTCGATCCAAACCACAGGATCTGTTGTGCCATCGTATGATTCGATGTTTACGGGTTTGAAGCCCTCAGGGATTTGATGATCCATTACTTCATCTGTGAAGCATAGTGGGTGTGCGGCGCCTTTCTATTGGGCTATATCACGACGTAGCTCATATGAGCTTTGTCTACTGTGTTCGACCCGGCCGGGTTTGCTGTATCCGGCGCGACGGCAATCATCCCGAGTCGTTGGGCGCCCCCGCGATCCGTAGATCGATCTTGTATGTTTTGCTTTATCCTCCAATATATCTCGCAAGTCCGGCGCGTTTTCCCGTGCCTTGGTACTTTTTGAGCGGCGTCGGGGTGTGGCTTGAGCGGAGGGCCGAGAGGCTTCTCTCTCGCGGCCACGGGGTGGCCGGTCTGCCATGTCGTGCGCTGGTGACTTGGGTGCTTCCTCCTCCGATCGAGGCAACGGCCTGCGTTTGGGGTAGCTTTTGGAGGGGCGTTCGAGTTCATACTCTTCGGCTGCAAGGACTTCAGTCCATCTGTCAGCTAGCAGGTCTTGGTCAGCTCTAAGCTGTTGCTGCTTTTTCTTGAGGCTGCTTGCCGTGGCCATAAGCCTGCGTTTGAAACGCTCCTGTTCGGCGGGATCCTCAGGAACGAAAAATTCGTCGTCGTCGAGGCTTGCCTCATCTTCGGAGGGAGGCGCAAAATTATTGTCCTCCACCTCTCTTTCTGCCGCACTGTTGTGCGGACTTGCTTCTCCCTCCTCCCGCTGAGTCCTCGCCGAGGGGTTGTCTTCGCACTGTTCGGGTGTTATTATCTCCCGTGCGGAATCACCGCTTTTACTTGTGGCGGATTTAGAGCGGCGCCGCCGACGCCGGGCGCTCGGTTGCTTCTTGGAGGGTCATCCTCCGTTGTTCCATCGCTGCTCCCATCTTTTGGGATGTCCACCATGTATATGTCGATGACGAGGTGGCCTTCCAAAGTGCCAGAGGCGCTGGGTCTTGGTCGCTCTCCAGCATCGCCGTCCATACCATCGATGTCTTCGGAGTCGAAGTCGAGCATGCCGGTTAAATCATCGATAGTGTCTACAAAGTGGGTGGTGGGTGGGCGTTGAATTTCTTCGTCGTCCGCATCCCAACCTTCCTGACCGTAGTCCGGCCAGGGTTCTCCGGATAAAGAGAGAGACTTTAGTGAATTCAGGATGTTGCCAAAGTGCGAGTGCTGAAAGATGTCCGAGGCAGTGAACTCCATGACCGGCGCCCAATCGGATTCGATTGGTAGGCGCGGAGGTTCGAGTCCGGAGGGGAGTCCGCACCTCGAGTCATGGTCTTCGCAGCGACAGGATAAAGTTCGGCTCTATCGCTGTTCAGATCGTAGCCCCTGAGGCGGTGTCCAGCCACTCGTCCTCGATCGGGGAATCCGACTCCGGATTAAGGGTCGAGCGGTATGGTGCGGCCTCCGTGACATCGCTCGCGGCAGAGCTAGATCGCGCCCATTGAGACAAGGCGGCGCTTGGCTGTGGCTCGAATCCGTCAAGATCAAGTCTCCGCGGATATCAGCCCGTAGTTTAAGCTTCCAAATCTGACCTGATGGCTAGGGGCATAGCTTTCGATCTGCTCCGATGGCCAAGTGAATTGCCCGCAGCAAAGCCACCGAACACGAAGATCTGTCCGGGAGAAAAGTCTCACCGACCGCGTCGTTGTTGATGATCGAAGGAGCCATCGGGCCTATCAGTGACGACACAGAAGAACTCTCAATGAAAGCACCATTGTCGGCGTCAAAACCGACGGATCTCGGGTAGGGGGTCCCGAACTGTGCGTCTAGGCGGATGGTAACAGGAGACAAGGGACACGATGTTTTTACCCAGGTTTGGGCCATCTCGGTGGAGGTAATACCCTACTCCTACTTGATTAATATTGATGATATGGGTAGTACAAGAGTAGATCTACCACGAGATCAAGGAGGCTAAACCCTAGAAGCTAGCCTATGGTATGATTGTTGTTCGTCCTACGGACTAAAACCCTCCGGTTTATATAGACACCGGATAGGTTACTGTTACACAGAGTCGGTCCCAATAGTAGGAGATCTACATATCTGTATCGCCAAGCTTGCCTTCCATGCCAAGGAAAGTACATCCGGACACGGGACGAAGTCTTCAATCTTGTATCTTCATAGTCTTGGAGTCCGACCGTGATGATAGTTCGGCTATCCGGACACCCCCTAGTCCAGACTCCTCACTGCCGCTTTCCCCTCGCTCCTGTGCTCGCCCGCGCACCACAAGACAGTTCCTTCTTGACCTCCGCTGCCTTCTCCCCCTCTTCGGGCTGTTGTCACGGGCGCCGTGGATAGGTGTCCTCCGGCGGAGCCCGAGCCCTCCTGGCCGCCCGCCTATAAAAGCAGCCACCCGCAGCCTCTTGGAGCACCCACAACCACTCCTACTTCCTCCACGAGCCAGTAGAAGCCGCAGCCCGGCCGGGCAGGCCGCGGGCTGCTGTCCCGAAGCCGAGCTCGCCGACGATCCCCTTCGGATTGTTCCTGCAGCTTCGGTCCCTCCCAAGCCAAGGCGACCCCGCCAGGGCCTCTGCCTCTCCTCCGTGAAGGCAACCCATCCCGCTGGAGCCCCTAGAGCCTCCCAAGCCGCCGTCGTCTTCATCTCCGGCAACCTCCGCCCTCTGCCTCCGCTGGAGAGGTCGATTCCGACGCCGTCTGGTCACCTCTAGCTACGCTATGGGTACGGGCAGGTGCACAAACATCTCCTCCGTCGATCCCTCCCTCTCGTTTGACTCCAAGAAGCCTCACCGCCGGCGTGTGCTCTGGCGGGCGCCGCCCTCCTCTTCCTCTCCCTCCCTCGGCTCGACTAGCGGGCCCGCTAGTCAGCCGATCATTACAGCGTGAAGCGGTATGTGTGGTGGCGCCCCGGGTGTTTACGCTTTCGTCGTCACCCCCTGTCTGTTTATTATGTATTTAAAATTCATTCAAAATCCAGGAAACTTCAAATGACCATAACTTTTTATCTATAAGATTTTCTGGTAATTTTCAGAAAGTTTCTTGATGTTGTCTTTTTGTGGTTCTGATTATTTTTAGAAGAGCCAGCTTGTCTTGAGGATCACCAGGAGCTTTGTGAACCTCATCAGCACTAAGGCAAGCCACAATGACATATTTGTGATTTTCTTACTTGAACTTATGAATATTTATGCATTTAAAATTAGTTATATAATGAGTATATTCTGTCGGATGTTTGTCATGTTAAAATGCTTGAATTACAGAAAGTTTGAAGTAAATCTTGTTGGTAAGATAAGAAGAACTTAGTTACAAGTAATGAATAAAGGATATGGTCATAGAGTTTAATAATTAGTTTAATTATTATCTTTGCAAGATGAAAAATGATGAGATTGCTAGAAATGATTCTGGTGTAAGTGAAGTGTGATCTTGACCAGAGTAGTAGCATAAGTTGATGATGGCTCCGTAGGAGAGTGGTTGATTCAGTTATTTGCATGGTTATGTGATGCATGTGTTAAGTGATGCATAGTATGGCATTATGACACCGGTTATTTTCACATTAAGTTGAACCTGATTAATAACTCAACTTGAATATGTTGTTGACCAGGTCATGGTGCTGCTGAAACGAGTCTTTCCCAGTGCAACCACATTTGCCAGTATGGGACGGCCTTAATGCGTTTCATTTTCGTGCCTCTGGTCGGTGCCTCCATTTAGGGAAGGTTATGGGCGTGCTGTACCCTGGCCTGGTAGCCAAGCATAACCTTGTGATCCCATTGTTAAGTTAAGTTTTGGTGCCGGGTCCCAGAGTGGATCGTGGCCACGATGGTGGTCGAGGTGTTTGGAGGTAGACACGGGGCCACGCCAGGTCAGGTTGTGATCGCCGTAAGGATCACGAGCCATGAGTTGGTAGGGTTGTGATCGCCGTAAGGATCACGAGTGTGTTTTAGAAATTATCGTGTTTGTGGTCTGGAAATGATCACGTCCGATAAGCAAGTCTGGGGAACGAGTACCAGTTGAGCATAGTCACAACATGTTGGATATATGGTTGCATTGTTGCTTAAATGGTTAAATATCATGATATTGTTTGTCATTATGTTTATGCTTATTGTGAGCTTGCAAGTACATTCAATGTACTGACCTAGCGTGTCATGCCAGATTTCAGGAAAGTCTCGTTGGGAAGGAGTGCTATCCGAGTCTAGACCGCGTCCACATCGGTGTCCCTGTGCTATAGAGTCCCGCTACGACGTTGTTCCGCTGCTGAGTAGTTGTCATGATCGAGGCCCCCTTTATGTTCACTAAGTAATGTACATATTGTTCAGCCGCACCGTGTGTGCCGCTTGGCCTCGCTAACTGTTGTAATATAAACTATGCTCCGCTAGCATGAATAAAGCGGTTGTTTTTTCTGTACCATGTTGTTGTGTGTTGCCAGAAGACAAGGTCTCTGGGCTGGCAACGCAAGGTAAACCGGTCGCTCTGAGCCGGGGTGCCACATTTGGTGTTAATCACATAATGATGTGAACTACATTATTGACTCTATTAAACCCTTTGGGTGTTGGTCACATGAGATGTGAACTATGGGTGTTAATCACATACAGATGTGAATATTGGTGTTAAATCACATGATGATGTGAACTAGATTATTGACTCTAGTGCAAGTGGGAGACTGAAGAAATATGCCCTAGAGGCAATAATAAAGTTATTATTTATTTCCTTATTTCATGATAAATGTTTATTATTCATGCTAGAATTGTATTAACCGGAAACATAATACATGTGTGAATACATAGACAAACATAGTGTCACTAGTATGCCTCTACTTGACTAGCTCATTGATCAAAGATGGCTGAGTTTCCTAACCATGGATATGAGTTATCATTTGATCAGTGGGATCACATCATTAGAAGAATGATGTGATTGACTTGACCCATTTCGTTAGCTTAGCACTTGATCGTTTAGTATGTTGCTATTGCTTTCTTAATGACTTGTACATGTTCCTATGACTATGAGATTATGTAACTCCCGCTTACCGGAGGAACACTTTGTGTGCTACCAAACATCACAACGTAACTGGGTGATTATAAAGGTGCTCTATAGGTGTCTCCGAAGGTACTTGTTGAGTTGACGTATTTCGAGATTAGGATTTGTCACCCCGATTGCCGAGAGGTATCTTCGGGCCCTCTCGGTAATGCACATCACTATAAGCCTTGCAAGCAATGTAACTAATGAGTTAGTTACGGGATGATGCATTACGTAACGAGTAAAGAGACTTGTTGGTAACGAGATTGAACTAGGTATTGAGATACTAAGATCGAATCTCGGGCAAGTAACATACCGATGACAAAGGGAACAACGTATGTTGTTATGCGGTTTGACCGATAAAGATCTTCGTACAATATGTGGGAGCCAATATGAGCATCTAGGTTCCGCTATTGGTTATTGACCGGAGACGTGTCTCGGTCATGTCTACATAGTTCTTGAATCCGTAGGGTCCGCATTCTTAAAGTTCGACGACGGTTATATTATGAGTTTATGTGTTTTGATGTATCGAAGGTAGTTCGAAGTCTCGGATGTGATCACGGACATGACGAGGAGTCTTGAAATGGTCGAGACATAAAGATCGATATATTGGACGACTATATTTGGACACCGGAATGGTTCCGGGTGAGATCGGGATAATATCGGAGCACCGGGAGGTTATCGGAACCCCCCGGGAGGTATATGTGCCTTAATGGGCTTTAGTGGAAAGGAGGGGAAAGGAGCAAGGGAGGGGGTGCCCCCCCAAGCCCATTCCAAATTGGGAGGGGGCCCGCCCCCCTTTCCTTCCTCCGTCCTTCCTCTTCCTTCCCTCTCCCTCTCCAAATAGGAAAAGGAGGAGTCTTACTCCCGGTGGGAGTAGGACTCCCCCCTTGGGCGCGCCTCCTCCTCTTGGCCGGCCCTCTCCTCCCTTCCTTTATATACGGAATAGGGGGGGGGGTACCCCATAGACACAACAATTGATCCCTTGGATCTCTTAGCCGTGTGCGGTGCCCCCTCCACCATAATCCACCTCAATAATATCGTAGCGGTGCTTAGACGAAGCCCTGCTTCGGTAGAACATCATCATCGTCACCACGCCGTCATGCTGACGAAACTCTCCTTCAAAGCTCGGCTGGATCGGAGTTCGAGGGACGTCATCGAGTTGAATGTGTGCTGAACTCGAAGGTGCCGTGCGTTCGGTACTTGATCGGTCGGATCGTGAAGACGTACGACTACATGAACCGCTACAGCTAACTCTTCCGCTTTCAGTCTACGAGGGTACGTGGACACACTCTCCCATCTCGTTGCTATGCATCAGCATGATCTTGCGTGTGCGTAGGATTTTTTTTTGAAATTACTACGTTCCCCAACAATATCCGCATAACTCAACGCTATCCTCCGGCTTAACATATTGCTTATTTATAGTTCTCCCCTCTAATTCAATGCCCGGATTAACAACATAATCTTAAACCGGCAATATTTTATTTTGAGACCTTCATCATCAACAATGACTAAGACCTTCACTTCATGCAGCTGGGTAGCATCCCGGGTTACTGAGGAAGACTTGAACAATTTTGTTCAGACATGCGTCTTAGCCAAAAAAGATAGCATCCCGGGTTTTGAACCAGAGAAGCAGTCGACAGAAACTTCCCTCCATGCCACTGAGGCCACTGTTGATGAGCCGTCATTGGAAGAGCACAAAGTCACCTTAGATAATATGGATGTTGACCTTGCCACCACCAAGCCGCCAAGTCCCATCAAGCCTACTGAAGCCAAGGCTGATGATGTTATCATCACTGGGCTTGGTTATACAACACCAGGCAACCCCACTATCTTGTCAAAGCATAGTGCCAAAGAATAAATATCTGTTGCTAACAAAGGCAAGTGACCAGTGAATTTAGAGAGCTATGCCCAATATAGCGCTCAAGAGATCCACTCTGGATATCTGAACCTCTGCACACAAGCCGCGACTTTGAAGCCGGCTTAGTTAATCTAATGAAGGAGCTCTTTGAGGTAAACACTCCAGACTTCTTCATATAAATATACCTCTATCAGCCGCCAAGTCTACTGGATATGACAGAATTGAATGTACTGTAGACTTTAGATAGCCTTGCAGATCAAAACAAGTAGCCCCCAAGGGCCGGCTTAAACTGTCAAGATAAGTCGGGACTTCAAATAGTAGTGAGCAACTTTGCATCTGTAGCCCCTAAGGGCTGGCTTAAACTGTCAAGATAAGCCGGAACTTTTAATAGTAGTGAACAACTTTGCTTAAACTGTCAAGATAAGACGGAACTTCGAATAGTAGTGAACAACTTTGCACCTGTAGTCCCCAAGGTCCGGCTTAATCATCATGGATAAGCCGGGACTTATCACCAAAATTGTCACTAAAATCCAAATATGTATCCCCATGAGCCGGCTATAGTCGTAGTAGTATAACCGGGTCATCATAAAATTGTCTTAAAAAAAGAGCAATGTGCATTAGCCCCCAAGTGCCAAGTGAAATACTTGTATTGTGCTTGGGACTTTTAAATAAGATGATTGTAACATCGCCTGTTGTTTGCATACTGCAGGCTGAACTCAATGTGAAAGAATCCCAAATCGCCGATCTTCAAGAAAATATCAAGTCTCAACAATCCGAAACTTCCAAGGCCAAAGTAAAATTGACCATCACCTTGGCAGAGATGGAGAAGTTGAAAAAGGTCTTCAAGGTTGACCAGGCAGATTGGGAGACTGAAAAGACGGCTCTGTTGAAAAGAGCAGAAGAAGCAGAAGCGACCCTTAAGCCGGTGGCTGAAGAGCTTTCCGGCTCAAAACATCAAATTAATACCATGACAACCGCCATCTTCGGTAAGTAACATTATCTCAATATGTTACCATCAATGCATTGGAATAATCATTCATCCGGCTTATCGATGTATTTGGTAATGCAGGCTCTAGAATCGCCCATCTTGGCTCAGACATGCGCATGAAGCTGAAAGCCGCCTATACGCTTATAGAGCAACTGTACACTAGCGCGCAACAAGCTATCTCTGCTGCTTTGCATAAAAAACAACCACCAACCCTCATCAAAGACACGCTGGAAAAGCTATCTGTGCTGCCTCAAAGGCTTGAGGATCTGAAGCGATCAGCCGCTAGAGCCGGTGCAATCACTACGCTAACCCGGGCAAAGGCGTGGCAAGCTGATCTTGACCCAGAAGACTTGGCCAATGGCTGCCCCAGTGTAAAGGAGGACGGGTCTCCCTTCAGCGCTGAGGACTTTGCTGCAATAGCAAGAGAAATGCGCCCTTTAGCAAGCAAACTGGCTGAAGATACCGACCCGTCCCATTATCAGGCAGTTTATGATGCTGACAACAAGAAGGTTAAAGCGCCGGTTCATGAATCACAAGACCTTATTCCTCCAATTCGTAAGTACACTTTTGCCCCTGATATTGACCCGGCAACACTTATTGATGACGAAGCTGTGTTCAAAGCTTTGATTGGTTTCAATTGGCCCACCTCTGACTTCCAGCCAACGGGTGAAGAGGAAGGAGATGAACCGGTGCAAGATGACCCGGAGTCCTCTACCCGCCAAGGTCAAGATCATTAATCCAAGGGGCGGCTTAGCATCTGCCACTTGAGATACTTTATGCATCAAAACACTTATTCTTTTGGGCCATCCGATGCCTTGTAATAGGCTAGCTTGAAAACAATGATCTGCCATGCCATCGCACATGTTGATTTGCATAACACTTATGAGCCATTTGATCTTATTTGACGATCCACTGTTTATGCTCATAATCATTGTCAACTTTGCCGATCATGTTGTCATAAACCCTGCATACAAACAGAGAAGAAGTGCCTTGGCGGTTTACCCCAAGGCGGGTCATGATACCCCATATAAAATCCGCTGGCGACTGCATTGTCCGTAACCAGGGCCGGTGTCGGTGTCAAAACCGGCGGATCTCGGGTAGGGGGTCCCGAACTGTGCGTCTAGGCGGATGGTAACAGGAGACAAGGGACACGATGTTTTACCCAGGTTCGGGCCCTCTTGATGGAGGTAAAACCCACGCCCTGCTTCGATTGATATTGATATTGTGGATGTTTACAAGAGTGGATCTACCACGAGATCAAGGAGGCTAAACCCTAGAAGCTAGCCTATGGTATGATTGTAAGGGTTGTTCTTCTTCTAGTCCTACGGACTAAAGCCATCCGGTTTATATAGACACCGGAGAGGGCTAGGGTTACATAGAGTCGGTTACAATGGTAGGAGATCTACATATCAGATCGCCAAGCTTGCCTTCCACGCCAAGGAAAGTCCCATCCGGACACGGGCTAAGTCTTCAATCTTGTATCTTCATAGTCTTGGAGTCCGGTCGATGATGATAGTCCGCCAATGATAGTTCGGTTGATGATGGTAGTCCGCTATCCGGACACCCCTAATCCAGACTCCTCAAGAGCTCTCGAACCAGGCTTCAACGACGATAAGTCCGGGCGCAGATATTGCTTGGCATTGCAAGGCGGGTTCCTCCTCCGAATGATAGAAGATTGTGAACACCAGGATAATGTCCGGCTCTGCAAAATAAATTCCACATTCTACCGTAGAGAGAATAATATATACACAAGTTCAATCTGCTGACGTTTTCTGCGGCATGACGTCACGCCACTACCAAGCTATTATTTAAATCGTTTTTCACTTTACCACCTCAGCGCATTTAGCGAAGTGGTTTCCTTGGCACGTCTTGTCGAAGCAGAGATCGTGTTTCCCCTTAATCCGGGATTCTCATTAATACGGACGTGGGTAACCCAACCGCGCCATTGATGGTGACGCTTGGGAGATAAGCGAGGTTTACCGGGCGGTGGGGACGCGAAGACTTCGCCGCCCATATAAGGGATAAGGATTCACCTTCTCACCCACGCATTCTTCCTCCTTTGCTTATCCATCTCTGCTTTTCGAGCTCCAGCGCCCAAGTTCACAGATCTCGCCTCAACCTTCTCCGACCATGTCCGAGCGGAGGTAAATGGTTGGCCTCCACCGTTAAGGAGGAGCAAATCGCCAAACTCCGCGGCGCCGGATACCTCTCCGGCGACATCGCGCACCGGCTGCCCGACGAGGGGCAGCTCATCCCCACTCCCAGGCCCCATGAGAGGGTCGTCTTTCTTCCCCACTTCCTTCGCGGACTGGGCTTTCCACTTCACCCCTTCGTCCGGGGGCTCATGTTCTACTACGGCCTGGATTTCCATGATCTGGCGCCGAACTTCATCCTCAACATCTCGGCGTTTATCATCGTGTGCGAGGCCTTCCTCTGCATCCAGCCCCACTTCGGCTTGTGGCTCAAGACCTTCAATGTCAAGCCGAAGGTAGTGAAGGGCACTCAAGCGGATTGCGGAGGCGCCATGTTGGGCAAGATGCCCAATGTCCTTTGGTTGAAGGGCCTTCGTGGAATCCGTCAAGGGTGGCAATCGGGTGGTTCTATATCACCGAGCGCGTGACCCTACATGGGCGGCGGCCCCGAAGTTTAGATCTGGTATCCCCACGCAGCTCACCTCCCGGAAAGAGAAGGGCTTGCTGTGGGGTAGTTCAAGGAGCCGACGGACTCCAAGCACGTATCCGTAAGCTGGTGAAGAAGCTCAGGCTGGTTAACGTGGTCCAAGTCATGCTCGTCCGCCGGATTCTCCCATGCCAAGAGCGGGCATTCAATCTGTGGGAGTTCAATCCGGAACAGCACCAGGCGCTGAACAGGCTCTTCGACACGACGTACGAAGGCGCATGGAGGGTGCTGTTCAATGGCGCCGAAGCCCCCGCATCCGCGACTGAAAATCGCGGATTTCGCTCGCAGCGCCAGGCCGACGAGGTAAGTGATTCTACCCCTTTACGGGACACTTGTTTTTCATATTTTGACTCTATGCGGGTTTTAATTTCCCCTTCTCCTTTGACAGGACTGGATGAGGAAGGCGGAGCAGATTACCTGCCCGGCTCCTATGCCAGAAAATCCAGTAGACGCTCGTCTAGCGAGGCTGCTGGTTCTGGCACCGCACGTGGTGCCGGAGAAGAAGGCCAAGAAGGAGGCCACGGGTGCTCGAAAGAGCTCCCGCTTTCAGGTGTCCGACGACTGGGCGGACTCCTCCCAAAACGAGGAGGAGAAGAGGACTCTCTCGCAGGAGGAGAGAGAGAGGAAGGCTTCCCCAACGGGGGAAGCCGAAGGGTCCAAGAGGGAAGGACTATTCCCGGACAGCTCCGCCAACATCAACGTTGGCGAGGAAGAATGGCCTTCAAGGGCCAGCCTCGGCGCAGATCGTAAGTATCCGGATTCCTGAATGATCTATAATTTCTTTTTCTGCGTCACATAGTGTCATTCTAATGCCGCATGCTGCCTGTAGTCTGGCTAGTGATGACCTCCCCGCTTCTTCGAGCGGGTCGTTGGCTCCGTCGGATGTAGACTCCATCTCGACTGCCCCCACCCCTCGCGACACCGAGGACGCCGAGGTGGGATCCCAAGAAGGGACCCATCGGGGGGAGGCTCCGGAGGCGCCACAAGGCGTCCTCCTGGACTTTGCGCCGGACTCCACATCAGAACCCGCAGTGGTTCCGGAGTCCGGCCGGCGGCCCCTTCGAACGAAGGGCAAGACCATGACGCCGGCGGCTTCCGTCCAACCGCAGGCGCCGGGCAATTTGTTGGAGGCGCTGCAGAGCGCTTCCATCGAGGAAGAACACCGCACTATTATGAGTGCGGTGATTGAAAGTGCAGCTCGCCAAGGGCGGGCTGACCGAAGCCCGCAGAGCCTTCTATCGTGCTTTGAGGTAAGAAGTTAAAATATGCAATGTAATACAACATAGACAGTAGCCTCGATGCTCGGTTCGGTGTTCGGAAAGAAAAGCGGACTGAGGATCTGAAAAAGATATACGCAGGGTTGCTAAAAATTATGTCAATATGGGTTGCAGGCTGCGCTGCTGACCTCTCGCCAGACCGATCATGGAGGTCGGTGCTTTGAAGCAGGAGCTCGAGCGGTCCGAGCAAGAGCTCGGTCGCGCCAGGAAGCAGCTCCAGGACAAAGAAGGTGAGTAACACCACTTTGAACTTGTACCTTACGGAAAAGGATTTAGGTTGCAACAAAAATAACAAGGATAACATGGGTATCTGCAGGGGCCACGAACGAGGTGGCGACCTCAAGGAGGCCGTGTTCGCGTCAACGCATGCGCCACGGAACGGGCAGAGCGAGAAAAGCAGGAGGCGCGGGTGGCGGTGGTTCAGCAAGAGCTCCCTGCTCTCATGGAGAAGCATGAGAGTTTGAGCGTGACTCAAAGACTCGAGAGTCCGAGCTTGCCTCGCCTCGAAAGTGCCAAACCGCCAAGGCCGAGGATCATAAGTCCCTTCAGGAGATTGAGTTGATGAGGAAGATAGCGGGTAAGGCATTTTTCATGCAAAGCAAGCATGTGAATGTAAATTACGTGTTACTTACTCGAATTTGGTGTTCTCGATGCTTGCAGATCTGCCTCGCATGGCGTGTCGATGCCACCGCATTCTACGGAGCCGAGGAGGGAGCTCAACGGAGAAGGTCTTCGGTCTCGATATCTTCGAGGCCGCCATCCGGTGCCCCTAGCGACCAGTCAAGCAGCTGGTCGAAGCTTCACAAGGTGGCCGAGTAGGCCATGAAGGGCCTCATAGTCCGGCTGTGGCACGGAGAGGCCATGCCTGGGACTACTTCGCCTCGTCATGACGGCTGGTGGATGCGTGCCCCTGGGTGGAGGTTATCAAGCGCCCGCCTGTATTGAAGGTGCTCGTCGGGCCCTTGCCCGCCCAAAGGTGCATTAGGGCAAGCTGGATGCGGAGAAGCTAATCAGCCGACGGGCCACCGGCGGGCAAGGAACATCATACGCCCGAAATGTACTATAAGGCTGTCTGAAGGGTGCCCGCAAGATTGCGGATGAGTGCCCCGAGGATGTAATTTTGAGTAAATTCGCAATGTGTTATCCTGTGCGCTAAAACTTTGTTCATATGCGCTAAGCAACACTTGTTAATTTAAAATATTACCTTCATGCGGCCGCTTATTAAATCTGAGAGATGGCAAGTCGTCGGCTTCAGCCCCCATGCCACGAAAGTGGGGTGTTCGGGATAAACTTGAGCGCTCTTGTTCCCATTTTGGGTCCATCTAGGAGGCGCCAACACAACGTAACAAGGCAACCGGACTTATAGTGCTTGAACGCTCTCACTTAGCCATAGAATTCTATAATTTTAAATTTCGTGAAGCCCCTAGTATTCGGAGGACCGAATTGGGCGCTATCCACGCCTTCGTCGGACATAATCCGAACTTCGCTCAAGCGGCGAGGTCTTTAAGGACCCGAAGGACCTCTCGAACAGCGACCAGTCTCTCGCCTTATCATGACAGTCAGTTTTAGCTTTTCCATCGAGGCGTTAACCTGCTCAACCGGGCGCAATCGCAGTGGTTCTCCAGGCTACCTTAGCCGATAGAACGGAACGTAAGGTGCCAAACATGGCAGCCGGGCAAACCCAACTATTGACCCAAGACATGATTCAGAGCCGATTCATATAATGCTATAAGTTCGGGGTGCCACACTTGTGAAAGTGTTCGGAGTTTATCACACCATAATGCGGAGAACATTAGCCCTCGTGTATTTGGCTGTACCGAAATGTACAGGTGCAACATGTCGTAAATGATATATATATATATATATATATATATATATATATATATATATATATATATATATATATATATATATATATATATATATATATATATATATATATATATATATATATATAAAGGTAATGCAATTATGGGCAAAAGTGCTGTATTTTATTTGAGAAGATATGCTATGAGTGCGGAATGATACAAATAGTGCGGAAAGCAAGGGATTGGACGAATTAAAGGCGTCTCCCTCCAGGGGTAGGCCGCGGAATGTTGTATGTAACAAATTTAATGCTCGTGATGGAGACCACCTGAGTGTTCGTCATGCCTTTGTCCTTCCTGGCTGTTGCATCATGAGTTCGGCAGGTTCGCCGCCGGACTGAGTTCTGTAAAAAAAAGAGAGAAATAAAAGAAAAAAGAGCGACACACTTGGGAGCCCCTGGTGTGGTCGAACCGCACTCTGGGTCTGTTGTGGTTGTGCCCTTCCCCCTATGCCCATGGTATTTCCAGGGCGTAATTATGTACGCGGAGAGTTTGTCTTAAAATTTTGCGAGGGCTGGGGTTGGGGCCACATTGCTACGCGTGCACGGAACGTGCCAGGTGGTCTTGGTTGATGTTGCTCCGGGCGCGTTTGGTCGTGTCCGGTCGTTTAACGGCCGGACTCGAGAATTGCCTTAAAAGGCTGCTCTGTACTTCTGCCACGAGAGCCGCTGTATGTTCCTCCGTTTGGAGGGAGCGTTCCGTGTTTCCATTGACCGTGATGACTCCACGAGGGCCTGGCATCTTGAGCTTAAGGTATGCATAATGCGGCACCGCGTTGAATTTTGCAAACGCGGTTCGTCCGAGCAGAGCGTGATAGCCGCTATGAACGGGACTATGTCGAAGATTAACTCCTCGCTTCGAAATTATCCGGGATCCAAGACCACTTCCGATGTAATCGAGCCTGCACAATTGGCTTCGACACTTGGTATGACGCCTTTGAAGGTTGTCTTTGTAGGTTTAATCCTTGAAGGGTCTATGCCCATCTTGCGACCGTATCCCGATAAAGCAGGTTCAGCACGCCGCCGCCCATCGGGACTCTCGTGAGGTGAAATCCATCGACGATTGGGTCTAAAACCATCGCGCGAATCCGCCATGGCGGATACTGGTCGGATGGTCTCTTCGATTGAAAGTGATCGGGCAAGAGGACCATGGGTTGAATTTTGGGGCGATGGCTCCATCGCGTATACGCCCCTTAGTGCACGCCGCTCCCTCTTGGGAATATCGCTATGATATCATGTTTACCGTCCGAACTTGAGGGGGAATCCTTTTGTCCTCTGTTGTTCGGGCGGCCGGTCTCTTCCTCGTCATCACTTGTGTAGCCCTTGTCACTGTTTTTGGCGATTAATTTGCTGCTCGCTTGAATACCCAACAATCTCGTTGGTGTGGTTAGCTGGCTTTTCGGGGTTCCATGTATTTGACAGAGCGGTCGAGTATTGTTTCCAAATTGGGACGGGCCCGAGTGGTTCTTTTGAATGGCTTCTTCCGCTGACCGATTGAGCCTCGAATCCGGCGTTGACTGCCGATCCTCATTGCTGTCGCCAGCACGCGGCGCTTGTTTTTGTTTCGATGCAACCTGCCATTGCGGTCCTTGGTATCCGTATCGCCAGCGTTTTCTTTGAGGTTGTTGCTGCGAGCTAGCCAGCTATCCTCTCCCACACGTAAGCGGGTCTTGAGTGATGTGAGGGCTGCCATGGATTTCGCTTCCCGCCCTAGGTGCCGGGCCAGCCACTCGTCATGATGTTATGTTTGAAGGCAGCGAGGGCCTCTGCATCCGGACAATCGACGATTTGATTTTTCTTTGTTAAGAACCGTGTCCGTAATTGCTCGCCGATTCGTCTGCTGCTGGATTATGTGGCTTAGGTCATCTCAAGCGTCCGTGGTCGCACATACGCGTTCTCGGAAGTTGTCGAGGAATGCGACTTCCGTGTCCTCCCAACATCCAATTGACTCTGCGGGCAGGCTGTTAAGCCAATGCCGAGCTGGTCCTTAAGCTTGAGGGAGATATTTGATGGCGTGAAGATTGCCGCCACGGGCCATGTGTATATGGAGGAGATAATCCTCAATCCAAACCGCTGGGTCTGTTGTGCCATCGTAGGATTCGATATTAACGGGTTTAAACCTTCAGGATTTGATGATCCATTACTCGTCGCTGAAGCATAGCGGTGTGCAACGCCTCAGATTGAGCAATATCGCGACGTAGCTCGAGAGAGCATTGTCTGTTGTGTTCGGCCCAGCCGGAGTAGTTGTATCCGGCGCGACGGTATTCGTCGTGGGTCTTGGGGCGCCCACGTGATCCATAGATAGATCTGGATTGTCTTGCCTTGTCCTCCAATATACCCCGCAAGTCCGGCGCGTTCCCCCGTGGCTTCATGCTTTTTGAGCGATGCCGGGGTACGGTTTTGGTGGAGGGCTTGCACGCCTCTCTGTCGTGGCCACGAGGTGGCCGGTCTGTCAGACAGTCGCTGGTGATGCAGGTTTGTACGCCTCCTCTAATCGGGGAGCAACTTGCGTTTTGGGTAACTTTTGAGGGGCGCTCGAGTTCATACTCTTCGCCGCGAGGACCTCGGTCCATCTATCGGCCAAGAGGTCTTGATCAGCTTGAAGCTGTTGCTGCTTTTCTTTAGGCTGTTTGCCATGGCCATTAGCCTCGCCTCAAACGCTCTTGTTCGACGGGATCCTCAGCACGACGATTAAATGCTGTCGCCGAGGCTTGCCTCGTCTCCGGAGGGAGGTAAGTAATTGTCGGCCTTGACCTCTTCCGCCGCCCTCTCGTGAGGGCTTGCTTCGCCTCCTCCTGCGCTGGATCGTCTTTGGAGGGAGTTGTCTTCGGCACTTTCGGGGTGTTATTATCTCTCGTGCGGAATCTCCATTCTTGCCGTGGCGGGATTTAGAGCGGCGCCACTGACGCCGGCGCTTGGGCTGTTTCTTTAAGGAATCGGCCTCCGCTGCTTCTTTGCCGTCCCCATCTTTTGGGGTGTCCACCATGTATATGTCGATGACGAGGTGGTCTTCCAAAGGTCTCTGTAGGCTTTGGTTCTTGGTAGTCTCCGCATCGCCGCCCATGCCGCCGATGTCTTCGAGTCGAGTCGAAAGTACGCCGGTTAAATCGCCGACGGTGGCTACGGTGGGTGGTGGTGGGCTATGAATTTCTTCGCCATCCGCGTCCCAACCGCCCCGGCCGAAGTTCGCCAGGGCTCTCCGGATAGCGAGAGATGCTTGATGAATTTATGATATCGCCAAGGGCGAAAATGAAAAGATGTCCGCAGCGGTGAATTCCATGATCGGCGCCCAATCGGATTCGACCGGCGGGGCGCAGGAGGTTCGGAGTCCGCAGAGTCCGACACCGGAGTCATGAGCTTTGCGCGGGACAAGATAAGTGTTCGCCCATCGCCATAGAAGTTGCAGCTCCCGAGGCGGTGTCCAGCCATCCGCCCTCGATCCGAAGCGATCGGCTCCGGACCATGGGTCGGAGCGGATCTGCAGCGACCTCCAAGGTGCTGTCCGCGGCGAGTTAGGTCATGCCCATCGTGACAGCGCACGCACGCCGGGCTGTGGCTCAGATCCATCAAGATCAAGTCCCGCGGATATCGGCCGTGAAGTTTAGGCTTCCAAACCTGACCGACGGCCGGGCGTAGCTTTGATCTGCTCCAGATGGCCAAGTGAGTTGGCCCGCAGCGGTCCGCCGAATACTGAAGATCTGTCCGGGAGAAAAGTCTCACCCAAGACTGCGTCGTTGTTGATTGAAGAGGCCATCAAGCCTATCGGTGACGCATACGCAGGAACTCTCAATGAAAGCACCAATGTCGGTGTCAAACCGCGGATCTCGGGTAGGGGGTCCCGAACTGTGCGCCTAGGCGGATGGTAACAGGAGACAAGGGACACGATGTTTTACCTGTGTTCGGGCCCTCTTGATGGAGGTAAAACCCACGCCCTGCTCGATTGATATTGATATTGTGGATGTTTACAAGAGTGGATCTACCACGAGATCAAGGAGGCTAAACCCTAGAAGCTAGCCTATGGTATGATTGTAAGGGTTGTTCTTCTTCTAGTCCTACGGACTAAAGCCATCCGGTTTATATAGACACCGGAGAGGGCTAGGGTTACATAGAGTCGGTTACAATGGTAGGAGATCTACATATCCAGACGCCAAGCTTGCCTTCCACGCCAAGGAAAGTCCCATCCGGACACGGGCTAAGTCTTCAATCTTGTATCTTCATAGTCTTGGAGTCCGGTCGATGATGATAGTCCGGCCAATGATAGTTCGGCGGATGATGGTAGTCCGGCTATCCGGACACCCCCTAATCCAGGACTCCCTCAGCCGGTAAATATCACACCTGTGATACTTATGCATATTGCCGGCTTACAACGCCCTAGACAACAAAGGGTAACATCCCAAAAACTCAGAGCACAGCGCTCTGTGCAATTTATTCATACTGCCGGCTTACAACGCCATAGACAGCAAAGGGTAACATCCCAAAAACTTAAGAGTACAGAACTCCAAGCATATAGTCATCACACACTGGCGACTTAACGTCCAAAGCCAGGCCGGGTTAGCAAAACGCCGGATATTTTCAAATATGAATCATAAATATTAAGGCAACATGGCCCTAATCAACTTTCAACCATATATCAATATGGTACAAATGGAAATCGCAAAAAAGATGCAAAGTCAACATAAACCAGAAACACAAGGCATTCAAAGGCTGCCAAGCCTCAATATCAAATGCTATTCAAGGGCCACACAACCATTGAGTTATACCTTAATTCAAACCTGTAAGTCGGGCCTCACATGACCAATCACCGTTTTAACTTTTGACAAGTTCAGGGTCTTTATAAGATTGACTATCAAGAGTACAGCGAGTCATTCCAGGATTACCTGGTCGGCGTGGCAAGCATACAAAGGCAGGATAACCTGGATTTTTGGTGAATACACCTGGCTTCCAAGCCTATTAATTACAAGGGTCAACAAAGCTCTATTCATTTAACAAGGAGCCCCCAAGTAGTATTTCGATCTAGGCGTACAATTCGGACCACTAGGGTAGTCACAGCTATGCTCAATGAGAAGGAAGCCCCCAAGTATTATGCAATCAAGGTGTACAAGCCGGATCAAAAGGGTAGTCATAGCTATGCTCAATGAGCAGGAAGCCCCCAAGTGACCTTATGAAGTGACATTAAAGACCCAGATTCTCAGAAATGAAATGACATAGGCCCTGAATCATCAGGGATGCCGGCTTTATTATACTAATCATAATATATACATTGGTAAAAGTATGTACATCACAAGAGCTGGTGGCTCAGGTGTAATAAGGCCGAAGATGAGCAATATTCCACGGCCGGCGGGTCTCTTCCTCCGACGTGTGTGAGTCCTTGTGGTCTCGAACATCGATAAGGTAGTATGACCCATTGTTCAGATTTTTGCTGACTACAAAAGGCCCTTCCCAAGGTGAGGATAACTTGTGCATGTCAGTTTGATCCTGGATGAGCTGGAGCACCAAGTCTCCTTCTTGAAAGGTCCTGGTTTTAACCCGGCGGCTGTGATAACGATGTAGATCTTGCTGGTAAATCACCGAACGAGCCGCCGCAAGGTCACGCTCCTCATCCAAAAGGTCAATAGCATCCTGACGTGGTTTCTCATTATCAGCTTCAACATAAGCCACCACACGGGGCGAGTCGTGACGTATGTCACTAGGGAGAACCGCCTCTGCTCCGTAAACCATGAAGAAAGGCGTGTAACCCGTTGATCTGTTGAGGGTGGTATTGATACTCCAAAGCACTGAGGGCAATTCTTCCACCCAACAACCCGGCGTCCTCTGCAAAGGGACCATAAGTCGGGGTTTGATACCTCTCAAGTTTTCTTGATTGGATCTCTCAGCTTGGCCATTAGACTGGGGATGAGCCACTGATGACACATCAAGCCGGATGTGCTCTTGTTGACAGAATTCTTTCATTGCACCCTTAGACCGATTAGTACCATTATCAGTAATGATACTATGAGGATATCCAAAATGAAAGAACACCTTTTTAATGAATTGAACCGCCGTTGCTGCATCACATTTGCTGACTGGCTTAGATTCAACCCACTTTGTAAACTTGTCAACAGCCACCAGGAGGTGAGTCTTTTTGTCCTTGGACCTTTTAAAAGGCCCAACCATATCCAATCCCCAGACTGCAAACGGCCAAGTAATTGGAATCATCCTCAATTCTTGAGGCAACACACGAGCTCGTCTTGAAAATTTCTGACATCCATCACATTTACTGACCAGATCCTCCGCATCAGCATGAGCCGTCAGCCAATAAAACCCATGACGAAAAGCTTTAGCAATGAGAGATTTAGAGCCGGCATGATGGCCGCAATCTCCTTCATGAATCTCCCTTAAAATTTCACGGCCCTCCTTAGAAGAAATTCATCGTTGAAACACCCATGTAACACTGCATCGGTGTAGCTCACCATTGACAATAGTCATTGACTTAGACCTCCAGGTTATTTGCCTAGCCAAAGTTTCATCCTCAGGTAACTCGCCCCGGGTCATATAAGCCAAATATGGAATAGTCCAATCAGGAATAACATGGAGAGCCGCCACCAATTGTGCCTCTGGGTCAGGAATTGTAAGATCTTCCTTTGTAGGCAATTTAACTGATGGGTTATGCAAAACATCGAGGAAAACATTAGGGGGTACCGGCTTACGCTGAGACCCCAACTGGCTTAAAGCATCAGCAACTTCATTTTTCCTGCGATCGACATGCTCCACTTGATAGCCTTTGAAATGACCAGCAATAGTATCAACCTCTCGGCGATAAGCCGCCATGAGTGGATCCTTTGAATCCCAAGTTCCTGACACTTGCTGAGCCACCAAGTCCGAGTCACCAAAACACCTCACCCGGCTTAGATTCACCTCTTTAGCCATCCGAAGACCATGGAGTAAGGCTTCATACTTAGCTGCATTGTTAGTACAAGGGAACATCGACCTTAACATAACAAATTTATCACCTCGCGGGGAAGTCAATATAACTCCAGCCCCCAAGCTTTCCAATTGCCTGGATCCATCAAAGTGAATAGTCCAATATTTGCTATCCGGCTTATCCTCAGGCATCTGCAATTCCATCTAGTCATTGATGAAATCCACAAGTGCTTGAGATTTTATAGCCGTCTGAGGCATATACTTCAAACCATGGGGTCCAAGTTCAATGGCCCACTTGGCTACCCGACCTGTGGCTTCTCTGTTTTGAATAATATCCCCCAAGGGAGCAGAACTAACCACAGTGATGGGGTGACCAAGGAAATATTGTTTCAACTTATGGCTAGCCATGAACACGCCATAAACCAATTTCTGCCAATGTGGGTATCTCTGCTTAGACTCAATGAGCACCTCACTGACATAATAAACCGGCCTTTGGACTGGATATTCCTTGCCCGACTCTTTCCTTTCCACCACAACTGCCACACTGGCAGCTCTGTTGTTCGCAGCCACATATAAAAGCAAGGGCTCCTTCTCAATAGGAGCTTCAAGAACCGGTGGTTCAGCCAGCTGTCTCTTAAGCGTTTCAAACGCCTCGTTAGTATCATCACTCCAGACAAATTTATCTATCTTCTTCATCATTTGATACAAAGGGATAGCCTTCTCTCCTAGGTGGCTTATAAACCGGCTCCAAGCTGCAATACGACCCGTGAAATGCTGGACGTCATTGATACATGCCGGCTTAGCCAAAGAAGTGATAGCCTTGATCTTCTCCGGGTAAGCTTCAATGCCCCTCTCAAAAACCAGGAAGCCCAATAGTTTACCTGCTGGCACGCCAAAGACACACTTGGCCAGGTTAAGCATCATCTTATAAACCCGAAGATTGTCAAAGGTCTCTTTCAAATAATCTATCAAAGTCTCTTTCTTCTTTGATTTCTGTAGGATCGAAAGTATGTCTAGAGGGGTGGTGATTAGACTACTTGACCAAATAAAAATCTAGCCTTTTCCTAATTTTAGTTCTTGGCAGATTTTAGCAACTTAGCACAAGTCAAGCAATCAACCTACACATGCAATTCTAAGAGTATAGCAGTGGAATGTAAAACAATTGCATATGAAGGTAAAGGGAGGAGTTTGAGGAAGCAAATGCAATGTTGACACAGAGATTTTTTATCCGTGGTTCCGATAGGTGGTGCTATCGTACATCCACGTTTATGGAAACTTCAACCCACGAAGGGTAACAGTTGCGCGAGTCCACGGAGGGCTCCACCCACGAAGGGTCCATGAAGAAGCAACCTTGTCTATCCCACCATGGCCGTCGCCCACGAAGGACTTGCCTCACTCGGGTAGATCTTCACGAAGTAGGCGATCTCCTTGCCCTTACAAACTCCTTGGTTCAACTCCACAATCTTGACGGAGGCTCCCAAGTGACACCTAACCAATCTAGGAGACACCACTCTCCAAGAGGTAATAGATGGTGTGTTGATGATGAACTCCTTGCTCTTGTGCTTCAAATGATAGTCTCCCCAACACTCAACTCTCTCTCATAGGATTGGATTTGGTGGAAAGAAGATTTGAGTGGAAAGCAACTTGGGGAAGGCTAGAGATCAAGATTTATGTGGTTGGAATGGAATATATTGACCTCAACACAAGTGTAGGTTGTTCTCTCTCAGAAAATGTATGTTGGAAGTGTAGGCATGTTCTGATGGCTCTCTCCACGAATGAAGAGTGGGTGGAGGGGTATATATAGCCTTCACACAAAATCTAACCATTACACACAATTTACCAAACTCGGTGGGACCGAATCGTGAAACTCGGTCAGACCGATTTAGTTCATAATGTGACCGTTAGGAATTTCGATGGGACCGACATGTCAACTCGGTGCGACCGATATCGTTAGGGTTAGGGCATAACATAATCTCGGTGAGACCGATTACACAAACTCGGTGAGACCAATTTTGGTAATAGACAAACAAAGAGTTGGTCAGGCAAACTCGGTGGGACCGATTCGCTCGTCTCGGTTGGACCGAAACGTTATGAAAGGGAACATAGAGTTTACATTGCAATCTCGGTGGGACCGATCCCTCATCTCGTTTTGACCGAAACATTATGAAGGGAAACAGAGAGATTACAATCCCATCTCGGTGAGACCGAGATCCCTATCGGTGAGACCGAAAAGACTAGGGTTTCTGGCAGTGGCTGTGTCAACTGAACTCGGTGGCGCCGGATAGAAAGTTTCGGTGGGGCCAAGTTTGACTTTTGGTTTGGGACATTTGTGGATGTGAGAAAGTAGTTGAGGGTTTTTGGAGCATATCCCTAAGCACTTTGAGCAAGAAACTCATTAAGCAACACCTCACCCCCTCTTGATAGTATTGGCTTTTCCTATGGACTCAATGTGATCTTGGATCACCAAAATTAAAAATGTAGAGTCTTGTGCTTCGATCTTGAGCCAATCCTTTTGTCCTTAGCATTTTGAGGGGTCCACGTTTCTCATCCATGCCATGCCAAACATTGAGCTTTCCTGAAATATTTATCTTGAAATAGCATTAGCTCAATGAGCTATATGTTGTTAGGAATTACCAAAACCACCTAGGGATAGTTGCACTTTCAATCTCCCCCTTTTTTGTAATTGATGACAACATATAGATCAAAGCTTCGACAGATGATAATAAGATTGAAAAACATCATCCCTTTGAGAAGTACGTGATAAGTAGGAGCTCCCCCTAAATTTGTGCATTATTTAAAATTTGCTTTGGACTGCAAATGCACAATGTGTTAGGATCATGGGTTACTCTTTCATGTCACATACATCTTGGTGGAGCGCTCAAAATGATAGAAGTTAAAAGAATTCACTCATCACCAAGCAAGTGAATGATCATATAAGGATATAAGAGATAATATCATCCAACAAGAATTAAGGGTAGCATATGATCAAGCACATGATCGAACAAGTAAATAAGTATCTCACAAGCACACAATCAGGAAGTTCAACCAAAAACAAGAGAGATAAAAAGCAACACACTCTCTCGAAGCCTATGATCTATACATTTTCTCCCCCTTTGGCAACAAGTTACCAAAAAGTTCAAAAAATGCATAGTGCTAAACGACTCTCAGGCTTGGTCTTCGTGAGGTGGTGTAGAGATGGCTCCAAGGATGAAAGCTTCTGTTGATGTAGCTGGAGCTGGTGGAGTGGCTGCTGGAGCTGGTGGCACTAAAGCTGTGGCTGCTGGTGTAGATGTAGTAGCTCTTGTGTCTGGAACAGGCACTGCAGCAGATCTCTGACTTCTGGGAACTCTAGTGAAAGCATCTGTAGTAGACTTGCCCTTCTTATCCTCCACTTCCTCCTGAAGTTGCTCAACTACTGACTGGATCTCAGTTACCTTGACATCAAGATCATAGAATTTCTGCTCAATGATCCTCTCCAAGCTCTCCAGGTTTTGAGTCAGGGTGGCCAAGCCCTTCTCAATCCTCAAGGTGGAGGCAATCAGATATCCAAGCTGATCTTGCTTGCTCTTCAAGAATATCTGAGATGCTTCTTCAACTATTGGCATCTTTGCAGCTTTCTCTGCCCTTGCCTTTTCTCTCTTCTCATGTGCTTGCACAGATGATGGATCTTCTTCATTCCTGACAATAGTGTTGTCCTCAAAGTCTGGCTTGAGGGGTAGATGCTCCTTGTCCAACAAATATGTGCCTGTGCCCATCTTGGAGTTGATGCGCACCTGAATCTGTGGAGCATACCCACAAGATCTCTTCTGATCTGCAGCTGTCCTCTTGATCGTTTCCACAATCAGACTCATCACCTTGAACTTTTGAGGAACATCAAAGATATGCAGCAAGTTGATGGAGTGTCCTTTGATCATTATGTGATCTCCTGACTTCGGCAACAGAGTGTGCCTCAGAATGGTATTGATTGTTGGCAGCCCTGATAGCATGTGCTTCATTGAGCCAAACTTGTGAGTCTCTAGGTCTTCATCAGGAATCTCCTTGTACATGATAGCCATTGAGTTGTGATCCTTCTTCTTCTTGGCATAGACATCCAAGTCATCTTCATGAGCTTCTAGGGCATTGATCAATCTAGCCCACTCATCAACTGTAGATTGGTACCTTGTACCCTCTGACATCCACACTATTCTTCCATTTGGATATAAATGAGCAGTTGAATAGAATTGCATGATCAACTCATCATTCCACTTGGTTTGCTTCTGGCCAACAAACTTGTCAACCTCACATGCCTTGAAGCTGTCATATACACCTGGGAAGTGCTCTTCATTCTCTCTTATGTAAGTCCAGTCTACCCATCTCGTGTCACACACTATGGGCTTCTTGTCAAGCAGGATTGTCTCATAGAAATCTTGTTGTCCTTTGTGTGGAACCTGTAATCCACAACAGTTCTCCTCCTGACAGCATAGGGGTTAGCCTTTCTCCACTGTCTCAGTCCTTCATCCTTTCTGATCCCCATGTCCTCTGCAACAGGATGTGCATCATTATGCTCAGGGATCTTTGACTTTATCTTTCTTAGCACTTGGGCTTCAGCTTCCTCTTCTGCAGCTTCAGCTGGGGCCTTGTTCTTCTCCTCAGCAGGTATACTTCTGGTGTTCCTCTTGGGTTTAGGCTTTTGAGCTGGGCAGCAGCCTTGGGAGCACCTTTGGGATTAGATGGAGCAGCCCCTGATATGATTGCATCTCCCATGAGCTTCTGACCTTTGGGTGCTGGAGCAGCATCCTCTTCCTCTTCATCATCTGATCTCACCATTGTGGACTTTCCAAGAACTTTGGCTGTAGTTGTTCTTGCCCTCTTCTTTTTCTTGTCTTCACCAGCTACTTCTTCTTCAGATTCAATGGTGAACTTTATAGTTTCACCTGTGGCAACCTTCCTGGGTTTGGATGTAGGCACTCTCCTGGCAGGTGCCTTCTTGTTCATGCCTGGTTTAGTTGATGCAGCAGTGCCAAATTCTTTCTTCAAAACTTTCCTCTTGGAAATGGCCTCATCATCAGCTGCAATATAATCTTCATCCTCTGAATCAGAAGTTTTCTTCTTCCTTGTTCTAGTAGCTGCCTTGGGAAAGTTACTAGCTGTGCTCCTGCTGCCCTCATCATAGCTGCTGGAGGGACTAGTGCCCTCACTCATCTGAGCTTGCTCTTCATACTTGTTCTAGCTATCACTTTGATCAGACATCTCTGCAAACTCACTGATAGCAGACCCTGCGAATAGATATAGATGAGGTAGAGTAGATGAGCATCACAAAGTGCAGAGTTTTGCAAAACAGATGACTCAAAACTTAGTTTTAGTTCTCCACAGAAAGCATTTCGGAGCTACCAATTTGTAAACTCGGTGATACCGAAGCAGCTTTTGGAACCTAAACTAGTGAACTCGGTTAGACCGAGTCACAGTTCGGTGGCACCGAGACTGCTAGGGTTTCACAGAGAATCGAACTTGGTCACACCGATTTGCAATTCTCGGTCAGACCAAAAATCGCATGTGCAATGGCCTAAGCCAAATCGGTGAGACCGATTTCAACAACTCGGTCGGTCCGAGATGAGTTCGGCGGAAACCTAACTCTAAATTTTCAAATCAAATCTAATCTACAGGATGTTTTCGCTGGACAGGAAGATTTCATACGTGGCAAGAATCAAGGCAAAGCAATGTGCTACGAATCAGACTTGATGAATAGCACAAAGTATCAAGTTCATACCCTAACTCGGCGGTGAACTTGCTAAGGCGGCAACGGCGGGGCAGATTTGCCGTTGACGGTGGCGGAGACTAGTGGCGGGAGGTCGCTGGCGGCGAGAAGATGATCCAGAGACCCGAAGAGGCAGAGCAGGTTACGCGCGGCGCGGGTGAAGGGTTTCGGAAATTTTTCCAAAATTTGACCCGTCAGTATATATAACCTGACCCTGTCGGTATGACCGACTGGAACAACTCTGTGGCACCGAGATGCAAAACTGCGAGCAGTTACTGCAACTCGGTGTGACTGAAAGGTTCTAATCGGTTCCACCGAGAATGAAAACCTAGATCAACTTAGTGATCTCGGTGTGACCGAAAAGGATGAATCGGTCAAGCCGAAATGCACAAATAGGTTTTGGAAGTTTAAGTCTATGATGAATCAGGGACTCCGAGTGCTCCTCACACATATTGGTTCGAATCTGACTTGATCAAACTTTGTGATGTAGCATGAATAGAGTTTGAGACAAGGAAATCATAGATAGCTAGAGAAGGTTCTTAGGCATTCTTGTCCATCCATTTGGCAAAAGGAAATAAACCAAACAATCAAAACAACAAGTGGCACTACAAAAAAAGACACATCCGTGACATTTTGGGCCGAACAATTTTTTTTTCTTTCATACATATGACACTTCTATGACGATAATTGTGACAAAACCCGGTATCATCATAGATGTGGTGGGATCCTACTTCTATGACAAAAAATCATGACAGAAAATGGGCTTTTCGTCACCGGCGGGCCGGAGACGCAGCTGCATGACATTCTTTGGGCCGTCCATGATGGAAAAACCATGGTAGAAGCGAGGGGAGGAAAATTTCGGGAGTTGCGTTACGGTGGGGAGCGAGCGCTGCTTTCTCTCTCGACGCTGCTGCAGTGTAAGTAGGCGTTGGCTCTAATGAAGCCGAAGCGAGGCGTTGGGCTCTAAGCGAACCCGGCGATTGCAATGCAGGCTACGCGTACATCGAACCCAAGCGATCGATCGATGGTTGTTAATCGAACCCGATGGAGCGATTCCTTCGCCATCGCTGCTAACTCGAAGCCGATCGATGCTACCTGCAGGATGAGCGGTGGCGTTGCTATGGGGGTTGGATGAACAATGAGCGGTGGCATTGCCTCTGGATGAGCAGGAACCCGTGGTGTGGAGGGCTGGATGAACAGTAGACGGTGGAGGGGTGGCCGTGGAGGGGTGGTTGAACAGGATCCCGTGGTGTGGAGGGCTGGGTGAACAGTAGACGGTGGAGGGGTGTGTTGGGGAGCGTAGTAATTTCAAAAAATTTCCTACGCACACGCAAGACCATGGTGATGGCATAGCAACGAGAGGAGAGTGTGCGTCCACGTACCCTCGTGACCGAAAGCGAAGCGTTATAACAACGCTGTTGATGTAGTCGACGTCTTCACGATCCGACCGATCCAAGCACCGAGCGTCACGGCACCTCCGAGTTCTGCACACGTTCAGCTCGATGGCGATCCCGGACTCGATCCAGCAAAGTGTGGGGATGAGTTCCGTCAAGACGACGTGGCAGGCGATGATGATGCTCTATCGGCGCAGGGCTTCGCCTAAACTCTGCGACGATATGACCGAGGTGGAATATGGTGGAAGGGGCACCGACACGGCTAAGAGATCCAAGGATCAATTTGTTGTGTCTTTGGTGCTAGCCCTGCCCCTCTATTTATATGTTGAGCCGGGGTGAAACTTGGAGCAAAACCTCCTCAAAGTCGGTTTTGCCGAAAGGCAAGAGTCCCACTCGGACTCCAGGACCAAACGCCACAATCCTTGGCGTCTAGCCCAGACGCCATGGGCCTCGGCGTCGCCCAGGCCGACGCCTGAGGTCTCCGGCGTTTGGCCCTCGCCTCCGCATAAAACTCCTTTGCACCGACCTAAAGCCTCATGGGCTTGACCCTTGGCCTAAACATATCATCCAATATATGAATCTTTACGTCTCGACCATTTGAGACTCCTCGTCATGTCCCCGATCTCATCCGGGACTCGAACTCCTTAGGTACATCAAAACATGCAAACTCATAATATAACATCGCATCGAAACCTTAGCGTGCGGACCCTACGGGTTCGAGAACTATGTAGACATGACCTAGAACTATTCTCGGTCAATAACCAATAGCGGAACCTGATGCCCATATTGGTTCCTACATATTCTACTGAAGATCTTTATCGGTCAAACCGCATAACGACATCGTTGTTCCTTTTGTCATCGGTATGTTACTTACCCGAGATTCGATCGCCGGTATTCAATACCTAGTTCAATCTTGTTCTTGGTAAGTCTCTTTACTCGTTCCGTAATACATCATCTCACAACTAACTCATTAGTTGTAATGCTTGCAAGGCTTATGTGATGTGTATTACCGAGAAGGCCCAGAGATACCTCTCCGACAATCGGAGTGACAAAACCTAATCTCAAATACGCCAACCCAACAAGTACCTTTGGAGACACCTGTAGTACTCCTTTATAATCACCGATTCGTTGTGACGTTTGGTAGTACCCAAAGTGTTCCTCCGTAAACGGAGTTGCATAATCTCATAGTTACAGGAACATGTATAGGTCATGAAGAAAGCAATAGCAATATACTAAACAATCAAGTGCTAAGCTAACGGAATGGGTCATGTCAATCACATCATTCTCCTAATGATGTGATCCCATTAATCAAATGACAACACATGTCTATGGTTAGGAAACATAACCATCTTCGATTAATGAGCTAGTCTAGTAGAGGCATACTAGTGACTCTCTGTTTGTCTATGTATTCACACATGTATTATGTTTCCGGTTAATACAATTCTAGCATGAATAATAAACATTTATCATGATATAAGGAAATAAATAATAACTTTATTATTGCCTCTAGGGCATATTTCCTTCAGTCTCCCACTTGCACTAGAGTCAATAATCTAGTTCACATCGCCATGTGATTTAACATCAATAGTTCACATCTATATGTGGTTAACACCCATAGTTCACATCGACATGTGATCAACACCCAAAGGGTTTACTAGAGTCAGTAATCTAGTTCACATCGCTATGTGATTAACACCCAAAGAGTACTAAGGTGTGATCATGTTTTGCTTGTGAGATAATTTTAGTCAACAGGTCTGTCACATTCGAGCCGTAAGTATTATGCAAATTTCTATGTCTACAATGCTCGCACGGAGCTACTCTAGCTAATTGCTCCCACTTTCAATATGTATCCAGATTGAGACTCGAGTCATCTAGATTAGTGTTAAAACTTGCATCAACGTAACCCTTCTGACGAACCTTTTTCACTTCCATAATCGAGAAACATATCCTTATTCCACTAAGGATAATTTTGACCGCTGTCCATTGATCTACTCCTAGATCACTATTGCACTACCTTGCCAAGCTTAGTGGTAGGGTATGCAATAGATCTGGTACACAGCATGACATACTTTATAGAACCTATGGCTGATGCATAGGGAATGACTTTCATTCTCTTTCTATCTTCCGTCGTGGTCGGGTTTTGAGTCTTACTCAATCTCACACCTTGTAACACAGGCAAGAACTCTTTCTTTGACTGTTCCATTTTGAACTACTTCAAAATCTTGTCAAGGTATGTATTCATTGAAAAACTTATCAAGCGTCTTGATCTATCTCTATAGATCTTGATGCTCAATTTGTAAGCAGCTTCACCGAGGTCTTTCTTTGAAAAACTCCTTTCAAACACTCCTTTATGCTTTGCAGAATAATTCTACATTATTTCCGATCAACAATATGTCATTCACATATACTTATCAGAAAGGCTGTAGTGCTCCCACTCACTTTCTTGTAAATACAGGCCTTTCCAAAAGTCTGTATAAAATCATATGCTTTGATCAACACATCAAAGCGTATATTCCAACTCGAGATGCTTGCACCAGTCCATTGATGGATCATTGGAGCTTGCACATTTTGTTAGCACCTTTAGGATTGTCTCGTTGCATCATATACAACTCTTCTTTAAGAAAACCATTAAGGAATGCAGTTTTGACATCCATTTGCAGATTTCATAAAATGTGGCAATTGCTAACATGATTCGGACAGACTTTTAAGCATCGATACAAGTGAGAAAATCTCATTGTATTCAACATCTTGAACTTTGTCTAAAACCTTTTCGACAAGTCTAGCTTTGTAGATAGTAACACTACTATCGGTGTCCATCTTCCTCTTGAAGATCCATTTATTTAACATGGCTTGCTGATCATAGAGCAAGTCAATCAAAGTCCATACTTTGTTCTCATACATGGATCCTATCTCAGATTTCATGGCCTCAAGCCATTTCATGAATCTGGGCTCATCATCGCTTACTCATAGTTCGTAGGTTCATCATGGTCTAGTAACATGACTTCCAGAACATGATTACCGTACCACTCTAGTGCGGATCTTATTCTGGAAGACCTACGAGGTTTGGTAGCAACTTGATCTGAAGTTTCATGATCATCATCATTAACTTCCTCACTAATTGGTGTAGGAATCACTGGAACTGATTTCTGTGATGAACTACTTTCCAATAAGGGAGAAGGTACAATTACCTCATCAAGTTCTACTTTCCTCCCACTCACTTCTTTCGAGAGAAACTTCTTCTCTAGAAAGGATCCATCTTAGCAACGAAAAACTTGCCTTCGGATCTGTGATAGAAGGTGTACCCAATAGTTACCTTTGGGTATTCTATGAAGACGCACTTTTCCGATTTGGGTTCGAGCTTATCGGTGAAAACTTTTCACATAAGCATCACAATTCCAAACTTTAAGAAACGACGACTTAGGTTTCTTGCTAAACCATAGTTCATACGGTGTCGTCTCAATGTATTTAGATGGTGCCCTTTTAAACGTGAATGCAGCTGTCTCTAATGCATAACCCCAAAATGATAGTGGTAAACCGATAAGAGACATCATAGATCGCATCATATCCAATAAAGTGCGGTTACGACGTTCGGACACACCATAACATTGTGGTGTTCCAGTTGGCGTGAGCTGTGAAACTATTCCACATTATTTTAATTGAAGACCAAACTCGTAAATCAATTATTCGTCTTCGCGATCAGATCGCAGAAACTTTATTTTCTTGTTACGATGATTTTTCCACTTCACTCTGAAATTCTTTGAACCTTTCAACTATTTCAGACTTATGTTTCATCAAGTAGATATACCCATATCTGCTCAAATCATCATGTGAAGGTTAGAAAATAACGATACTTGCCACGAGCATCAACACTCATTGGATCGCATACATCGGTATGTATTATTTCCAATAAGTCAGTAGCTTGTTCCATTGTTCGGAGAACGGAGTTTTAGTCATCTTGCCCAAACGGCACGGTTCGCAAGCATCAAATGATTCATAACCAAGTGATTTCAAAATCCATCTTTATGGAGTTTCTTCATGCGCTTTACACCGATATGACCCCAAGCGGCGAGTGCCACAAATAAATTGCACTATCATTATTAACTTTACATCTTTTGGTTTCAATATTATGAATATGTGTATCACACGATCGAGATCCAACAAACCATTTTCATTGGGTGTATGACCATAGAAGGTTTTATTCATGTAAGCAGAACAATAATTATTCTCTAACTTACATGAATAACGTATTGCAATAAACATGATCAAATCATATTTATGCTCAACATAAACGCCAAATAACATTTACTTAGGTTCAACACTAATCCCGAGAGTATAGGGAGTGTGCGATGATGATCATATCAATCTTGGAACTACTTCCAATACTCATCGTCACTTCCCTTTAACTAGTCTCTGTTTATCTCGTAACTCCTGTTTGAGTTACTAATCTTAGCAACCGAACAGTATCAAATACTCAGGGCTACTATAAACACTAGTAAGGCACACATCAATAACCTGTATATCAAATATACTTTTGTTCACTTTGCCATCCTTATTATCCACCAAATATTCAGGGCATTTCCGCTTCGGTGACCATTTCCTTTGCAGTGTAAGCACTCAGTTTCAGGCTTTGGTCTAGCTTTGGGCTTCTTCGCAGGAGTGACAACTTACTTGTCTTTCTACTTGAAGTTCCCTTTCTTTCCTTTGCCCTTCTCTTGAAACTAGTGGTCTTGTCAATCATCAACACTTGATGCTCTTTCTTGATTTCTACCTTAAATCGATTTCAACATCACGAAGAGCTCGGAATCGTTTTCGTCATCCCTTGCATACTGTAGTTCATCACGAAGTTCTAGTAACTTAGTGATGGTGACTAGAGAATTCTGTCAATCACTATCTTATTTGGAAGATTAACTCCCACTTGATTCAAGCGATTAAAGTACCCAGACAATCTGAGCACATGCTCACTAGTTGAGAGATTCTCCTCCATCTTTTAGCTATAGAACTTGTTGGAGACTTCATATCTCTCAACTCGGGTATTTGCTTGAAATATTAACTTCAATTCCTGGAACATCTCATATGGTCCATGACGTTCAAAACGTCTTTGAAGTCCCGATTCTAAGCCGTTAAGCATGGTGCACTAAACTATCAAGTAGTCATCATATTGAGCTAGCCAAAGCGTTCATAACGTATGCATCTGCTCCTGCAATAGGTCTGTCACCTAGCGGTGCATTAAGGACATAATTCTTACGTGCAGCAATGAGGATAAACCTCAGATCACGGATCCAATCCGCATCATTGCTACTAACATTTTTCAATACAATTTTCTCTAGGAACACATATAAAAACATAGGGAAGCAACAACGCGAGCTATTGATCTACAACATAATTTGCAAAATACTACCAGGACTAAGTTCATGATAAATTAAAGTTCAATTAATCATATTACTTAAGAACTCCCACTTAGATAGACATCTCTCTAGTCATCTAAGTGATTACGTGATCCAAATCAACTAAACCATGTCCGATCATCACGTGAGATGGAGTAGTTTCAATGGTGAACATCACTATGTTGATCATATCTACTATATGATTCACGCTCGACCTTCGGTCTCCGTGTTCGAGGCCATATCTGTTATATGCTAGGCTCGTCAAGTTTAACCTGAGTATTCTGCGTGTGCAACTGTTTTGCACCCGTTGTATTTGAACGTAGAGCCTATCACACCCGATCATCACGTGGTGTCTCAGCACGAAGAACTTTCGCAACGGTGCATACTCAGGGAGAACACTTCTTGATAATTTTAGTGAGAGATCATCTTATAATGCTACCGTCAATCAAAGCAAGATAAGATGCATAAAGGATAAACATCACATGCAATCAATATAAGTGATATGATATGGTCATCATCATCTTGTGCTTGTGATCTCCATCTCCAAGCACCGTCATGATCACCATCGTCACCGGCGCGACACCTTGATCTCCATCGTAGCATCGTTGTCGTCTCGCCAACTATTGCTTCTCGACTATCGCTACTGCTTAGTGATAAAGTAAAGCAATTACATGGCGTTGCATTTCATACAATAAAGCGACAACCATATGGCTCTGCCATTGCCGATAACTCGGTTACAAAACATGATCATCTCATACAATAAAATATAGCATCACGTCTTGACCACATCACATCACAACATGCCCTGCAAAAACAAGTTAGGCGTCCTCTACTTTGTTGTTGCAAGTTTTACGTGGCTGCTACGGGCTGAGCAAGAACCGTTCTTACCTACGCATCAAAACCACAACGATAGTTTGTCAAGTTGGTGCTGTTTTAACCTTCGCAAGGACCGGGCGTAGCCACACTCGGTTCAACTAAAGTGAGAGAGACAGACACCCGCCGGTCACCTTTAAGCAACTAGTGCTCGAAGCGGTGAAACCAGTCTCGCGTAAGCGTACACGTAATGTCGGCCCGGGCCGCTTCATCTCACAATACCGCCGAACCAAAGTATGACATGCTGGTAAGCAGTATGACTTATATCGCCCAAAACTCACTTGTGTTCTACTCGTGCACATGACATCAACGCATAAAACCAGGCTCGGATGCCACTGTTGGGGAACGTAGTAATTTCAAAAAATTTCCTACGCACACGCAAGACCATGGTGATGGCATAGCAACGAGGGGAGAGTGTCGTCCACGTACCCTCGTGACCGAAAGCGAAGCGTTATAACAACGCTGTTGATGTAGTCGACGTCTTCACAATCCGACCGATCCAAGCACCGAGCGACGGCACCTCCGAGTTTGCACACGTTCAGCTCGATGGCGATCCCGGACTCCGATCCAGCAAAGTGTCGGGGATGAGTTCCGTCGACCGACGGCGTGGTGGCGATGATGATGCTATATCGCGCAGGGCTTCGCCTAAACTCTGCGACGATATGACCGAGGTGGAATATGGTGGAAGGGGCACCGACACGGCTAAGAGATCCAAGGATCAATTTGTTGTGTCTTTGGTGCTAGCCCTGCCCCTCTATTTATATGTTGAGCCCCGGGGTCGAAACTTGGAGCAAAAACCTCCTCAAAGTCGGTTTTGCCCGAAGGCAAAGTCCCACTCGGACTCGGGACCAAACGCCACAATCCTTGGTGTCCGCCCAGACGCCATGGGCCTCGGCGTCGGCCGAGGCCGACGCCAGGTCTCCGGCGTTTGGCCCCCGGCCTCCATAAAACTCCTTTTGCACCGACATAAAGCCTCATGGGCTTGACCCTTAGCCTAAACATATCATCCAATATATGAATATTTACGTCTCGACCATTTAGGGACTCCTCGTCATGTCCCCGATCTCATCCGGGACTCCGAACTCCTTCGGTACATCAAAACATGCAAACTCATAATATAATTGTCATCGAAACCTTAAGCGTGCGGACCCTACGGGTTCGAGAACTATGTAGACATGACCTAGAACTATTCTCGGTCAATAACCAATAGCGGAACCTGGATGCCCATATTGGTTCCTACATATTCTACGAAGATCTTTATCGGTCAAACCGCATAACGACATACGTTGTTCCTTTTGTCATCGGTATGTTACTTACCCGAGATTCGATCGTCGGTATCCAATACCTAGTTCAATCTTGTTCTTGGTAAGTCTCTTTACTCGTTAAGTAATACATCATCTCACAACTAACTCATTAGTTGTAATGCTTGCAAGGCTTATGTGATGTGTATTACCGAGAAGGCCCGAGATACCTCTCGACAATCGGAGTGACAAAACCTAATCTCGAAATCGCCAACCCAACAAGTACCTTTGGAGACACCTGTAGTACTCCTTTATAATCACCCGATTACGTTGTGACGTTTGGTAGTACCAAAGTGTTCCTCCGTAAACGGAGTTGCATAATCTCATAGTTACAGGAACATGTATAGGTCATTAAGAAAGCAATAGCAATATACTAAACGATCAAGTGCTAAGCTAACGGAATGGGTCATGTCAATCACATCATTCTCCTAATGATGTGATCCCATTAATCAAATGACAACACATGTCTATGGTTAGGAAACATAACCATCTTCGATTAATGAGCTAGTCTAGTAGAGGCATACTAGTGACTCTCTGTTTGTCTATGTATTCACACATGTATTATGTTTCCGGTTAATACAATTCTAGCATGAATAATAAACATTTATCATGATATAAGGAAATAAATAATAACTTTATTATTGCCTCTAGGGCATATTTCCTTCAGGGTGCCCGTGGAGGGGTGGTTGAACAGTACCCGGTGGAGTAGCACACAGTGGAGACTGGATGAACAGGACCCCGTGGAGGCTGGAGGAGGTCGACGGTAGCCCATGGAGGCTGGAGGAGGTCGACGGTGGAGATGAACAGTATCCCGTGGAGTCCCGTTTTGCGGTACGCCACACCCCTCCCGATGAACAGGACCCCCGTTTCGACCGTAGGAGGTCCGTTTAAATCCTTTTCTTGTACGCCACACCCTCCCGATCAACGGGACCCCGTTTGACCGTAGGAGGTCCATTTCCTCCGTTTTGCGGTACGCCACACCCCTCCCGATCAACAGGACCCCCGTTTCGAACGTAGGAGGTCTGTTTCCTCCGTTTTGCGGTACGCCAGGCCCCTCCCGATCAACAGGACCCCGTTTCGAACGTGGCCGGTCGAACACAAGGCGGTTTCCTCTGTTGTGCGGTACGCCATGCCTCGTTTCCATCGCCTGTTCCGTCCAAGCCCTCCCGATGAACACGATCACGCATTCCGTTCCGACCCAGCCGGTTGGCTCCCCATGAACACGAAGACAACGCTGTTTCTCCGTTCCGACCCAGCCATGTACGTATGCGCGATAGGCGTTAGAGACCCTGCCCGTATGTATGTACGTGGCCGTATTTTCTTTCTTGCACCCTCGCCGCTGTACGTACGTGTACATGCTACGTGCGCGCCTCTACTACGACACGTGCGCGCCTCTACACCTACGACACGTGTGCACCTCTACATCGACCAGTATGTACGTACACATTCGCGACCAGAATGACAACGCTACGTACGCTTCGACCAGGTGGGTCCCGAGTGTCAGGCACTTCCTTGCGTGCGAAGATGTAGCTGGTGGGTCCCAGCAGTCAGGGGGGCGAATCATTTTTTTTCCGGACGCACTTCCTTGCGTGCGAAGATGTAGCTGGTGGGCCCTAGCAGACAGGGGGAAACATTTTTTTCACGAAATACGGTGGCCTGTCCGATGGGTCCCCGCTGTCAGGTGGAGGAATAATTATTTTACGCGTAATAAGGAGGCACTTCCTTGCTGCGGCAGTGGACCCAGCTGTCAGCCTCTCCACGTACAGTCCACGTCCGATGGAAGCCATTCCTTGACCACGTTGACCACGCCGCGCCGAGAGCACTAGGGCGGTGGACGACGGCGAGGCCTAGGAAGGGGTCGACGCGGAGCAGGGGAAGACGCGGCAGTGGATGCCCACACGTAGAGGAGCACGAGGGTTCACTCGTTCGGCTGCGGTGTGAGGCTGCCGTCGCCGCAGAATAATAGGGGGTGTGGGTGCGTAGAGGGATGGCCTGGCAGCGGTGGGAGTAGTAGGGGGCGGTGAGGCCTCCGCGGCAACACAGCTGGCCACGGGCGACAGGAGCAGGCGGCACGACCCACGCTGCTTTGGGCGGCTGGAGCAAGAAGACCAGAGGTTGAAGAAGCACTACGGCCGTTGGATGGACATCGTACGGTCACTGGAGCTAGAATCATTCATATATTGACTAAAGTTGACAAAGGCCTCCGCCCCGATCAACTTAGTAGGCCCTAAGTCAGCCTCCCACCAAGGTTGGTCCCAGCTAGCAGGGGGTATTCATTTTTTTGTGCGTAATAAGGAGGCACTTCCGGTGGGTCCGAGCTGACAGCGGGGGGAACATTTTTTTCATGAAATACGGTGGCCCGACCTGTGGGTCCCAGCAGTCAGGGGGAAATGTTTTTTTCGCGAAATACTGGTGGCCCGTCCAGTGGGTCCCAGATGTGAGGTGGAGGAATAATTATTTTCCGCGTAATAAGGAGGCACTTCCTTGCGGCTGCCGTGGACCCAGCTGTCAGCCTCTCCACGTACAGTACTCTTCCGATGGAAGTCGGTCGTTGACCACATTGACCACTCCGCGCCGAGAGAACCATGGCGGTGGACGACGGCGAGGCCTAGGAAGGGACGACGGAGCAGGGAAGCAGCAGTGGAAGCCCACGCGGAGAGGAGTACGAGGTTCACGGTTCGGCTGCGGTGTGAGGCTGCCGTCGCCATGAGAATAACGGGGTGTGGGTGAGTAGAGGATGCCCAGCCATCGGTGGGAGTAGTAGGGGTGATGAGGCCTGCGCGGCATCACAGCCGGCCACGGGAGGAGGGAGCAGGCGGTCCCGCCGGTGCTGCTTTGGCGGCTGCAGCAAGAAGATCAGAGATTGAAGAAACACGACGGCCATTGGATTGACATCCAACGGTTACGTCTGCTAGAATCGTTTGTTGACGTAGTATATAATAACTAAAAAAATCTTGCATACGCGTCAACTAAACAGGCCCACAAGTCAGACCACTCCCTCTTTTTTTAATAATTTATATATAGCTCATGGCAACTTCTTATGCAATTTATTACAGTTGTTTTTTTGGTTGGCCAGGGCCAATTTCGCATATTTCTGTGGGTTCCAAACTATTTTTAATACCGAAATGTCGAGCCAGATTTAAAGTACTTTGAAGATATATTTGAATTAGGTTAATGCCCAGTGAAATAGGAATCTGAAAATGTGAAAAAATCAGAAATTATAAAGTAATTACCAATTTGTCATCTGTTTTTATATTTACAACCCATTTCATATTACTTTCAAGGCGTAGAAAAATAAGTAGGCCTGGATTTGGTATTCTTCAGAAAAAATAAACTGGACTCATTTGCACAAAGAAAAAATAGCTGGGCTGGTCACATGGTGAACATAAAATATAAGCCTGGGCTAGACGGACCACAGCCCAGTTCAAACCCTGCTCCGTCTCAACAATACCAAACAAAAAAATACTGCTCGAGTAGCTACATCCCAGGTGTCAGCCCATCTTGTGTTGTTCTCTTGTCTATTGACTATATACGCTGACAATGTCGTGGGTCCCAGATGTCAGGAAAACGCTAGGAGGAAGCATTTTATTTTTCCGTACGCTGACGTGGTGGGCCCCTACTGTCATCCTCTCCACGTTCTTCTGCCGATTCCTGTTGGTTGTTGACCATGTTGACAACGCGAGAGGGCGGCGCCGCGGCGAGCGCACCAAAGCACGCGGAGGACGTCGGCGTTAACGATTTAGGAGATGGTGGGGCGGCGATGTGTGCGCTGAGGCGCAGCCAGCCGTGGGAGGCGGAAGCAGGCGGCCCCGCCGGCGCTGGTTTGGTTTTGGCGGCTGGAGGAAGACAGGACTGAAGAAACACGATGACTGTAAAAGCAGCAGGAGTACTTAACAACCTTAATGAAACCAGCAGGGCACTTAACAACCAAAGCTGAAAGCAAGATGAGTACTTATACAGGTTCAACCGCATAAAGCACGCCGAAGCAGTGCTACTTTGCCTACTGTGCTCAGATTAACCAAGGGTGAGGCCGCCAAGCCCCAGGACAAGGCCCAGACGCCACCCCGCGCATCCACAACCTTCTGAAAGCGGCTTCATCTCGCAACGTGGTCAATAAACAGGATATTCTCTTTAGAGCCATAGAAAAGCATGAACATAATCTTCTGTCCTATTCTCAAAGATGGACGGGCCTTCATTATCTAAGACCACCCATGAATAAGTATCTTTTCGCCTCCAAGGGGAATTGAGTAGGTCGACATAAACATCATGTTGTGACCAAGCGCAAGTCTGACCTGACCATGGTCAGGCATCTGTATAGGAACAATAGAACTCGGCAGTTCCTGTTTCAAGAAGATCACAGCTGTCAAACTGTGTATAAGCAATAGTTTATGAACAACATATACAACAGAAAACAGCTCGTACCATAAGTTTCTCGACACAGTTGGACCTGTTCAACGAGTGCAGCAGTGGCACGCATATCCCACGTGGCCTTCCACCACTGAAACGCCCCAAAAGGACCTCAAGACGATCAATAAAGTGTAGGAACATGTGGATGTCGATCCAGTCCACTTCAGTGCCATTAGTAACAGCCGAGTTATTACAGAGTAACAAACAAGCAGACTGCTTAACTCTGAAAAAACCTACACGTGCCACCAATTATAAGACAATATTAGTTAGAACTAGCATCTTCGTGAGAGATTCGTTGCTACTTCTAAAGTTAAATTGTGATTAGTTAGACAGAATAGGTGGATTAAGAAGTAATCGAGGCAACAAGCAAGAACCAGATACAAAACTAACATGGATGAACAATTGGAACGACGTCGGGTGGAAGATCGCAGTGAAGATGAGACCAGGTTCTGCTATTTCCATCAACATTCGTGCGCCAACTTTCAGTCCGTAACACTTGAGAAAGTTTATCCAAGTTCGCCCATAAAAAAAGCAGCGATCTTCTTGGTTCATGAACCCAACTCGGAAGCAATATCCATGGATTGTCTTCACTGTGACCATTAAACTAGTTTATTCAGTTATGGAAAGGCCGAGCATCTTGATTACATGTGTTCTGGCAGAGCAAATAATACATGGCAAGAAAAATAATATGAGAACACAGCATGCTAAAAAAAACCCCACCCTCCCGGATAGAGAAGAGGATTCTAGGAACATACTGTACGCGTTTCAAAGTGCTGTGGTAGGATGATAAGGAACAAGTGTGGCGTCTCGCGGTGGGCGCAGAAATCTGTAGGGTACTCGCACTGTGGGCACTGCAACTGAAACACACTAGGTTCAGTACGAAGAAAAATGCATCAATGGCGGCGGCTGCCATCCTAGGATTACCTGCGACCAAGGGACTTGGATTTATCGGGGATGGATGAAGAATTCGTACCCGGTTCTCCATGAAAAAACCCTATGCAATCGCCGAGCGGGGGTTTTCTCTGAACAAGCAGACGAGGGAGAAGGGGAGTCAGGCCCAGTGAAATATTGCCTCTTCGTCCGTCCAGCTTACTGCTAAAGCTGGAAGGGGGGGGGGGTTGTGATTTGACGGCTCATTGGGCATTACTGCGGCGCTACGACCGGGGTGTGTCTACCGTGAAGTTGTGCACTCTAATTTGTGCATATGGCACGTGGACCCGTTGCCGGTTGCCCCACATATCAGCGAAAGGAAGTAGAAAGACAGGAGTAACTAGTTACACATAAATATATTTTTGTGGAGAGATACTCCCTCCAGAAAGAAATATACAAATCTTTTATATCACAGGCTCACCTTGCCGGGAAATATACTCCCTCTGCAACGCACGGGCATTATGGGGGTTCAGCTTTTTTTTATGGGATTTCAGCTAAGAATATAATACTCAGATAGGCTCATGGTTCTGGACTTTGGGCCACAGGCCGACCCTGCATGTTTGGGGGCCCATGTGTTCTACCTCAGCGCTTTTCATATTGCAAGTGATCGGTACTGCGCTGGTTTTAGATGCTGTTGCAAGGCGAATACACAAAATTGAATAAAGCACGGCAGCTGTTGGAATGAAATCGAACGACAGTTCCTAACCAACAATCAGAGTTGCAATTCTATCAACGATATACCATGTGATAAATAATACTGTCGTACTACTTATACACACAGGACACTTGTTTCACCATGCCAGATTATTACATCAAAATCTCTCGGAGGATAGATCAGTTCGGCAGTTGCGTGCTGCTACTGAAGAATTTCAAAGTTGATTTGGACCAGCTCTCCTTGCCGAGAAAGTTCGATTTTGACATCATCCCCTACCGCAAGATATGATTTAGATTTGAACCTTGACCATCCTTTAGCATCAATCATCATGCGTCCATCCTTTGTACTTACGGTATATTGAGCAGGTTCATTCACACCAAGGCTGCACATGGTAAGAGAAACTTGGCCGCGGTCGCCCGGATTGTTGAACGACTCCCTCGTTGCTCTAGGAATTCTCTGTTTGAAAACAAGAAGACATACCCAAACAGTTAGATCAACACAGTGAATCATGTGAAACAACATGGAAAGAAAAAAGAACAAAGCACTTGGGCGGCCAATGCTTACCAAGAAGGTGTACATGTCGGTTTTTGCAAAGAATTTGGTATATGAAGTGCGAACTGCAGCCCAGTCTGTTGCCGGTGCAACTGCACAGGCCGGACCAAATGCAAGTGCAAGTGTTGGTGCAGGTGCCGAAGCCGCTGCTGCTGCTGGAGATGGTGCTCCTTGTAGAGCTGGTGCCGGTGTCGATGCCCGATCCTCCGGTAGATCAGACTGATCCGCTGACGCGGTCGGTGCCCAATCCTCGGCTGGATCAGACTGAGCTGCTGCCGCTGTCAGTGCTAGAGCAACTGCCGGCGCTAGATCTGTGCGAGACAGCGGCGATTGTGTCCGGTCTTCTATGATCAGCTTTCTAACTTGACTAGGATCCGTGACCGTGATCCAGTTTTTTTCTTCATTTCTTTTAAACGCGAGAAGGACTAATTGTGGCGTTTTTGTTAAACAAACTGCAGTTCATCATAGGGATGCAGCTTGTACTCAGACAACAGACTGATCTAATTTTTTCCAGTAATATAAGTGATGGACAGTGCCTTCGTTACTGACACGACATAAGAAGTCAAAACTACAAAAATAGCCATCATAGAGAAAACCAAACGGTTTATTCTGTGATGAATGTCACATGGCAAACCTGCATCATAAAATTGCAGGAAAAGAAAGAAAACATGACATTAAATCAATAAGATTTAGACAGTAAATCAGTAAGATTTACTTGATGTGACACGAGTGAATCCTTACCAGGAAATCACTATGTTGAAGTACTAAACAGAAGATTGATCGTCCAACTACGCGTGGCATGCAGGGGTCCTGCCTACTCCCACAAGCAGCACAGTCCAAAGGTCGTGACAAATCGTATGGACCGAACATCCATAGGACTGGACATCCTGGTGGGTGCGATAAACCCTGCAATGCATACAGATATTGGAGTGTAACCATAATTGATAAATCGTCCTCGCAAAAAAAATATGATCTGGATACTTCAAAATGTACAGACTGAATTGAGTGGAGAGACATTAACATAGACCGTTCTCAGGACTGACCACACACCAAAAGCGGCAGTACTAATAAACAATACATGGTTCACAAACACAGATCAAGTACTGAACAATAGTACTTACTACAGACAAGCAAAGTTGCACTAACTAAACTCTGCAGACTATTTCTTGCCACCGACCTACAGGATGAACCCCGCATAACTGACTAGGCCATGGACTTCGTGTGAGATGTCTACATGCACCATCACCATCTTGTCAACCTTGGAGAACCTAACAGAGTGGTCTTTCCACTCATAAACATGATGATGAAGACATGCCGCATCAGATTTGTTGGGAAGCTTTACAAGAACCACACACGCTTCGTAATCGAAGGCACAACCAGGAAATTGTTGTGGTCAAGTACAACCTCGAGAACACGCCTGACAACAATGCTACAGGAAAACACTAGTTCAGGACACGTGGCGACAAGGACACAACAGCTGGATAGTTCAGAAGTAGAACTCATCATCAGGTCTTCCAGTTCACACGGCATGACTTTGAGAACTTCATCTCCACCGCGGACCTGGTTCTAATTCAAACAGAAACCATATTTCATTACTACCTCCATTCAGAAATATAAGATGATTTTCGATATTATACTCCATATATGACTACATATACACACAGAAATGAGTGAACAAAGACACTAGAACATGTCTTCAAAGGATGAGAGCAGAGGGATTACATGCAATATCCATAACACAAGTTAATGAGGCAAATATACCCTCTTAAAAGGTAGCATTGATGTTCATAAAGTACTCCCTCCGTCCCAAAATTCTTGTCTTAGATTTGTCTAGATACGGATGTATCATCCGTATCTAGACAAATCTAAGACAAGAAATTTGGGACAGAGGGAGTAGTTGAAAGTAATCTATAAGAAATTTGTGTCAACCTCTCGCATGTTTTGGTCAAAAGAGGAATTTAGAACCGTCATTTGGCACACTAAAATCACATGCAAGATCACCCAGAAAGTAGTACTACCAGTACTAGTACTGCGTGTTAGATGAAAAAACACGATCAAGATCAAGAAAAAGATCGTCAACAAGAGACATTACCTGGACTTGCTTAATGAGGGATCTCGGAGAGGGGGGCTTGGACAGGGCGATGGCTTTGAGCTTGTCTGCGGTAGTCTCGGCGGGGTGCTTGCGCTTCTTCGTACCATGAGCCTCGACGGTTTTGGCCAGAGCCATAGACATCACATCGGCCGGTGCTCCGGCGTCCATCCAAGAGAGGAAGCTGAGAGAAAAGAGTGAAAGGAGGAACGAGATGAGGGAGAAGCGAAGCGAGTGGGGGTTTTCTTCAAGGGAGGAAGCTGAGAGAGAAGAGTGAAATGATGGTTGCTTCGTCCGTCCAACTTACTGCTGGAAAGGAGGGGGCTTTGTGATTTGACGGCTCATTGGGCATTACTACGGTGGTTCGATCGGGATAGTCTACCGTCACTCTACTACGGAGTAATTTAGTGCATGGCTGGTGGACCCAGGTGCTGGCTGTCCCACACGTCAGCGAAAGTGAGTAATTTAGTGCATGGCTGGAGGATGATCCGCAAGGTAGAGTGTGTCCACTTTTTTTCATTCTGAAGAAAAAAATGATTACAGTAAGCGTTTCCACTCTTACGATGGAGGAGTGCGAAACACGGCAGTCACTTCAACATACACAGTGCTCCTACTACTAGGCATGTGCAGTGGTTCATACGTCAGTACTACACAATCTTGTTGCTGTGTTGTGCGCATGTCAACTACTCCTATATGTAACATAGTACCGCTTTTTCGACTGTCCGTCGGGAATGAACGGTGAGATCAATGTTAACAGAACTAGACCCACAGCCCACGGAGAGTACGGTCCTACAGTACTCCACGAAACATGAACCATATGAAGCACATCCTATAGTGTTAGACAGGGTGTATGAAGGGTGCACGGGATGGGAGCAAAAGTTCCCTTCTCGACCCACTTTTGGGTGTTTGGCTGAGTGCATGAAGGGTGCATCCACACTAGTAGGTTGACAAAAATACACGAAGAGGAAACAACTATATTGAGATGAGGATGCAACCAAACACACCCACAAGCTTTGTGCTACAGTGGCGGATCTGCACCGTCTGAGTTTGATCCAACGGTCATGTTGCGCCGAGACATGGACATGCCCATGCAGAGGGCGCCTAAACACCACCGAAGTCCCTCCTTCTTCTCGAGGCGCACGACGTTGGTGATGTAGGGTGTAACCGCCCGCAGAGCCCGCTTCCATTCGACGGGAGCCAGCTCATCAAAGACGGCGTCCAATGGTATGAATGGATTCCGGTGACGGAGCCCTGAAAGGATTCTCCCGGCAACGGCGACGGCAGCGCGCAACCCCTCCATGTCCAGCTCAGCCCACACCATCGCGCGGAGACGACTTAGCTCCTCGGAGATATAGGTGAAGAAGGAGATCAGGTCAGGAAGCCGCAGCTCGTTGAAGTTGACCGTGTGCTCGAACGGGTTTAGCCCGACGGCCGGCATCGTCGCACTGGCACGACGGTAGGCATCGCGCGGCCGCAACACGTGCGTGGCAACTTGGTTCGCCAAGTTGCTGAGGCGATCCTGGACTTCGTCACGATCGGCCCGCTCGTGCTCCAGCCGGCTCCCCTGACGGCCTATCGTATCTCCCGCTTTCTGCAACAATACCGCTGACGCCTCGAGCATCTTTGTGGTGGACGCCTGCCACTTTTGAAGCTCCGTGAACTCCCGCACATAACGGAGGAGCATGGCACTCCTCTCCTCCTTGAGCTCACGGAGCTCCACGTCCTTGGCCCTGAGCTCCGCATCCTTGGCATGGAGCTCCTATGTCAGGCGCCTCACCTCGGACTTCGTGATCTGCTGCGCCGCCATGGCACCAGGTAGAAGCAATGGGGAGAGGAAGCAAAGGAGGCGAAACGGCTGAAAGGCAATGCAATCTACGTGAAGGCGGAGGGAGCCAGCCGAGGAGCGGGGAATCTTTTGGTTTTCACCATGGTAAAACACCAGTCGACGACTTCTCGCATCAGGGAGCATTGGTTTTTACAGGCGGAGTCACCGTGACTAATTGCTACCGCGCCTGCTCCCGTCAATCAAAAATTAAAAATCCTGTCGCGCCTGCTCCCGTCAATCAAAAAATTTCAAATCTTGCCGCACCCAAACACCGGAGCAACGCCGCGGTGGATATTTAAATTCACCTGCCAGCAAGTAGATAAAAAAGGGGTGAAAAACAAATGTGGCGGCGGCCTAGCTAATCGGTCGAACTAGCCCAACTAGCTAGCCACCGTGCTTCACTGATGTACTCGGCGCGAAAGGTGGTCTTTCGTGATTTGATGACTCATTTACTTGCTTCGGCGCTACGACCGAGGAGGACCCAGAAAACGCACGGTAGGGCGTCCCACGTCAGGAAGAATATATGCGTGCACCACCCGGGAGGACACCGAAACCGCGCTGCAGGGTGTGCCACGTCTCGGCACGTAGGAAAAATGTGCGTGTAAAAATATACTGTATCAGACGTAGTACCTATGGTTCGACCTTGGGACCCAGCCAGTCGGTCGAAAACACCCCACTAGCCACACAACTTCATCATGCAAACGTGGCACGGTTAGCTCTGTCTCGACCAACCGCAATGTCTCTTGTTCTAGGCGATTCTTCTATTTTCCAAGCTTTTTTTAGTTGTAATAACACCACGGCAAGCTAGCGCCGCTCTTCGTGTGTGCCCGTGCAAAGGTTAGACGATGGAGAGAAGAGAGATTGGGATCGCAGACCTGGGACCACCCGTAAGTGAGACAACGGTCATGCACGTGTTGACGAGGCACTCCCTCTACTCTACTCAACGCAAGTACTGTATAAAATCAAGTTATGGGACAAAGCCAACAACCGTTCATTTTTTCAGGCTATCGACTTACGGTTTGTAGTCCAGGTTGCCAGTTCGAATATCGTCTTTCAGATTTGTTAGTTTTAGGTCCAAATTTTATTAATGACAAGTGGGACCCCCGTGTGTTGTTCCGATATTTCATTGTAGGATGGTTTTATTGAACAAACACTTTGCGCGGTTAGACAAGTAACGACACGAGTTACACGTATTTTGCAAGTTTACGAACGAAAATGACAGCGACATAGAATATCACATCCACCCCGCAGCTTAGATAGTATGGTGATACGAGTTTTTACACCGTTGGAAGTGAGATCCAATGGCTTGGGAGTAGTCTTTGTAATTATGCACAATTTCCAAAGTCTCCAAAGTTTTTTTTGCAAATAAAACATTCAGGCCTCGTGTGTGCCGCTGCATCTTTGATCCAACGGCTCCCCGGTGCTAATATTAGGTGCTCCCCGTAGCTTAATTACCCGCTACGGTGATATGAGCATCTAGGTCGTATGATCAGTGATCAGATGGCACATGCATAGTACTTATACTTTTTGCGCATTTACCAAACTCTATCAGCCGTATATTGCAAAAACATTCAAACCCCCTACTGTGGGCCGTTAAATCTCAGTGAAATCGTATCACCATAGAATCTACGGTGCGGGAGCACCTCATACTCCCCCGTGCGAGAAAACATAAGGTGCTATCGCAGCTTGGATGCTACGGTGATACGAGGTTGGAGGTCGTTTGATCTGAGATCCAATGGCATCTGAGCAGCCTTTGTGCTTGTAAGCAGTGGCCGAACTCTTTTGGGGCTTTTCTGCAAAAAACCATTCGAACCACCGAGGAGGTGTTGGGTCACAAATCCAACGCCTCCGAAGAGCTTGTATCACCAAAGCATCTAAGATGTGGTGGCACATGATATTCTTAAATACAGGAGAATATGATGTCCTCCTTCATCTTAGATGCTATGGTTATACGAGCTTCGAGGTCGTTGGATATGGGATCAAAGGGCATCTAAGTAGTTTTTGTACAAATTGTGTGCAATTCTCAAACTCATCAAGGTTTCCTGCAAAAAAATTAAGACACATCATGTGAGCTGCTATATCTCAGATCTAGAAGCTCCAAGCAACTTGTATCTGCATATAGCATGTAAGGTATGGGGGCACATGATATTCTCTTGGGGAGGAGGGGTGGGGGTGCAGAACCAATCGGTGGTTGGAAGGGTGGGAACAAATATAATCTAAACAACCCTAAACAGAGCTCCACCGTTTTATCTAAGGTCGAGGGGTTGACCCCCGACAATCATAGCTCCGCCTAAACACAACATTTGCATGTACTATAGTACTAGACTTAATATTCATGTTTTAGTTTCATGTTCATTTTAAATATTGAACTGAGGACCATGGATGTCTTACATTTTACTCCCTTTGTTCCTAAATATTAGTCTTTTTAGAGGCTTCAAATGGACTGGCACATACAGATGTATATAGACATATTTTAGAGTCTAGATTCACTTATTTTGCTCCGTATGTAGTCACTTGTTGAACTCTCTAAAAGACTAATATTTAGGAATAGAAGGAGTATTTTTGAACTCGTGTCATACATGCATGGGTTGGAAAAATAGATGCACTATACTTATTGGATTGTTGTTGTGTTAGTATGTGTGTGTGTCGTGTGTGTGTGTGTGTGTGGTCATATGCTTGATAAATACAAAGTTTTCTCACCTCCATATTGTTCATCTTTTAAATTTGAATTTGCATTGGAAAACTTACTAGGGATACCATGAAATGTGAAATCCACATTGAGATCACTATATCAAAAATTCACTCTAATTCAACGACTCATCATAAATCAATTACCACGTTGAGATTAGTATTTGCAAGGAAAATACGAGTATTGTAATACACATAGATTCGTTCAGCAATTTAAAAGGTTCCTTTCGTATTGTCAAATGGTAGGACCCAACGGCGTACCAGCCAGACCTTGGCTCGTGTTGATCCTAAAAAAACGGGCCTGTGTCCTTCCGTGGCATGCGTGGTACGCACATTAGGCAACCCCAACCAGTCGAGCCTCAGCGTTTCAAGTCGAAATATATGGCGGCCAGAATTCCAGCCATAGGAAATTCCCCTCATGTCCCCGGTCCATAATGACTACCGATGAACAACGGAGGGATGCTTTAGTAACTAGACAACGTTACCTACCGTGCCGAGCACGGTTCAATTCCCTCGGTCGCCGCTCGTCAATGTCACCTTTCAACTGCATTGCCCAGTACTACAACTACTACACCAGGATGAGCACAGAATTGAGCCCGTTTGTTCGTGCCTAGTACTTTTTTTGTTCGTGCCTAGTAGTTGAGTAAATATATCAGGCAATGCACTGGTACGGAGGGATTATCCTTTTACTCCCTCCTTTCCAGTTTATAGGGCTTATCTCAAAATTTTAGTTTTCCCATTTTATAAGTCTCAATTTGTGTGTTCCCCATCACATGTTCAGATTTCAAGGTGCAATAAATAATTACATGCAAGTATTAAGAGAAAATTGACCAATGCATGTACTTTATGCATGCATGCATTGCAATTAATGCATTCGTAAACACAATTTTTGAGGAAAACAAGTGCATTAATTGAGTGGTTTTGCAAACTACAACAATTGTTCCACCACTCACCATCTACCTTGGTTGGTGAGATTTTTGAATTGAGCCCTATAAACCGGAAAGGAGGTTTAACTAAGCAAAATGTTTGACCGAATCCTTTCTTAAGAAATACAACATGACAGATGTACGGCTTGAAAATTTATTGCATGATGCAGGTTATGACATTGTTTCGAATCCTGGGTCTTAAATTTCAGAAAATCCAAAAGGGAGCATAAATTCTTGAAACTTAGCATGGTCACGTGATATGGCACAAATATTACTTCATAAGTTTTTTCTTCAATTCGAGACAAGCTGCTTATGACAAGTTGCACAAATGAAGAGCCAAGGTATTTTGGAACAAAGACCTGCCACGTTTTTTTTGAGGGAAAAGACCTGTCATGTTAAGGCGAACGCTTTCACTATTGAAACCGTGGGCGTTTACGTGCCGCCACGAGTCCCCGCTTCTCATTGGCAGGTGCCGTCCCAGCAAGTGTGTGAGTCGACGGGAGGCGTGCGAGCAGACCGCTGCGCCAGCTGTCAGGGAGGCGTGCAAGCAGACCACTGTGCAGACTCACCGGGAGGCGACCCCTATGACCAGGCTCCGCCACCCACCGTCGTCCCAACTGCTCCCACTTTTAATGTCCCTCAACCCCACACTACCCGGTATCGCTACAATCCTCTCTCTTCCTCTCCGGTTCTCCTGTCGTCTACCTCCAACTAGCCTGACCTAAACGTACGCCATGCCGCATCACGATGGTCTGCCCTTAGTGTTCCAGTTTCATGAGGAAGACACCCAGCTGGAGTCTCAAGAACATAAGGCGCTTTGGGCCGAGCTTGAACTGGCCTTGCGGGAAGACGCTGAGCCTGTCCCCGCTCCCGTTCTGGCTCCCGTCGCCCCGACTGTGCCAGCGCCCATCCCCGTGGCATTGATGGGCTGGGAGCCGCACGTTGTCGCCGAGCTTGAGGCCACGGGGTTCCACGAGGTCCCCGCCGACTTTCACGCGCCCGTGCACCTGCCAGCGCATGCGCCTGCGCGCTGCTGCAGACCGACGCGGCGCGCCGCATGCGGTGCCTGTGCACACGAACGTCTCGCTGCGCCGTTGACGGCGCTGTCCCTCGCGGTGCGGTGCCCCCTCGGCGGCATGGATGGCCGCCGTCGACCGCTTCCTTGCACCAACGCCAGTAGCCTCCTCCCGCCAGTTGACTCACTCCGAAGTCCAGAACATTTTGGCCTTCCTTGAAGCTAGGCCAACGTCCAGGAGTACACCAACAACGCCGCAAGACGCCGCCGTCGCCGTCGGTCAAGGGTCTGACGACACACGAGCACGCCGAGGAGCCGCTTCCCACCGTGAGATGCCCGCCGCCGCCGCGTAATCTAAATTTGCCATGAAAACGCTCGATTACCATGCTTAAAATCGAATGTTTATCATTTCCGTTTATTTTATATCGATCGTCAGATAATTTAAAGTCGGAGTCAGACTGAACGAAATGTATGGTTTGATCGATTGAATGTTCTGCTAGAGCCGTATCAAATTAAATATAAAATGTCATCAAGCCACATGTATTCCTTATCATCCAACGACCTAGACTGCTTCAATGTCGAGAGCTCAACACGTTTAGCGTGCAGTTAATTTCATGCCAAAAATAGTGCTAATCACATGACAACACGCAAATAATATCCTATTAGTTAATATCCGCATGGACTTAATATACTGCCAAATTAACGTGCATTGCACGTACACACTGACTAGTGCTGCTAGTACGTGAAACTGGTGCCGTGACTTGTGAGTTGTGAACGCGTCCAGATATGGTCAACGGCAACATCGCCCGTGAGTTCTTCCTGTTTGCCAGTGCGTCTAAACGCAGAAGGGGAGGAGAGAGAGAGAGCACACATCGAACCCACCAGTAAGTGAAGGCGAATAGTACTAAAAATAATATTACATGTTATCCATTAATTAGGCTGTGGTAATATAAAAAAATTATGTGAATAAAGGGGGTACAACAAACATTGCTATTCTACGTATGTTGCCTATTGACGTGTGGCTTGAAGGCTCGGTCACATGTTCGATCCTCGTCCTTTTTTTAATTTGTATATGGGTCCAAATTTGTTTCATGACATGTGGGCCCCTTGGTGTGTAGTTTGTAGCACTTTAATTTGTGGGTCGAAATTTGTTCCATTCCAAGCGACCATCGGTGTGTAGTTTTGTAGCTTATTTATAATAATTAAAGAGAACAACATAGTTTTTTAATATTACCATGGTGCGACGTTGAAGGTGAGAAAGGACGTGTGAGAGAGCGATGACCGAGCCAGAGGGAAATCAACTAGGGGAGTTGCGTGGGTTGCAACGGCGCTTGGAGAAGTTGTGGGCGAATGCTACTTAAAATATAATCTAAACCGACCGGAATAAATGCCTACACAAATTAATCCAAGGTTGGAGTGCCCCTCGCAATGTAAATAGCTCCGGCTTTGCGAGGGATGGAGAGGTAGTAGCTTCAACGTGTGGAAGATACGGTATGAGAAAGCGAGGTCAATCGAGAGGCATATAGATAGAGAGACAAAGTGAGTGTGGTCCGACATTCATTGAACAAATATATATGCTCCGGAGAGATATTGTTTGATTGAGCTTTTGGTAAGGGTGAGGGCTGTAAGATAGAGCTTGAGAGATGATCCAGTCACAGACGTGTAGATATATTTTGTGCGTGGGAGGAAGCAAGGTCAACCGATCACATAGGGTCGCCGTGCGATCGAAAGAGTGAGACGGGTTGGAGAGAGTGACCTAGATAGACGATGTGCATGAGAGAGTATACAAGGTGAAGAATTGTGCTCAAACATGGTGATATATCGTTTTTGTCTGAGAAAGAGCGAGGTAAATCGAGACATACACACACACACACACACACACACACACACACACAGAGAGAGAGAGAGAGAGAGAGAGAGAGAGAGAGAGAGAGAGAGAGAGAGAGATTGAGTGAGCGTGGCCCACCATGAGGTCGAAAGAGTGGCGGCGGCTTGGATGGACTGACCTAGATAGACAATCTGCGTGAGAGAGTATAGAGTGTGTCGATCGAGGCCCGAACAGGGAGATAAAGAGATCGAGATTGAGAGAGTGTGGCCCGCCGTGCGGAAGAAAGAGTGAGACAGTCTCGAGGGAGTGACCTAGATATACAGAGAGATATATCATTTGAATATACATAGTACGAGACTTGATATCGATGTTTCAATTCGGTGTACATTGTAAGATTTGAACCGAGGACCAGGCATACGGGTAATTATTTCGAATTCATGCAATACTAAGTTTCGAAAAGTTGACATTGGCTCAATTTGTTGTGCTATTTTGTAGGTCATATGTTCGAAACCATCCAAAAGTTTTCTCACTACCATGGTGTTCATCATATACATATGAATTTGTATTAAAAAAGTAGCGTGGATACAGTGAAATGTGAAATCCACGTTAGAATTGGAGATCGCTATGTGACACACACTCTAATTCATATAACTAACTACGTGACACACACTCTAATTCAAATAACTAAATATGTGACACACTCTAATCCACGTTAGCGTGGGTACCGTTTCGAATTTTTGCAAATAACTCCTCATTAATTAATTTATAGTACTCCCTATGTTCACTTTTATAAGACCTTGAAGACATTTCAGACAATGTGCAAAACAGTTCATTTTAAGTTGTCTAAAACGACTTACAAAAGTGAACGGATGGAGTATCTCGTTTCGAATGACTAATTATTGCAAGGAAAACACGGGCATGGTAATACATACAGATTCGTTTGCAAATGAAAGAATAATCGTTTGCATTCTCAAACGTGGGCGCACCAGGCAGACCAGGATTGTGTTGGGGTGGACGCTGCATCGGTGCCTTAAAGGCAACAACCCTTGGGTGACTGACATGTGGGCCAGCAACCTGTTGGGCCCACATGTCATGGACACAAAGGCAGGTGCCTTAAGGCACCGAAGCGTAGTCCTGTCGGGGTGGTCGCGTGTGTCGGACGGACACGTAGCACCCAGCCACCCACCCCCCTCCCCCCCAAAAAAAGGACGACGACAGTATAAGTTCACGCTTCCACGTTTCGGATTGAAATATCTGGCGGCCCCAATTCCAGCCCTGCAAAATCTCTCTTCTCCACCGTCCCCTTCCGCGCCCAGATTGCTCAAATCCCTAATTCGCCGCCATCCCTCGAATCGCCCCTCGTCTTGTCTCTTTCCCCACTGTTCCCCACCTCTGTGCCGGACGACGACGACGAAGACGACGGTCGCGCTTCACCACCGCACCGGAGCTACCTCATCTACGCCCTCATCCGCCGCACCGGGTGGTCCACCGACAACATCGGCCGCCGCAACCGACGTGCCTCACAGACACCGAGTTCCACCGCATCAGGTGCGCTTCACCGACGCCGTCTCCCAGCTCACCGGGGCTACTTCACCGAGCACATCGTCGCACCTCCGCCCCCCGAGGTCGTTGGGGCTTCACCAACAGTCTCATCCACCGCATGGTAGCGCTCCGCTGCCACTCAAGATCTGCATCCGTGCGGGGCCAGCCAACGCCAGCGCATCACCATCAACGGCTCTGAAGTGACCCATGACGGGGCTACAGGATCTGGTACACATCCTGCACACCCGTATAACCTTGTAAGTATCTGTCCTCCGGTACAACATCGTAACGCCCTCGATGCGGCTATATCTCCCACGTGTCGAAGCATGACTTAGAGGCATAACCGCATTGAAAGCAATGTCGCAAGTGAGGTAATCTTCACACAACCCATGTAATACATAAGGGAAAGAGATACATAGTTGGCTTACAGTCGCCACTTCACACAATACATAAATAAACATCCATCATTCAGAGTACACTCAAGGTCCGACTACGGAACCAAAATAAAAGAAGATACCCCAAATGCTACACAGATCCCCGATCGTCCCAACTGGGCTCCACTACTGATCATCAGGAAAAGACACATAGTAACGACCACGTTCCTCGTCGAACTCCCACTTGAGCTCGGTTGCGTCACCTGCACTGGCATCGTCGGCACCTGCAACTGTTTTGGTAGAATCTGTGAGTCATGGGGACTCAGCAATCTCACACCCGCGAGATCAAGACTATTTAAGCTTATAGGAAGGACAGAGTTATGAGGTGGAGCTGCAGCAAGCGACTAGCATATATGGTGGCTACATTGCAAAAGAGAGCGAGAAGAGAAGCAAGGCACGGTCGTGAATCTAGTAGCGATCAAGAAGTGATCCTGAACTACTTACGTCAAACATAACTCCAACACCGTGTTCACTTCCCGGACTCCGCCGAGAAGAGACCATCACGGTTACACACGCCGTTGATGTGTATTTTAATTGAGGTCAACTTCGGTTTTCTACAACCGACATTAACAAATTCCCATCTGCCTCATAACCGCGGGCACGGCTTTGAAAGATAATACCTGCAGGGTGTCCCAACTTAGCCCATTATAAGCTCTCACGGTCAGCGAAGGATATTCCTTCTACCGGGAAGACCCGATCAATCTCGGAATCCCGGACTACAAGACATTTCGACAACAATAAAACAAGACCAGCAAAGCCACCCGAATGTGCCGACAAATCCCGATAGGAGCTGCACATATCTCGTTCTCAGGGCACACCGGATGGGCAAGACGTCGGGTTGGCATAGACCCTGGATTGCCCAGGGGGCGCTGGACATCGCCCAGGTTGGGCCAGCACTCGAAGGAGCACTGGTCCGGGGGTTTAAAATAAGATGACCCTCGGGCTCGCGAAAACCCGGGGGAAAAAGGCTTAGGTGGCAAATGGTAAAACCAAAGTTGGGCCTTCTTTGGAGGAGTCTTATTCAAAGAGAACTGTCAAGGGGTCCCATAAATCACCCAACCGTAAGGAACGCGAAATCAAGGAACATAACACCGTATGACGGAAACTAGGGTGGCAGAGTGGAACAAAACACAGGCATAAGGCCAAGCCTTCCACCCTTTACCAAGTATATAGATGCATTAATTATAGCAGATATATTGTGATATCCCCAACAAGTAAACATGTTCCAAAAAGGAACAACATCTCCATGTTCCAACAAGGAACAAACTTCATCTTCACCGCAACTAGCAACGCTATAAGAGGGCTGAGCAAAGCGGTAACATAGCCAATCAACGGTTTGCTAGGAAAGGATGGTTAGGGCTGACATGGCAATATGGGTGGCATGATATAGCAAGTGATAGGCATCGTAGCATAGGCATAGCAAAAGAGCGAGCATCTAGCATAGCAAAGATAGAAGTGATTTCGAGGGTATGGTCATCTTGCGCAATGTTCTCGAGTTGTCGAAAGCTTGATCCTCGTAAGCGTTCTCAACAGGTTCCTCGCTCACGTACTCGCCTCCGGCTCTACCCAAAGCAAGAACACAAACAAAGGAACCACAATAAATCACGGTGCAATGCACAAGCAACATGATGCAATATATGGCATGATATGCGAGATGTGATATGCAATGCGATATGCGCCCGGAAGGAAAATGATGAACCAGGCATCAACTTGGCAAACCAAGTATGCCGCTGAAAGATGAGATGATTTCGGTTGAAATCGATATAAAGATCACCGGAATCGGATGCACGGTTTGCAAATGACAAGCAAAACAAGAATGGCACAAATCTGCCATTAACAGCATGATGCCACTTAGCAAGCAACAAGAAATTAAGCTACTGCACCCAAACGTACCAACAAAGTATATGGCAGTGATCTACTCAAGATGCTTGACAAAAGATGAACACTGAGCTACGGCTAGATCACATCATAACAGGTTCAAATAAGCATGGTAAAAGTGCAAAAAATATCAGGCTGGACATGGCAAAAACAGCATCAGGTAGCAATGTTCAGAGCAATAAAACATCATGCTACAGGAACTTATAATAGCAAAACATGGCATGGCATGAATCTACTCAAAGCATAGAACAAAAGTCCCTTACTGACCATAAGCCAAAAAGGATCAGAAAATATAGTAACACCCATGTCAATATCGCAAGTTTAGATTACATGATTCAGCAACATGGCATGTCAAAACAGATAACAAGTAGGCATGTTTAAGAGCTCAAAGCACTCACTACAGAGCCTTTCATGATAAACTAAGCATACATACATCAAGAAGACATGGCATAGAAGACATACATAGCAAGAACAACATCATAGCATACACGGATCAACCACAACAACCTTGGCAAAATTGAATAACATGTAAACAATCTGCCAGGAAACATTTGATAGCAAAAGTAGAGCTCGATTGACTCAAGCTATGGCACTCCATAATTGCAAACAAAGGCATGGATGGATAGAGCATAACCATATGTTCAAAACATCCTTACTGAAGTATCTCAAAATATGCATGGATATCTCGGTAGTATCAAGTTAACATGGCATCAAAATATCAGCAAAATAGAGCTGAAATCAGCAACATCAGGAAGCCTACTTTGCATGCTTGTGCTAGTCACCACATAGATCACAAAAATACATGGCATACACCCCTGGAAATATGGCATGGCCTATTAGAAAACACATGTATGACTCAAATTCATAGTGTGCACACATCAATCATAGCAAAAAATAACAAAAGTGTAAGTACTGTTAAGAAACAGAAACTAACATCACATAGCCCTCTTCCAACAGCATTTCGGGCATTAAGATGAGCTCAAATGAAAATGATGCAGTGAGATGAAATGATCTACTCTTCAGGACGAACACTTCGACATATTACACGCACGAAACGGAGCTACAGATGCAAAGTTATGATGCATTGAAAATGCCACGAAATAATCACCGAGATAAAAACTTAGACGATTTTTAGGGGGGAAAAAGTCAACCGAACGGGATCCGGATCGGGATCGGGCCGGATCCGATCGGGGCGACGGCGGTGGCGGCTCGCCGGAGCTCGGCCGGGGAGGAGAGGAGGCGGGGCAGGGGAAATCGCCGCCGGGCGGGCGCCGCGGGCGAGGGCGGACGGAGGCGGCGCGGCGACGGGTGCCAGGCCCGGCGGCCGGGCGAGGCGCGGCACGGCGGGAGGCGGCGACGGCGCCTGCCGGCGAGGGCGGCGGCGCGCGGCCGGTCGCCGGGCGGCGAGGCGCCGGGCGCTGGGTTTCGGCGCGCTGCGAGGGAAGCGGCGGCGGCGACCGGCCGGGAGGGCTCAGCGCGGCGGGCGGGCGGAGGGCGGCGGCGGGCCACGTGGCACACGTGGATTGGCCGAGGGCGGCGGCGCTGGTTTCGTCCGGACGTCGGCGGACGTGTCCGGCGCGTGGAGGGAGGAAGGCTAGGGTTTCGGGAGGAAGAAGACCCGGATTTGGACGGGGGAGGTGTTTAAATAGGCATAGAGGGAGCTAGGAGAGTCCAAATGAGGTATAGTTTTTGCCCACACGATCGTGATCGAACGACGAAGAGCATGGAAGTGACTTAGATGGGTTATTGGGCTGTTTGAAGGGGTGTTGGGCTGCAACTTAAAAGAGAGTTTTGCGAGAGAATGGTTAACCGTTGGAGTACCAAACGAGCTCCAAATGACCCGAAACTTGACCGGTGGTCTACCGGTGGTATACCAAGGCCACTTGACAAACCTCGGTCCATTCCGAGAAGGTTTAGTACCCGCTCACGGAAAAACGTAAAAGGGGCCGCCGGGGGAGATAGGAGTGCCGGATTGCAAAACGGACAACGGGAAAAATGCTCGGAATCATGAGACGAACACGTATGCAAATGCGATGCACATGATGACATGATATAAAATGCATGACATGGACAAAATGCAAAAAGAAGAAAAACCCAACCACGGAGGGAATATCATATCACAATGCCGAAAATGGCAAGAGTTGGAGTTACAAATATGGAAAGTTACATGCGGGGTGTTACAACACTCCACCACTACAAGAGGATCTCGTCCCGAGATCTAGGACTGAAAGAACTCCGGATATTCGGAACGGAGGTGATCCTCGCACTCCCAGGTGGCTTCACGGTCGGAATGGTGTGACCACTTCACTTTCAGGAATTTGATTGACTTGTTGCGAGTCTTGCGCTCGGTTTTTTTCAAGAATAGCAACGGGGTGCTCATGATAAGAGAGATCTTCTTGAAGGTCAATTTCTTGAAGTTGATAGTGCGTTCAGAGTCTTGAAGCACTTGCGAAGTTGTGACACGTGGAACACATCGTGCACGCTTGCAAAGTTGGATGGAAGCTCAAGTTGATAGGCGAGATCGCCTCTTTTGCCAATGATCTTGAAAGGACCCACGTATCTAGGGGCAAGCTTCCTTTGAAACCGGGCGACGAGTGCCTTTCATCGGAGAGACGCGGAGGTAGACATGGTCTCCGATTTCAAAAGCCACATCACGGTGCTTGTCATCATAATAGCTCTTCCGCGCGATTGCGCGGCTTTGAGATTCTCACGAATGACTTTGCACATTTCTTCGCTTCGTGATCAAGTCATTGCCAAGAAGTTGGCGTTCACCTGCTCGCACCAATTGAGAGGAGTACGACACTTTCGCCATAGAGAATTTCGAATGGGGCCTTGCCGAACTCGCTTGGAAGCTGTTGTTGTAGGAGAACTCGGCATATGGAAGACAATCTTCCCACTTCATACCGAAGGAAATGACACAAGCCCCGAGCATATCTTCAAGGATTTGATTTACTCGCTCGACTTGGCCACTTGTTTGAGGATGGAAAGCTGTGCTGAAAGCGAATGTTGGTGCCCATGGCCTTCAAAAGAATCCCAAAACTTGGAGGTAAAGATGCTGCCACGGTGCAAGAGATCACTTGTGGAATGCCGTGCAAGGAGACAATCACGAGGTGTATAGCTCGCCAACCGAGCTGCTGTGATAGATTCTTTGATAGGAAGAAAATGAGCCACTTTAGTAAGCTTGTCAATGACAACGAAGATAGCATCATTTCCACGCTTGGACTTTGGAAAACCAGTCACGAAGTCCATTTCGATATGATCAAACTTCCATTCTGGAATAGCAAGAGGTTGGAGGAGACCAGCTGGTCGTTGGTGTTCTGCTTTCACTCTTCTGCAGACATCACACTCATTCACGAATTGAGCAATTTCTCGCTTCATTCGAGTCCACCAATATGACTGCTTGAGGTCATGGTACATCTTCGTACTTCCAGGATGAATGGATAGAAGCGAATTGTGAGCCTCGTTCATAATGACTTTTCGTAGATCACCCTTAGGAACCACAATCCGGTCCTCAAAGAAAAGAGTATCTTTGTCATCAACGTGGAAGCACTTGTATTTGGAAATGCCCTTGTCGATACCACGCTTCACCTTTTCACCATGGTATCCAGGAGCTGAGCCTCACGAATCTGATCTTCCAAAGTAGGAGAGACTATGAGGTTGGCAAGAAAGCCTTGAGGAACAACTTGAAGATTCAGCTATGGAAAGCTTCACAGAGATCCGTTGGAAGGGCTTGAGGATTAAACTGTTGCAGTAAGCCTTCCTGCTCAAAGCATCTGCAATGACATTGGCCTTGCCCGGAGTATATTCAATACTTGGGTTGTACTCTTGAATCATTTCGACCCATCGAGTCTGCCTGAGGTTGAGGTTGGGTTGAGTGAAGATATACTTGAGACTCTTGTGATCGGTGAATATGTCCACTTTCCTTCCCAACAAGAGATGTCTCCACGTTATCAATGCATGGACAACTGCCGCCAACTCAAGATCGTGAGTGGGGTAGTTCTTTTCGTTGGGCTTCAGCTGACGAGAGGTATAGGCCACAACCCTCTTCTCTTGCATTAACACAGCACCGAGACCTTGAAGAGAAGCATCACGAAAACTTAGAATGGCTTGGATTCATCGGGAGGAGTCAAGGCAGAGCTGTGACGAGTTTCTCTTTGAGGGTATTGAAAGCAACGTCACACTCGGGAGACCGGACATACTTCACATGCTTCGGAGGAGGTTGGAAAGAGGCTTTGCAATCTTGGAGAAATTCTCAACGAATCTTCGCAATAGCTTGCAAGACCAAGAAAATCATGGAGCTGCTTGACATTACGAGGAGGTTCCCAATTCACAATTGCGACACCTTCTCGGGATTAACAGCGATGCCCTTGGCGGAGATGATATGACCAAGATAAAGCACTTCATCAAGCCAAAATTCACATTTGGAAAACTTAGCATAGAATTGATACTCTCGAGCTTGTCTAGCACCAATCGCAAATGTTTGGCATGATCCTTCTTATTCTTGGAGAAGACCAAAATATCATCAAGATAGACCAAGACGAATTCATTGGTGTAGGGGTTGAAGATGAAGTTCATCATCCGAGAGAATGTTGGAGGAGCATTGACAAGGCGAAAGACATGACAAGATATTCATAAGAACCAAAGCTTGTTCGAATGCTGTCTTGGGAATATCTTGTTCACGAATGCGAATCTGATGATAACCCATACGAAGGTCAAGCTTGGAGAACACTTTAGCACCTTTGAGTTGCTCGAAAAGCTCATTGATGTTGGGAAGTGGATACTTGTTCTTGATTGTCTTCTTATTCAATGGACGGTAATCGACGCAAAAGTCGGTCCGTGCCATCATTCTTCCGGACAAAAGAACACCACAACCCCAAGGAGATGAACTCGGTGCGATCAAACCAGACGCTCTTGTTCATCGAGCTGCTTCTTCAATTCCTTCAGCTCATCAGGTCCAAGCTTGTATGGACGCTTGCAAACGGGTTCAAGATGCAGGCTCAAGATCGATAACGAACTCAACTGGCCGATGAGGAGGCATACCCGGAAGCTCTTCTAGAAAGACATCTTGGTACTCACAAACGACTGGAATCTGAGAGATAGCATTCAATTCGCCCTTCTCATTGAGAGAAAACAACCGAATGGTTTCATCACGAGCGGCATAGATGATCACATCATTAGAAGAGTGAGTCAATTGAATTTCCCTGGCAGCACAATCAAGCTGAGCTTTGTCTGAGAAAGCCATCCATTCCGAGAATAAGATCAATATCCGAGTCACCGAGAACCATTGGTTTAGCCGAAATCTATAATCGCCCATCTTGATAGAAACATCCGACCATCATTTTGTATTCATGAACAAACCGAGAGAAACTGCTATCGGCTTAGGCAGATCGACAAGATGCAAATTGTTCATGGATGCAAAAGGTCTTGATATGAAAGAAATAGATGCACCAAGTATCAAATAAGACTTTTGCAGAATATCATTAATCGGAAGATTACCCATTATCACATCAGAGATTCTCCGCTTGATCTGCATTCATCATGTTCACCTTTGCAGACTTGGGATTATGCTTGACCACCGCATTGCTGGAAGATTTCACAGAGGAGGAGGCGGAAGGCGCTTTGGTTGAAGCATTTGTTAGCATAGTGACCTTCTCACGACACTTGTTGCAAGTCACCTCTGAGAGCGGACGGTGGTAAGGAGCATTTGACCTTGGAGCTTGAGAATTTGACTTGTTCTGATAGCCTGGGTTGGGCGGGTGGGAAGATCCACGACCACCTGAGTTCTTCTGCTGATAAGGCTGACGGAACGGAGGAGGAGGAAGGTAGAACTTCTGCTGCTTAGCTGCCACTTGAGAGGAAGAAGAAGACTGAACTGCATCCCTGATTCTCTTCTTAGAAGCCTCACATTTGAGCTGGGCAGCTTCTTGCTTGATGCCATGTTGTAGAATTCATCATACTTTTACGGCTCAAAAGCACAAGAGCTAATTGCAGATCTTCTCGAGACCACCTCTGAATTGATAGATCATACTCTTTTCATCAGGTACGTCTTGCTTAGCAAAGCGAGCGAGTTTCTGGAACTGGATATTGTATTGATACACAGACATGTTGCCCTGCTTGAGATTGCGGAACTCCTCACGCTTGCTCTCAACAACACTTTTCGGAATGTGGTGAGCTCTGAAATCTCGGCGGAACTCATCCCAGGTAATGACACGACCTCCTCTGGAATCTTTGTATAGCTGGTACCACTCAGCAGCTTGGTCCTTGAGTTGAAACGATGCAAACTTGACAAAGTCCTCAGGTCTGACATTGCTACAATCAAAATGCTTGCAGATGTCCACAAGCCAATCGTCAGCGTCTGTGGCCTCGACACAGAAACTGAAAGACTTCGGCTGATTAGCGAGGAACTGACTGGGAGTAGCAAAGTGCGGCTATTTGTTGCCTTGACCTTGATTTCCTTGACTGCCTTGCCCTTGAGTACGTTCTTGCAAGAGCTGCAAAATCATCTGAGCATTGGCATTGGTGGCTGCCATGATAGCTTGCCAGGCCTCCGGAGGCGGAGGTGGAGGTGGAGGGTTCGACTGATTCCCATCATTCCGTTTCGGATTCTGACGCGTTGGCGGAGCCATCCTGAAGAGGGTGACATCCGTTAGCACTTGATAGACAAATAGTCAAGTTGAATCAACGGATAGAAATTGCAACATATAGTCTTCACAATAAACATTCGAACAAGAATGAACGAATGAATTCCAAAGTTAACATCACACGACCATTAAGGTGAGAAGCCACTTAGATAAAGATATGGAAACACCATCTGCCTTTGAAACAACTCGAATATCACAACTGAAAACAAAAGATTGGCTTCTAGAATAAGCCGGAACAAACACATGATAGATATTTCGCCCAAAGTGTTCGTGGTGGGGCCCACACGGGCACGACGTACAGCGGACGTCACGAATGACAAACAAGACGTCCCCGAATCAGCATAGCCAGGGATTCTTTAAGACGCCTCGCGACCATCAGAATCGACCGTGAATGGGCGGACCACTAGACGTTGAACCCCAATCTCAAATCATACATCTGTCGGAAAGATATCCTGTAAGCTACTAGAATTCCCACCTATAAACTCCCGAAACTTTCTGGTTATGCAATTTTGGTGTTGGGGATACAGGGGACACAAAATATATCACCCAAACTAACAATACCTAGATCCAGCTGTATCCATCCGTCAACACATAACCAAGAAACCTTCGGAAATCGTGTACCTCGACCTTCGAAAAGCATCCGTTATACAAGTCATGGCAATACTCCCGCGCTCGCCCCAGTACTGGGTTATTGGGGTTATCTCACCAACAACTGCACAAAAGAGATTTCGATGTCGGTAGAACTCAGCTATTCCAGAACTGCAACGATAAAATTGTGACGACAACACCTCGGAGCTCAACTCCCCGGGACACTGCCACAACCCCTAAATGTCAGGAGGCACCAAGAACAATGTTCTCGTCACAAAACCATCGGAACGATCCCAAGATACCCGCGTGATCCTAAAATTTTTTTTAGTGAAATTTGAGGAGAGAAGAGTCAAAACTCTACGTCAGGATACCTCACCAGAGCGACGAAGGGACTGGGGAGTAAAAAGAATCCTACTCTCCGATATATATAATCCTAAGACTCAAAACATTTTCCGTTCTAGACTCAACAACGCCAAACAAACAAACAAGTAGGGGCTCCTAAGTCGGGAAGGCTCGATTACCAACTTGTAACGCCCTCGATGCGGCTATATCTCCCACGTGTCGAAGCACGACTTAGAGGCATAATCGCATTGAAAGCAATGTCGCAAGTGAGGTAATCTTCACACAACCCATGTAATATATAAGGGAAAGAGATACATAGTTGGCTTACAGTCGCCACTTCACACAATACATAAATAAACATCCATCATACAGAGTACACTCAAGGTCCGACTACGGAACCAAAATAAAAGAAGATACCCCAAATGCTACACAGATCCCCGATCGTCCCAACTTGGCTCCACTACTGATCATCAGGAAAAGACACATAGTAACGACCACGTTCCTCGTCGAACTCCCACTTGAGCTCGGTTGCGTCACATGCACTGGCATCATCGGCACCTGCAACTGTTTTGGTAGAATCTGTGAGTCACGGGGACTCAGCAATCTCACACCCGCGAGATCAAGACTATTTAAGCTTATAGGCAGGACAGAGTTATGAGGTGGAGCTGCAGCAAGCGACTAGCATATATGGTGGCTACATCGCAAAAGAGAGCGAGAAGAGAAGCAAGGCACGGTCGTGAATCTAGTAGCGATCAAGAAGTGATCCTGAACTACTTACGTCAAACATAACTCCAACACCGTGTTCACTTCCCGGACTCCGCCGAGAAGAGACCATCACGGTTACACACGCGGTTGATGTGTATTTTAATTGAGGTCAACTTAGGGTTTTCTACAACCGGACATTAACAAATCCCATCTGCCTCATAACCGCGGGCACGGCTTTCGAAAGATAATACCCTGCAGGGGTGTCCCAACTTAGCCCATTATAAGCTCTCACGGTCAACGAAGGATATTCCTTCTACCGGGAAGACCCGATCAATCTCGGAATCTCGGACTACAAGACATTTCGACAACAATAAAACAAGACCAGCAAAGCCACCCGAATGTGCCGACAAATCCCGATAGGAGCTGCACATATCTCGTTCTCGTGGCACACCGGATGGGCAAGACGTCGGGTTGGCATAGACCTGGATTGCCCAGGGGCGCCGGACATCGCCCAGTTGGGCCAGCACTCGAAGGAGCACTGGTCCGGGGTTTAAAATAAGATGACCCTCGGCTCATGAAACCCGGGGAAAAAGGCTTAGGTGGCAAATGGTAAAACCAAAGTTGGGCCTTTTTGGAGGAGTCTTATTCAAAGCGAACTGTCAAGGGGTCCCATAAATCACCCAACCATGTAAGGAACGCGAAATCAAGGAACATAACACCGGTATGACGGAAACTAGGGTGGCAGGAGTGGAACAAAACACCAGGCATAAGGCCAAGCCTTCCACCCTTTACCAAGTATATAGATGCATTAATTATAGCAGATATATTGTGATATCCCCAACAAGTAAACATGTTCCAAAATAGGAACAACATCTCCATGTTCCAACAAGGAACAAACTTCGTGCTTCACCTGCAACTAGCAACACTATAAGAGGGGCTGAGCAAAGCGGTAACATAGCCAATCAACGGTTTGCTAGGAAAGGATGGTTAGGGGCTGATATGGCAATATGGGTGGCATGATATAGCAAGTGATAGGCATCATAGCATAGGCATAGCAAAAGAGCGAGCATCTAGCATAGCAAAGATAGAAGTGATTTCGAGGGTATGGTCATCTTGCCTGCAATGTTCTCAGAGTTGTCGAAAGCTTGATCCTCGTAAGCGTTCTCAACAGGTTCCTCGTTCACGTACTTGTCTCCCGGCTCTACCCAAAGCAAGAACACAAACAAAGGAACCACAATAAATCACGGTGCAATGCACAAGCAACATGATGCAATATATGGCATGATATGCGAGATGTGATATGCAATGCGTATAAATGCGCCCGAAGGAAAATGATGAACCAGGTATCAACTTGGCAAACCAAGTATGCCGCTGGAAAGATGAGATGATTTCGGTTGAGATCGATATAAAGATCACCGGAATCGGATGCACGGTTTGCAAATGACAAGTAAAACAAGAATGGCACAAATCTGCCATTAACAGCATGATGCCACTTAGCAAGCAACAAGAAATTAAGCTACTGCACCCAAACGTACCAACAAAGTATATGGCAGTGATCTACTCAAGATGCTTGACAAAAGATGAACACTGAGCTACGGCTAGATCACATCATAACAGGTTCAAATAAGCATGGTAAAAGTGTCAAAAATATCAGGCTGGACATGGCAAAAACAGCATCAGGTAGCAATGTTCAGAGCAATAAAACATCATGCTACAGGAACTCATAATAGCAAAACATGGCATGGCATGAATCTACTCAAAGCATAGAACAAAAGTCCCTTACTGACCATAAGCCAAAAAGGATCAGAAAATATAGTAACACCCATGTCAATATCGCAAGTTTCGTTAACAGATTCAGCAACTGGGCATGTCAAAAATAGATAACAAGTAGGCATGTTTAAGAGCTCAAAGCACTCACTACAGAGCCTTTCATGATACACTAAGCATACATACATCAAGAAGACATGACATAGAAGACATACATAGCAAGAACAACATCATAGCATACACGGATCAACCACAACAACCTTGGCAAAATTGAATAACATGTAAACAATCTACCAGGAAACATTTGATAGCAAAAGTAGAGCTCGATTGACTCAAGCTATGGCACTCCATAATTGCAAACAAAGGCATGAATGGATAGAGCATAACCATATGTTCAAAACATCCTTACTGAAGTATCTCAAAATATGCTTGGATCTCTCGGTAGCATCAAGTTAACATGGCATCAAAATAACAGCAAAACAGAGCTGAAATCAGCAACATCAGGAAGCCAACTTTGCATGCTTGTGCTAGTCACCACATAGATCACAAAAATACATGGCATACACCCCTGGAAAGATGGCATGGCATATTACAAAACACATGTAGGACTCAAATTCATAGGGTGCACACATCAATCATAGAAAAAATAACAAAAGTGTAAGTACTGTTAAGAAACAGAAACTAACATCACATAGCCCTCTTCCAACAGCATTTCAGGCATCAAGATGAGCTCAAATGAAAATGATGCAATGAGATGAAATGATCTACTCTTCGGGCGAACATTTTGACATATTACACGCATGAAACGGAGCTACAGATGCAAAGTTATGATGCGTTGAAAATGCCACGAAATAATCACCGAGATAAAAACTTAGACGATTTTTAGGGGGGGAAAAGTCAACCGAACGGGATCCGGATCGAAAATTGGGCCGGATCCGATCGGGGCGACGGCGGTGGCGGCTCGCCGGAGCTCGGCCGGGGAGGAGAGGAGGCGGGCCGCCGGGAGGTCGCCGGCGGAGGGGCGGCGCGGCCGAGGCGGGCGCCGTGGCGAGGGCGGACGGAGGCGGCGACTTCGGTGGCGGCGAATGGGTGCCATGGCCCGGCAGCCGGCGAGGCGCGGCACGACGGGAGGCGGCGGCGGCGCCGCCGGCAAGGGCGGGCGGCGGGCGGGCCGGTCGGGCGGCGAGGCGCCTCGGGCGCTGGCTTCGGCGCGCTGGCGAAGCAGCGGCGGCGCCTGGCCGGGAGGGCCCAGGCTGGCCTGGGCGGGGCGGGCGGCGGGCGGCGGCGGCCACGTGGCACACGCGGATTGGCCGAGGGCGGCGGCGCGGGTTTCTTCCGGACGTCGGCGGACGTGTCCGGCGCGCGGAGGGAGGAAGGCTAGGGTTTCGGGAGGAAGAAGACCCGGATTTGGACGGGGGAGGTGTTTAAATAGGCATAGAGGGAGCTAGGAGAGTCCAAATGAGGTATAGTTTTTGCCCACACGATCGTGATCGAACGACGGAGAGCATGGAAGTGACTTAGATGGGTTATTGGGCTGTTTTGAAGGGGTGTTGGGCTGCAACTTAAAAGAGGCTTTTGCGAGAGTGCGGTTAACCGTTGGAGTACCAAACGAGCTCCAAATGACCCGAAACTTGACCGGTGGTCTACCGGTGGTATACCAAGGCCAGTTGACAAACCTCGGTCCATTCCGAGAAGGTTTAGTACCCGCTCACGGAAAAACGTAAAAGGGGCCGCCGGGGGAGATAGGAGTGCCGGATTGCCAAACGGACAACGGGAAAAATGCTCGAAATCATGAGACGAACATGTATGAAAATGCGATGCACATGATGACATGATATAAAATGCATGACATGGACAAAATGCAAAAAGAAGAAAAACCCAACCACGGAGGGAATATCATATCACAATGCCGAAAATGACAAGACTTGGAGTTACAAATATGGAAAGTTACATCCGGGGTGTTACAAACATCAAGGTCGATTCCTCTTATTTGATCAACCATTCGCCATGTCAAAAATGTAGAGGGGGATGCAAGGAGCACAAGGCATGTACATCGAAGCAAGTGGTAACATGGACGTGTACATGGAACATCCCAAGCGCAAGCAGAGCTGCAGCGAGCCTGTACAACAGCTAGCGTAAGTCCCTGCATTTCATTTAATTCGTACTGGCATTCGTGTATGATTTGTGTGCAGTGGCTGATCCACAATTCAAGTTACCAGGCGAACATTTAACTTAAAAATACGAAGGCACTTGCACTCCGGAAATCAACATAACTTGAGAAATGTGAAGCTACATGCACTTTGAAAACCAGCTAATGATCCAAAGTAGTTCAGATTATAAACACTAAATGATGCAAGCACAAAAAAATGCAACATGGTGTACAAGGACTACAAACATGGTCTGTACCTGCCTGAATTATTCGTTCTCGGCTGAAAATATCGAAGTGTAATTGCACGTATAACCAGTCATAAACTGCATATCAATATATCTATCCTGCACAAGTATGCCAATAGTTTCAAACAACACATTAGAAAAGTATTTATGCTATGTTGTCATGATCTGGGGACTTTACGGTAGATGGCCTCGACGTTTCCTCAAGCTATGAAAATGCACTATAATTTGCTTGTCATCAATGCTGCAAATCTCTGTCTCTCTCAACATAGTAGATCATCATTGGACACTAAATCCTTCAATGAGCTTGCAAAATGCTTGCATTAGATCCCTCATTAGACACTATATGTTCATCACCAGGAGCATGTAAAATGTTTGCATCAAATCCTTCATTAGCGATCTGTTCATTAGACACTTGAGCTCAAGAACAACATGAGCTTGTATGTTTGCACCGGAAACTTGATTAGATGCATCAGATTCAGTCAGTTCAGTATTGATTGGGGGAGTTATAAAATAAGTAGAAATTGGTTTCATTTTCTCATAGATTCCCATAATACAAGCAATTTTACAACACCGTCAGGTTTAACTATTGGTCAGAAATTGAAGAGTTGAATTAGATATAATCAGGGATATGATGTACCTGCTCGTTGCACATGCTACTCTTGCAAGCTGCGATTTGTCCGTTTGCGCAAGCTCGATGCCATGCCCGTCTTGCCGCTGCTGCCTCCCACGAGCTACACCAGGGTTGGATCTTCATCTTCTTGTCCTTCCGTTCGCTTGAAGCCCGGCGACCGCCCTCCAACGAGGGCGCGAGGAAGTGCTGTGTCGGTCTGTCCAGCAGCGGCTAGGTTAGGAGCAAACCAGACTGGAGGCTGGAGCGAATGAATTTGGATTTTTCCTGCTGTCGATCGATATGGGAGGCGCTCGTTTGGGCCGCGAGCCTGCTATAGGGCCTGCCTTGCACTTATGTTATTGGCCCATCCAAATTGAAACATTTTTCTTCATTTTTTACATTGCCTGCTCATGCGTTGGGATGAACAAAACTAGCATGGGCCAACCTGGACGACTCAAACTAGGTGCACACTTTCCAGCCAGCTGAGGCGGCCGCCCATACCAGCCCCTATGGTGGCGTCGCCCCTTTTTGCGTGTATGATTGGATAGTGAAAAATATTCCAGTGGCGCTTTTGATTTACCCACAGAATGGTTGAATTGCTTGTTTCTTTGAACTTATGGACTGAGTTCGCCAATAATGTGAAGGGTTGCAGTCTTTTCATCCTATTTTAGATTGCTTAGATATCGATATGCCAAAAGTAATCGCATGAAATATACAGTAAAAGCCAGTGTGATGTGTTTGGCTACAACTAGTCTGACTACACGTCCTCATATAACATATCAAGGACGCACCATCTTACCAGATTAACCATTCGACTTACCCATGCAGTGTGGGAAGAAAGAAGTATTGGGACTGCGTATCCAAGCAATTGATGCCATGGACTCCTTTGTACAACCTTGTAAGTGAAAAAGAAGTTGTAGTGTGCCTGTACAAAGAACTAGCGTAAGTTCAGTTACCTGCTTCTCGGAATTTTAGTTAGCCACTTATTGCAAAATTGTTCAATTACGTTGCTTAGCTTAATTTAGTTTGCTACTGATTACATAATGGCACAGCCTGTTAATCATATTGTAGACTGCGCCTATCTATGTGTTTGATACTTACTGTCAAGAATTACCTGTTTGCCTTAACTTAAATATCTACTTGTTTGTTTAACTGCTTTGCTGCTGCAACAACGGGTTACAATGATGTTAATAACTACTCCCTCCGTCCCATAATATAGGATGTTTTTTGAAACTAGCATAGTGTTAAAAAACGTCTTACATTATGGGAAGGAGGGAGTACTTTCAGCATCCAATTGAAACTCTTTAATTCCTTGTTTGTTAACTGGTTTGCTGTTATAACTCCCAGTTGAGATGTTTTGCTAACTTCAACTTTTCTGAATCCAATCAGAACTTTAATGGCAAAACAGGCTAGCCCAAGATCAAAAAGCGAGGTCCCCATGGACGTTGCATCATCCCACAGTAGTGGCACCGGCCCAATCGTGCATTATGAATTGCCAACTGCTGATGCTCTAGAGGCTAAACTAGTGGTTGAAAGAGATTCTGCTTCTGCACTTAGAGATGAAGTTGACATGTTGAGGAAGCAAACAGCACAATCACAAGCAGTACTCAAGACAACCATTGCATATTTGGTGGATTTCAAAACGAAGCAAGCTGAGACTGACCAGATTGTTAAGGTCCTGAAGGAAAAAAGGAAATTAAATTCCTACTTGGTAAATCATAAGTGAAATGTTCTTTCCATAGTTGAATAACCTTTGTGTTGTCTGTTCATATAATCAATCAAACCATTTGTTTTAGAGATCACTAGCACATATGCCCGTGCGTTGCAACGGGATAATAAAATTATATGCCTCTAGCTCAATATAAGAATGGATCAAGACCCCTACATGTCCTTATTCTCTTGTTCAACATGGCACCCTTTAATTAGGGCCAAGCCAGTATATATTCTTTTTTATTGGCACGTGCCCATAATTTGTTTCAATTATAATTAATAAGCATATTCTCTTTTATTGGCACATGGAAGCTATCATTGTCAATAACTTATGGAGTCCCTTATTCTGAACAAGCCGACTTAACTCGATGCGCCGGATGAAGAGCAGGCCCAGTATGGGAGTGATCGACCTCACGACCTCAAAGACCTGACCATATGTTGCTAGCCACTCAAACAAACGTGTTCTGCTAACCAATGGTCAGCATAAATATAAAAGAAATATAATGCAACGCCAGATTCGACACTTCTTCTTGAACTTTTCAAAAACCGATAACTATGAAATGACAAATATACATGGCAACATGAACAATTTTCTAAATTACATTTTTTTTAAATTCCATGCAATTTTAGAAAGACGAACAAAAAATTTGAATGGAACAATTGTTGAAATTCACAAACTTTTCTTAAAACATGAATTTTTATGAAAATACATTTTTAAAGTTGTGAACAATTTTTGAAGCAGGAAAAATGTTTTGAACATATAGAGGAAATTTAGAAATGTGTCTTTTAATGCAAATACTATTTTCAATTTTGAACATATCACTAAAAAATAATACTTCTCTAATTTGTAACATTTTTAAATCTTAAATTATTTTTTGAAAAACCCAAACATTTTTCAAAAATGGAAATAATTTTTAAATTCTGAAAAATAGGAATAACATAAATTTGAAATTTCAAATATATTTAAATAGGAACACAATTGTGGAATTCATAACATGAACTACCGGATATACTTGACAACCTGAACAATTTTCCAAATTATGAACGTTTTTTTTTTGGAAATTTCAAACATTTTTGCACAAAGCAAGAACAAAAATTTGAACAGAACATTTCCTGAAATGCACATAAATTTCTTAAAGACATGAACCTTCTTCTAAAAATACGAACATTTTTAAGTTGAGATTCTTTTGAATGGGAAAATGCAGAAGAATTTTAGAAAATGTGTTTCTTTAATGCAAACTTTATTTTCAATTTTGAACATAATGTTAAACCAAGAATATTTTTGAATTTGAAATTTTCTTCAAATGCATTAGTTTAAATGTTGACCAATTTTGAAAAATACAAACATTTTTTAAAAAATGGGAATATTTTTAATTTATATTTTGAACAAATTTTGGCACGTCAAAAAAACTCAAACATATTTCACAGTAGGAACACAATTTTGTAATTTGTAAATTTTTTATGAAATTTTGAATTTTTTTGAAAAATTACAATTGCGTACATTTTTTGAAATTTTTGAATTTCTGAAAAATGAATAAAATTGACTTGCAATAGGAAAAATGAAAAAAGAAACAGGATATAAAAAGAGAAAGAAACAGAAAAAGGAAATTTGAAACAGAACAAAAAAAAAAGGCAGTCGAGTCTTGGGCGCCCTGTGCGTAGCTTAAATTATTTACCGCGGTGAGCGGGAGACAGGATTTTTTATTGCTGCGTGGGCAGGAAAATATGGGCTGACTTTACTGGGCCATAGGGCGCGGAGCCCACAAACCAAATTTTGCATAAATCGTTTTTCCTTTGCCAACACATGGAGTACGAAAATTTAGTACCACCTTGGATATAGGGGAATTTTTTTTGGCGGTGAACGGATGAAAAAATCGGAGAAACGCACCTTGCTTTATTAGTAGGTATAGATGTAATATTTTTTTTTGTTTTTTGGTTTGTAATTTTATTTGAGCACAAGTCTGTATTAATTGATAAGACTCGGAGAAATTTCATTTGGATTGTTGTGCCAGACCTACAAATATGCCAATCGGGCTGAATGTGCATTCAGCAATAGTAGTAGTATAGATGGACCATAAGTGGCACGCATCGGAAAGGGCCAAGATGCTGGCTAAAAATAGATGCTTTTGTAGCCAAAAAAAGTATAGCGGCCTGGCTTATGTATGTTAGTTGATATTATTGATCCATATACTCTATAAGTTTTTATATGTATGTTAGTTCTGTACATTCTTGGTTGATTGACTCGATATTTGAATCTGGATACATCGCTTGTGTACATATCTAAATGGGAGTACACATTATGTTGCGTGTGACATTTGAGTTGGACATGAAGTGTTCCAAATATTCGAATTCACCTTAAACTGGATACTAGTTTCTGAATTTAAGTATCGGCATTTGTAAACCATATTCATATATGACAATGGAATACATCTTTGTCGTCCTTTGAAGATATATAAAAACACATAGAACGATTTATAAAGATTCATATAGGAATACAAAATGGATTCGAATTTAGTTGCCAGGTTAAACATGGATGCTTGTTGTCCCAAAATTCGAAAGAAGCTGCAAAATGTCCACTCCCACGTCGGCTGCCCGAAGCCAAGTGTTTGGGAGATGGAAATTAATGTCTACACATTACACGGACAATCCAGCGGCCCGATTTCCACTGCTCTGAATAGGGGTAGGTTAGTAACTTCAATTAGACGTGACACGACCGCCTCTGAGCCCATTCCGACACGGTGGGCGTCAAACATGGGTGGCAAAACACATTTGATTCAATCTCATCCGAAAGACCTCTGTTTCTCCCTCCATTCCCCATTCATACACGATGGGCGGGAAAACAAACTTGACTCGGCCGAAATCGATGTAGGCAAATATTTTCAATAGGGGCAGGTTTGTAACTTCACTCAGACGTGACACAACCGCCCTACCTGTCAGCCCCGTTCATACACCGTGGGCGCCAACCATGGGCGCCAACCACCCTCTCCTCACCCGAAATCGCTCTGGGAAAATATTGGTGAGATGCGTGATTACCTTCCTATCCCCAACCGACGAGACGTCGAAATTTTAAATGGGGGCTAAGTTCGTAACTTTCCCATATTTCAGATAGGCACGTCCCAAAAACATGGTTCCCCATACCTCTCCCTCCATTTTCCCATTCATACACCGTCCACGCTAGAACACCCCATCCCCACACCAGCCTCCGTCCGCCAGCCCATCCATCGCCGCCGTCCTCCACCACATCCATCGCCACCGTCCTCCACCATGCCGGAGCGCCAACCAAGACCGCGTCGTCCACTGCTAGAGATGGACGTTTCTCATCAACGGCGATGGACCAATAGCCTTGCATCGCGTCCTCTCGCTTCATCGGCGCCGTCGTCCTCTTTGCCTGGGCCGCTCACACGACCTTCTCTTCCACCGCAATGGTACCTATCCCCCGATGCACCCGTCTACCGTCGCAGATATGCTTCAACGCCACCGACAGCCATCGCACCCCCGATGCCTACACAGCGCCGCAACAGAGGTGGTACTTCATATCTCCTCAACTTTTTGATCTCAACCAGAAAATAGATCTTATGGTTACTCTACTTTATTTTCAGCTCTTAGAATTTAGTTTTTAGTTCGAAGCAAACAATGGATGCTAAATATCATTCCTCTGGTTTACAGCTTCAAATCTTCCATGGCACAGCCATAATACAGTTTAATTGATCATGCTTAGGGTTTAATTGATCATGTTGGTTCCGTGGTGGTTTCTTTAATAGAAATCGGAGGGAAAACCCTCTTTTGCTAAAAAAATATTCTTAGAGTTTGCCCCTTTTATGATCACTATACGATCAGAATACGTGCTTTGTGTCATAATAACACTACTCCACGCATCAAGCTAAACAAGCTTAGATGTTCAAATATGAATATGATATTATTAAAACAGAGTTGTTTAATTGGTCAGCTAAATGTTCCTAAATTAGTTTCGAAAATGCATGTTCGCCGCTCGGGTGTGTATCTCTACAGGGTGCCCACGGTGGGCCGGCCCACCCTGGGATTTTGGGTCGTCAGGCCCGATTCCCTCCTACATTGCGCGCTTCCGATCTCTACTCGCCCCCAGCCGCCTGCCTCACCGGCGACTTGCCGTCCCCGGACGGCATGACTCTAGGACGAGACGTCAGACTAACAGGAGGCCAGGAGTCGCTCGCCCAACAGTGTCACCGCTGCCCGGGCGCGCCGCCGTGCCTACCTTCCCAGTCTGTTCAGGGCTCAGGCGTGCATCACCCACCAAGCCAACCCGATTTATCCTGAGATACGTCCTCAACACTCAGCAGCCACTCCTCATCACCCATTTTCTAATTGATTCATTACTCATTAGGCAGGACTGTCATTAGGGTTTGTTGTGTGCTCAGTGCTACCTGTACTTAATGGTTCAGATGTATTTCGGTAATCTTTAGTACCTCTAAAGTTCACATGGTTTTCAAAATTCGGCCCTCGGAGCGAAACTAGTTATTTTGGATTGTTGGTCGTAGTGACATTGACCAGATTACTATCGCAAGCCAGGTTTGTTGACAATTTTACTTGTCTTTCTTACTCATTCGATATAATATCCAATTATTCACGTCGATTAGCTGCAAACAATAAGTGCTAGACAAACTTCTTCATTCAGATTTTGCACGATCTCTTACTGCAGTTACAATTCTGCATACTTGTCCTAATAAGCTCACAAGTAAATGATTGATTCACTACATCTATGCTTGCCTTGTCATATTTGTTGTCAATATTCTTTTAGGGTGGACAACCCTGTTTCTAAATACTGGAACCGTAGACCTAAGTGAATAGTATTTCTCTATGTGATCTCTTCCATCATGTGTGGGTAACGAACACTGCATTGTATAGAAAGAAAGTGTCATTTCCAGCTTTTACATAGGTTTCGATCTTTTACATGGAATACAATCTGCCTACTTGCTTTGTGTCGCACTACCATCACTCCACCCTTGAAGCTAAACATTACGCCACTCATAATTGCTTAGTTTATTTGTTCAAATACGAATTTCATATGATTCTAATGTTCCTACTTCAGTTTTGAAATGTGTGCCTGCCTGTTATAGAGACATAAGGGGTTTGTATTTCTGTGTGTGGTCTAGTCCGCACGGTTGGGGAGGTGAACTTTGCATATGCAGGGGTTTATAGGGAGACACTCTCCGAGTTGAATCCGCAATGCATTCCATAGATAATCTGACTACTTTTTATATTTTCATGAATCTCAGATTCTGAACAGCATCATAATGATTATGAGCTTGCACGCATGAAAAGAATAAAGCAGAACTATGCCATGGCTGTCAAACTTGGCATTAAGGGACTGAATTCAAGTCTGGATGCAATGCAATGCAAACGCTCTCCACCTACAGATTCATGCTCACAATATGATCCTAACAGTGATTCTGAGCTAGAGGGAGACCTAAGTCAAGGTAGCTCCCTAGTGTAGGAGTCAGAGGAAGATGCCCTATATTATTCACCCATCAAGGTACTTGCTCTAATTTTCCAAGGTTACATTGCTCGCACATATCTTGCAACTGATGCTTTGCATTGCTTCTACTTTGTTGAACTGCCATTAGCTTAGTTTACACATCGTGTATGTGAATACGCCCTGCCTATCCATTTTCAGTACATATTCCATCTGTCATCATACCATATTTATCCATTCAAATGTTGTTCTTGTGTATCAGACGTTCAAAAGGAAGAGGGCGGTTGCTGATCATGGAGGAGCACAAGCAAAGTATTTGGAAAACGTAGTGGCACCTGATAAATCAAATAGCCCATTAGGTGTAGTTGCAATATCACCTGACCCACAAAATACCACAACTGTCGGTGTACTAGAGTAGGGGTACCCTAGTATCCCGAACTCGCGTCGGCAGGCGATTCTGGCGTCATGCAAGGCTTGCCAGGTGACCGCCAAGATCCTCCATGGTTCCTTTGGAGCCATTCAAGAACAAAGTATTTAAGCCAAGGAGCCAAGGCCCCGGCAAGAGGAGCTTCCCGGGAAGGCCAACCAAGGCACCTAGGAGACAAGGCCCCGGCAAGAGGAGCTTGCCGGGAAGGCCCGGTGAGCGACAAGCTTCCAGACGCGACAAGGATTCAGCCGCGGCAAGGCGCTTGCCGCGGCAGGCAACCACTCTTTTCCTCCGCTCCAGCCCATCCACCAACGTGTCGCCATGGGACCTTTCCAGGCGCGCGTGTCAAGAGGCTGCACGACCAGCGGAGCGCGGCGGTAAGCGGTGCTGACAAGACTGCCATCGTGGCAAGCGGTGGCGCCCCTGACGGTCTCTGTTGCACTGTTAGGGCGACATGGACGGGCATTTATTGCCTTTGTCCCCTGCCGTCAGGGTTAGGTAGAGTACACTGTATAAGTAGCTGTACCAACCACGAGTCCTTTTACGTTTTTGCCCTTGTCTACGTTGCCACCTGTCGGAGACCCCTTGAGCATATAAAAGGAGGCCCATGCACAACGTAGAGAGGGGGTTCAGTTCATTCGAAACCAGAGAACACTCACGCTAGGTCTTGTAGCTCTCAGCGCTCCCTAGTAAGAACACAATACAATCAGATAAGCAGCAGTAGGAGTTTTATCTCTCCGGAGAGCTCCGAAGCTGGGTAAACTGCTCGTGTGCTTCGCCTCGATCTGCTCTTCGTGCGATCTCCGCCCTCCACCGAACCGAAAGGGGCTCCATCCGCCGGTCCCATAGGTGTTCGTGGGTTCGATCAGCCTCCCCGACATCTTTGGCGCGCCAGGTAGGGGGGCGTCGAGGCTGTGTGAACCTGATCCGGCGTTCACACGAGCAACATCTTCATCATTTTCATCAACATGCCACCGAAGAAGAAGGCTTGGCGGCAGTGAGCCGATCCTCGTCGATCCGCCACCACGAGCAAATGGGTGGTGGGGTGAACACCAGCGGAAGGGCGGCGCCGGCGAGGAGCTCATGATGCTGCCAAGTCCAAAGACAAGGCCGCGCAGACCTCGGCGTCCGTACATGCACCGCGCCCATCTCAGGAGCCGCGGGACCAACGACGTCATGGTATTCACAATACCATACGCTCGTTGGATCAAGACCGAGCTGGAGGATCTAGGGGCCCTCAAGACTAGCGTGCACGCCAACATGCTGGCACGAGCGAGGTACGGTCGCCTGGACGGGATGCTGCTCCTTCTAACGTAGTTAGAAGTCCGAGCATATCCCGCTCCTTGCACCGTTCACCACTGCCACCCACCACTCCAGCGGAAGCCTTGGCGAGAGCTCAACTGCTCCTAGACTACCCTCCAACAGCCGACAAGGTCGACGAATGGAGGGCCACCATCCAGAGTCTCATAGGCTTTGCCAGCGGCGACACTCATGACAACCGACTACATCGCTGCCGCGGCAAGGCGACAAGGCACGAGCGGTTGCGGCGAAACCTGTGGGGTGCAACCACCATGCACTCTCCACCGAAGGCCAAGATCGCCAACTCGCCGGATCCACCTCGACAACAACTCCACCGCGTCATCGGATCCACGAGCTCGCCGCGATAAGCGCCAAGTTCTTCACGAACGACAGCAAGAAGACGCTTGAACCCGCATCGAGCGCCGAAGAGAAGCGCAGCGTCAATCCGACCAGCGCGCTGGGCCCTCTGTCGACATGCATGCGCCAGGGGAACCAGGCGACTTGCCGTACGTGGTAGGTTGCCCTGCGTTCACTCGTGAGCTGCGGCAAGTCCAGTGGCCCAGCAAGAAGAATTTCAAGCCAGATGTGCCAGAGAAGTACGACGACATGACGCATCCGTCGGAGTTTCTCAGCATCTACACCATCGCGGTGCAGGCTGCAAGGGGACGAGACGACAAGATCCTCGCCAACTACTTCCCACTGGTACTCAAGCCCAATGTCAGATGCTGGCTCATGCACTTACCGGATAGCTCCATATCCTCTTGGGCAGATCTATGCCATCAGTTTGTCGGCGCCTTCACAGGCGGCCACAAGCCCCAAGGCCAAGAGAGCGACCTTCACCTGCTCGCCCAGAAGGAAGGAGAGTCTCTGCGCAAGTACATTCAGAGATTCAGCCGTGTACACTACAACATCCCAGATGTCCACCCTGCCGCGGTAATCAGCGCGTTCCATCAGAAGGTGCGGAACCGCAGGATGAGGGAGGAGATGGCGATGTGCAAGGTCAAGGACGTCAGTGAGCTGTATGCCCTGGCCGACAAGTGTGCACGTGCTGAGGAAGGGAGGAGACTCCCAGGGGAGAATACAGAAGCAGGATCTGATAGTGAGGAGGCTGCTCCAGCTAAGAAAAGCCGGCGGCGGAACAACAGAAGGAAGAAAGGCAAAGATGTGCTAGTTGTCGAGCAGTCCGGCAACGAAGGTGGCGCCAACAAAGCCAAAGTTGGTAGCTCTGACAAGGAGGTTGCGCGGCACCAACTGCCGGTATGGCGGCCGCCGACAAGCGGGGACAGCTCCAACAAGCGATCTTGCTAGATCCACCGCACCAAGGGCCATGACCTCGAGCTGCAAGAAGGTCGAGCAGCTTGTTGAGCAGCGAAGGCTGAGTCTGGCGGCGCGACAAGGAGAAGGCCAGGAAGGTTGGGGAAGCAAGAAGCGACCGGCGGGGGAGGGCCTTGGCAAGGCCAGGCCAGCGGCAAGGAGACAGACCTCCAGCGGCGCGACAAGGATGAAGATGGCGGCGGCGATGAAGATATGTAAAGGCAGCGAGACCGATGAGCAGGAGTTCGAGAAAGCCACGAGAGGTCTTGTGCGTTGGCGGTGGTGCTTCTCGCATACTTCACACGCCAACTCAAGCGGTGGATGCAGGAAGTTAATGCGGCAGAACCATCCATCGAGTCACGCAAGCCTCTGAAATGGTCCAGCGCGCCTATCATCTTTGATATTGAGGACCACCCGGATCGCATAACTGCGGTCGGGTGCTTGCCGATGTTGGTTTCACCAACTATCCGCAACCTCAAGGTCACTAAGATGCTAGTTGACGGCGGGGCCGGCTTGAACCTGATCTCCTCCATGGTGCTCCAGAAACTCCAAATCCCGGACAGCGAGCTCGAAGAGACTGGCACATTCCAAGGAATCAATCCGGGAAGGAGCAAGCCGAAGGGGAAGATCACGTTGCCGGTAACATTTGGCAGCGAGCTGAACTTCAGGACCGAGAGGGTCACGTTCGACGTTGCTGATTTTCCATTGCCTTACAATGGGATACTTGGCCGTCTAGCACTCGCCAAATTCACGGCGGCCTCTCACTATGCATACAACCTGCTGAAGATGCCAGGCCCGATCAGCGTCATCTCTATCCCTGGCGACAAGAAGGATGCTCTTATCTGTGCCGACAAGATCTACCGGGAAGCAGCAGCCGCAGCAGATCACAAGTCACTTGCCGCTGAAGCTCCCGGGGCGAAGAAGAAGACCAAGTCCGGCAAGAGTCCTGATGCCCACTCGGGCAAGCGCACCTCTTCGGGGTGCTGCGCTACCGTCGAGGACGCACCATCGAGCTCCACCGGCAAGTGTAAGAAGGCGATGGCAGCTCCACAGAGACCAAGAAGGTGTCGCCAAGGAGGGCGACACGGTGGTACCTTCACCATCGGTGCCACTCTCGACCCTAAATAGGAAAGCGCTCGTTGCTTTCCTGCGGGCTAACGTCGACGTGTTAGCGTGGCAACCGTCTGACATCCCCGGTGTTCCTAGGAAAGTGATTGAGCACCACCTAGCTGTCTGTCCTCATGCGCGGCCCGTCAGCGAAGAAAGTCGAAGCGAGCGGTGGGCGCCAAGAATTCATTGCGAAGAAATCAAGAAATTGGAAGCAGCAGGCCTTGTCGGAGGAGTACTCCATCCTCGTGGTTGGCCAATCCTGTAGTTATGCATCAAAGGCAAATGGGAAATGGAGACTTTGTATCGACTTTACCGATGTTAATAAAGCTTGTCCCAAAGACCCATTTCCCTTGCCGCGCATCGACCAGATTGTTGACTCCACGACCGGATGTGATTTGCTTTCATTTCTTGATGCATACTCAGGGTACCATCAGATCTTCATGGCAGAAGAAGATGAGGAGAAAACCGCATTCATCACTCCATGTGGCACATACTGTTTTGTACGGATGCCTTTTGGGCTAAAGAATGCTGGTTCAACGTTTGCAAGAGTAGTCCATGACGCTTTTGAGCCACAAATACACAGAAATGTAGAAGCCTACAGGATGACATAGTGGTCAAGAGCAAGGACAGAGCAACCCTGGTTCAAGATTTAGATGAAACCTTTGCCAATTTGCGCAAGATCAACCTCAAGCTCAACCCCGAGAAGTGCGTGTTTGGAGTCCCCTCCGGCAAGCTTCTCGGGTTCTTCGTGTCTCAGCGGGGAATTGAAGCCAATCGCGACAAGATCAAGGCCATTGAGCAGATTGAAGCACCGAAGCGCGTCAAGGATGTACGAAGACTTGCCGGTTGCATAGCTGCTCTCAGCAGGTTTATCTCTAGGTCTGCTGAGCGCGCCCTGCCATTTTTCAAAATTTTGAAAAAGGCAGGTCCAATGAAATGGACTCCCGAAGCGGAGGCTGCGCTGCAGGACTTAAAGAGGTACCTGTCCTCCACTCCAATACTTGTCGCACCTAAGCCACAAGAGAAGTTGCTGCTATATATAGCGGCAACCAATCAAGTGGTTAGTGCTGCGTTAGTAGCGGAGAGGGAGACGGATGATGAGCCGGCAACCATGGCAGATACATCCAGCGACAAGCAAGGCACTTCACCGACAAGCTCTGGTCTCGACAAGGACGGATCTGCGCAGGCATGCGAGAAGATGCAGAAAAGGATGGTGCAGCGCCCAGTTTTACTTTGTCAGTTCCCTTCTACAGGGGGCTAGGTCAAGGTACTCTGGTGTGCAGAAATTGCTCTTCGGCCTCCTCATGGCCTCGAGAAAGCTGCGCCATTACTTCCAAGCACATGAGATAACAGTCGTCACTCGCTTTCCGCTGAAGAGGATATTGCAAAATCCATAAGCAACAGGCAGGATTGTTGAGTGGGCACTGGAACTGTCAAGCTTTGGCCTCATGTTTGAAAGCACTTCAACTATCCAAAGCAGAGCATTGGCGGAGTTCATAGCAGAATGGACACCAACACAAGATGAAGAAATTCCAGAGACGAGCATCCCCGTCAAGGAAGCAAGCAAAGAGTGGCTGATGTACTTTGATGGTGCCTTCTCGCTGCAAAGGCGCCCGGTCTTTGGCGTGCTACTTGTAGCACCCACGGAGAGCACCTCAAGTACATAGTCCAGATGCACTTTCCCAAGGAGCAAGCAACAAACAATACAGCAGAGTATGAAGGTTTGCTTGCGGTCTCGAGATCATGATGAACCTTGGGATCAAGAAGCTCATTGTCAGGGGTGACTCACAGCTTGTCGTCCGACAAGTGAACAAGGATTATAAGAGTCCGTTGATGGAAGCTTACGTTGATGAAGTGAGAAAGCTAGAAGAACACTTTGACGGTCTACAAATGGAACATATTCCGAGAGCTCAGAACGATATTGCTGATGGCCTGTCAAAGTGTGCTGCACTTAAGTTGCCTGTGGAACCAGGGATTTTCGTGCTCAAGCTGACTCAACCGACTGTAGCGCCAACAACTGGACAGAACAAGAAGAGGAAGTTGATTTCTGGTGACTATTTTCCGGCCGAGCTCCCCAAAGCCGCCGCCAAGAAAGTCTCCAAGGTCAACACCGAGAGTGCTGAGGAGCAGTCTGCTCCGACAAGCCCTAGGGTTTGTTTCGTTGAAGCAGACGCTCCCGACAAGTCTTGCTCCGGCAAGCTTGCCGGGGAACGTCAAGCTCCGGCTGGGCCGCAGGTTCTTGCCGTAGAAGCAGATGTTCCCGCAGCAACAGACATGCCTTTTGTCCTTGTTGTCGAGCCACAAGCTCCAACATGGGCACAACAGATTGTCCATTTCCTTCAGATAGGAGAACTTCCCGAAGAGCAAGAAGAAGCGGAAAGAGTAGCCCGGCAGTCAAGTATGTACCAGTTTGTCGACAGCACACTGTACAGAAGAAGACTCAACGGTGTGAAATTGAAGTGTATTCACGGGAAGATGGGCGAAGCTGTTGGCGAGATATACGGAGGCATATGTGGTCACCACATTGGCGCAAAACACTTGCCGACAAAGCTTTCCGGCAAGGTTTCTTCGGCCGACAGCCCTCCGGATGCAACTGCACAAGTAACCCAAGTGTGAAGCGTGCGGTTCCATTCCAAGCAGATACACCAGCCAGCTCAAGCTCTCCGGGCGATCCCTTTATCTGGCCATTTTCGGTATGGGGCTCGACATCCTCGGCCCCTTTCCCGAGCTGTCGGGGCTTTGAGTACTTATGCGTTGCAATCGACAAGTTCACAAAGTGGCGGAAGTGGAAGCGATGAGGAAGGTGACAGCCGCGGTCGGCGATCAAGTTCTTGGTCGATTGTTTGCCGTTTGAGTTCTAGCGGGATCATCACCGACAACGGCACACGGTTCTGACCGCACCTTCATGCGATCGTCCAAGATCTTGGCGCCAAGGTCTGCTTTGCTACATTGCTCATCCGAGAAGTAGCGGTCAAGCGGAGAGGGCAAATGCTGAAGTGCTGCGTGGGCTTAAGACCAGAACTTTCGACAGGCTGCACAAGTGCGGAAGAAACTGGATTGAGGAGCTGCCGGTGGTTCTTTGGTCGATCAGGACGACGCCAAATCGAGCCACTGGCCAGACACCTTTGCTCTAGTCTATGAAGCAGAGGCAGTTCTCCCCACGGAACTCATTTACGGGTCACCTCGAGTGCTCGCTTATGATGAGCTTGAGCAAGAACAGCTGCGACAAGATGACGCAATGCTCCTTGAGGAGGACCGTCTTCAGGCCGCTGTACGAGCTGCTCGATACCAGCAAGCTTTGCGTCGCTACCATAGCCGCAAAGTTAGTGCCAGAAGTTTCGAGGAAGGCAACCTTGTTCTTCGGCGCGTTCAGTCCGCCAAGAATTCCAACAAGTTGACGCCGAAGTGGGAAGGCCCTTACCGGGTGAAACGAGTCACTAGGCCTGGCGCTGTCCGCCTTGAGACCGAAGATGGCATTCCGGTGAGCAACTCCTAGAACATTGAGCATCTTCGTAAGTTTTACCCGTAGGGCGCGGTTGCCGAAACCTGTTCCGACAACCACCTTTTGTACAAGTATTGCCGATGTTGCATGTAATACTTTGTACAAAGCCGGGCGCAGACCCCGTGCATAAGCAAAGCTCATGTGTTCCGCACATTTTGTCAATTTCATGCTTTATACTCTTTTTATTGCATCCATTATCTGACACTTTGTGCAGCACATACCCCAGTAAGCAATAACGAGCCGTAAGGCCCTATATCTTTATTTTCTCTTCTTTCTCTTTCTCAAAGAAAAGAAGTTTCCCTCGCACACAAGTTAGCCGGGGGGGAATGAGAAGATAATGGTGTAGACCAAGCGTCGCTCGAGGAGATTTCGCCTTGCCGGGAAGCAAACAACAGAAAAGCTAAGTTGATTAAATTTTGAGCAATCAGCTTTTAAATTTTTAAGTTATCTTCCTCGAACGACCGTACTTTGTATGGAAAACCTGTGCGCGGAGGAACCAACTCGCAGCTAGTTGCGCCCTTACTTTGTTTCGAGTCCGCTCAACAACTTAAGTGAGCTGCGACTAGTTGCGACAAGGTTGCTTGCGGAAGCGGCACCGCTTGAGAGAGCTCTTGACGTTCCGCACTCGCGCTTCGCTGACAAAGGTGCCTGCGCCGACAAGTTCCCTGAAAGCGTAGGGCAAAAATATACAAAGGAAGGAATCAAGTAAAGGAAATAACATTGCAATTACTACCCGAGATAAAGTATATATTACAAGATAGCTTATCGCAACTCTAATAGATTGTTTCTATAACATGACATGACCAGCAGCGACAAGGAAAAGATAAAGTTGGCGGCCTAATCCACTCGGTCGCCATCAACCCTCTTGATCTTGCCCACCTTGTCCACAATGGGTGAGACAAGGGCCTTGGCGCTTCCACATCAGCATCCGCGGCAAGGACTTGAGGGCGCCCGGTGAGGTTGAGCCTGGATTGCGGAAGGCCACCTTCATCAACACCTTACGAGAACTCCCGCAGATCTGGCGCGATTCCTCGACCAGCTGCTTTGGGATCTCTTCCGTAGTCATTGGAGAGCCGTCTGCGCCCTTGAAGAATAAGCTGAGCTTGGGGCTGGGTTGGAGTTGCTCGTCGGAGGAGTACCCGAGATCCACCATCCCCAGCTCCATCAACTCCTTGTCGATGGCGGCGGCAACATTCACGAGACCATCGGTCCAGTGCTCCACGTTGTCCCTGAAGGTGCTCTGGGCGGCAGTAGCGTTCGCCAGTAGCGCCTCGTCGGCCTTGATCTTCTCCAACAAGGTCACCTCCCGCTCCTTGGCGCCGTCCAGCGTCTGCATCAAGGTGGTCAGCTTCAGCTCAAGGTCTGCTTTAGAGTCCTTGGCGGCGCTGAGCTCCTTGCTCCTCTTGGCGAGACGGCCCTGCAGTTCGCCAAGAATGTAGGCGTCCTTCTCGCGCTCGTGCTTGAGTGCAGCAAGCTCCTCGCCGCTCTTCCGGAGATTGGCCTCCAGCCTGCGTCACCTTCGTCTCCAACTACTTCTTGGCGGACTCGGCAGCTGCGGCAGCATCCTTTGATTCCTTAAGAGCCCCGCCAAGTGTTTCCTCGCGCGCGACAAGCTCCTCCTCATGGCTGTCAAGATTGAACTTCCGCTGCGCCAGCTCGCCTTCCTGCGCAGATAGCTTCTCGGCAGCAAGCCGTTGTTGCTCTTCAACCTCAGCCTTCTCGAGGATGAAGGCTTTGCGCGCCTCAACAATTTTCTCCGCTCCTACGCCAGGACGGAGAGCTTCACGATTGATACCCCGGAGCTCCTCGCGTGCTTCTCGATGTCTGCTCCGCCTTCGCGACAAGCGCTTCCGGGATTCCAACGGCTTGTCGGGCGCGGTAAAAAGCAGCTTCTTCGGCAGTTGCTCCTCCTCGACTTCGCGCTGCTACTGCTTGGCGCGTCAACTAAGCGTCAGCCAGCGGAGGCGAGCAGCTCTTCGTCAAAGGTCTCTCCTCGACCGGCGCCACAGGCTCGGCGCCCGGGAGCTTTATGAAGACGCCATCGCCGGCCTTCAGATAGGCGCTGGGCTGGGGCTCTTCGGAGCCTGGCGCTGCAGCGGTCGGCGTAGCGCCTGGCGCTCCTGCGGTCTCAGGGCCGTCAGTGCAATCGCCGGAACCCTCGCCAGCCTCTGCGGCAGTAGCCCTGGCGGCCTCTTCGCCGGCGGACTCATCGACGCCAGCCTCTTCCTCCATGGCGGCGGCGTCGTCAGTATTGCCGCGCACCTCCTCCTCGCCGGCAACCTCAGTCTCCATCGGCTCTGCGGCGGACAGATCTAACGACCAGAAAAAGAAAGAACAGTCAAGCAAATATTCAAAAATAAAATCAGAATAAGAACGCAAGGGCAGCTTTCAGTCAAGAGGATTACCTGCGATGGGATCTACGGCCGCGGTCTCAGCCGCCGAGGGATCGCTGGTGCTGTCCCTTGCCGGAGAGCTGACCCTTGCCGGAGAAGCCTCCCTTGCCGGAGAACTCTCCCTTGCCGGGGGATCCTCCCTTGGCGGTGTGGTTGAAGCGGATGGCATGTCGGGAGCGGCTTCAGGGCACTCCTGGTGGGGCTGCTCTGCTCCTACACAAATCAACAATCAGATATGAGCAAAGAAAAAGCACTCATGCACGCATAACAGCAGAAAGTAAACCAAATACTTACTCTGGGGGCTGTGCTGGGGGCTGCTTTGGAGAAGAGTTGCCGCGTCCGGCAAGATGGTCTCGGACGCGCCTCCTGCTACCACGGTAGGATCATCCTCGATGACAATCACCGGGGCCTTGGCTCTCTTCGACGCTCTCTGGGCCAGCGTCCTGAAAAGGAAAGGGTTCATAATGAAGCAAGTTAGATGCAAGACAAGGCAACAGAATTGGAGAAATACAAGTACAGCAAGGAATCTTACTCTTCTTCTTCCTCGTCGGAGCTGAGCGTGGAGAGATCAAATTTTGGCTCTCCTCCGGTGCGACGAGCAGGAAGAGTAGATTCCCTTGGCCGCTTGGCGGGCGCAGGGGCTGTGGTCTCGGAAGGCCCCGCTCCAGTTGCTGCAGCAGCGTGAGGTGCTCCCGCGGCAACGGTGCTTGCCGCGGTGGAGCGCGTCGCGCGGCGCGACGGCTGTTGGCCCGTCTGCCGCCCCGTTGTTTCTCCGGCCTTGCGGAGACGCCTTCTTCGTGGAGCTGTGGGCTCCGCTCGCGGCAAGCTGCTTGAAGGTGGGGAGGAGGCACCCTCGGCGGGCTCGCTCGGCTCAACTTCGGGCTCGGCATGCTCTTCCTCGCCGGGAAGCTCCTCGATCGACAAGGCTTGCCGCCTCCGCTGCTTCCGCCTCCTCCACGGTGAATCCAAATTCGCCCGCGGCAGCAGCTGCTGCCGCCTCTTCCAACCTGGTGGCGATGCGCTGCATCTCGTCGTCAGTAGTGTCGCGGGTGAGGATCTTCTGCTCTTCGGGGCGGATCGACACTTCTTCCAAGCTGTCAAAGAACTGCCGCACGACGTCGTCTGCAGGCTCCTGCCAGGTTGGAACAATCCAATGCGAGTCGCACAACAGCATCATTGCACGAATGCGGTCGAGCGAGGAATTGTTGCACAATGGAACGACTCCCCTCGGCAACCTAAACCATTCGGGATGATCAGGGTCGTGCTTGAACAGCTCTAGGAGCATCGCATCCAACTCCAAGACGGTGAAATTGAAGTTGAGGCCCAGACGCAGCCTCATGATATCCGCCGCATTTTGGAACTCCAAGCAGGTCTCCTCCTCTCCTGCAAGGGAGCGATGCGGCAGCGAAGGAAATCTGCGCCAACGACGCCTACAGTGAGTCCAGCAAGCCTGAGGCGCGGGATCCGGGTGACAGCAATCTTCAATCTAGTATCTTCCGGCGCCAAGTTTCTCCAATCGTTGCCGCGCACTATTGGGGTTTGGCGCTGAGCAGTGAAGGGCTGCGGGTTCTCCTCGACAATCCAACACCAATCTGCCCTCCACTCCTCCCACTTGCTGCGGAGCTCTCCTTCCAGATAGGCTTCCTTCTTGCCGATCCTTGAGATCCAAGCAATCCCTCCAGCAAGTGGCTCTCCTCTCTCGACTCGGGGCATGAAGAAGTGGCGGAACAGGGCTACGTTTGGGTGGACTCCGACAAAGTTTTCGCTAAGATGTGCGAAAACTGCCATGGTCAGGACAGCATTGGGGGTGAAATCAAGGGGCGGAACCGTTGGTGTTCATGATGTCGCGAAGAATTCAGAAAAAGCGGGCATAGCCCGCATAGAAGAAAGCGAAGAAGGATACCGCTCGGAGCCAGTTCGAGATCTGGCGGTGAGAGTACCTACCGTCGCGGATGCGCTCGCGTCTTCGTCGACCAGAAGAGGTAGTAGTACTCTCTCAGCTCCTTCACGGCGAGCTGGGGAGATGGCCCACTCCTTGCGCAGCTCCGCGGCCCGCTGTGCCTCGGCCGACTTCATGCCCTTCGCCTTGTCGGCTTTCGGAGCCATGGCGGAGGTGGTGGGGGAGCTCGACGGCGTTGGTGGCAGCGTTGGTGGTGCTAGTGGCAATCGAGGGCGGAGCGCTGCTCTCTTTTCAGCCTTGAGAAGAAGGGGGAGCAGCGGAGGTTTTTCGAGACTGAACAACAAATGGCGAGGTGGGCGAACTGCCCCTGCTTCCTCTGCTTATAAAGAGGGAGAAGGGGCGGACGTTCCGCTTTTCCTAATAAAGAAACCACCCAAGATCTCGGACACGATCTCTCCCACGGCGCCGCATTCGACGCGTGCCGTTAGTGGAGGACGTGGTGGGTCCAGGGTGGGTTATGGCATAATCCAGGCCGCGTATGCCCGTGCCCTGTTTTGGGCCTGGCCCAACAGCGCTCGGCACCGTGTATGGCCCAGGCCCGGGGGCTCCTGTCGGTGTACTAGAGTAGGGGTACCCTAGTATCCCGAACTTCGTGCTGCAGGCGATTCAGCGCCCCGCGGCAAGGCTTGCTAGGTGACCGCCAAGATCCTCCATGGTTCCTTTGGAGCCATTCAAGAACAAAGTATTTAAGCCAAGGAGCCAAGGCCCCGGCAAGAGGAGCTTGCCGGGAAGGCCAACCAAGGCACCTAGGAGACAAGGCCCGGCAAGAGGAGCTTGCAGGGAAGGCCCGATGGCGACAAGCTTCCGAGCGCGACAAGGATTCATCGCGGCAAGGCTCTTGCGCGGCGAGCAACTCACTCTTTTCCTCCGCTCCAGCCCATCCACCAGCGATGTCGCCATGGGACCTTTCGGTAGCAGCGTGTCAAGAACTCTTGTGACCAGCCGTGAGCGTGGCGATAAGCGGGCCGACAAGACTGCCATCGTGGCAGCGGTGGCGCCCTGACGGTCTCTGTTGCCTTTGTTAGAGGCGACATGGACGGGCATTTATTGCCTTTGTCCCCTGTCGTCAGGGTTAGGTAGAGTACACTGTATAAGTAGCTATACCAACCACGAGTCCTTTTACGTTTTTGCCCTTGTCTACGTTGCCACCTGTCGGAGACCCCTTGAGCATATAAAAGGAGGCCCATGCACAACGTAGAGAGGGGGTTCGGTTCATTCGAAACCAGAGAACACTCACGCTAGGTCTTGTAGCTCTCAGCGCTCCCTAGTAAGAACACAATACAATCAGATAAGCAGCAGTAGGAGTTTTATCTCTCTGGAGAGCTCCGAAGCTGGGTAAACTGCTCGTGTGCTTCGCCTCGATCTGCTCTTCATGCGATCTCCGCCCTCCACCGAACCGAAAGGGGCTCGGTCCGCCGGTCCCATAGTTGTTCGTGGGTTCGATCAGCCTTCCTGACACCAACTCTAGCAGACTCTAGCCCTACTACACTGGTCATTTCTGATGCCCCAACTCAGCAGACCCCAACTGCAGCAAACAATATGATTATGCTAGTTGACATAGCACCAGCTGTACGACGCAAAACCCCCATTCCAGCAAAGAGTACACCAAATCCAGTTGCCAAATCCCTTTTCGAACCAGAGAGAGCCCCAATTGCAGCAAATAGGACCCCTGTTCCATTTCTTCCCAGTTTAGAAGATGAAGCTTATGCTGTTGTCAGGGACTTTGTGCGCATCTTTCCTTCATGGAAAGATTATTCCACAGACACAGAACAATTTCCAGTCTTCCTCCGCAACTTACGCGTAAGTAATTTACTAATGTTATTCATGGTCATTACTGCATATGTTTCTGCTGACAGAAGACACAAGATTTCATTCTTTTAAATAGGCAAGGAGCAAACTGGATTGTGATGACGAGCAAGAGTTGGTTGCGCTTTTCAAGCACTCGTTGATGAAGTATCGTTCCTACCTGAGGCAAGCGCACTTGATGGCAAGCCTCACGAGCGAAATTTCTGTAAAGTCTCGGTGCTACATTTATCCGACGGTGACTGGAATAATCTTGTTACACATTGGTCTCGGCTGCAGCGTAAGGTACTGTCTATGATATCACATCACAATTTGAACTACATTTCTGTGTTTGCCTTAATGTCTCACTTGTACGAAAACTGTTAGCAGAAGAACATTCGTTCTCAAGGGACCACAGAATCTCGCAACTATACTACACACTGTATTGCTCTCGTGAGTACCTCTTGCCCTGTATGACCATACTTACTTTCATAGTTGTTTGATTATGTAGCATCACTGCACATGTTAGCCTCGTAATCGCCCATTTGGTGGACATTATAAGATCCGTATGGACTCTTACACAAATTTAGAATCAACCCAATGCTTTTGAAGAGGTTTAGCTCTGCAGTCCTCTTGTAAGGACTAAACATGGTCTATCAATGTACTTACATTAACAGCTACTCCCTCCGTCCCATAATATAAGAACGTTTTGTACAGCACACAGTGTTCAAAACACTCTTGTATTATGGGAAGAAGATAGTTCATTGTAGCATTCTGCATCTTATCTCCCTCCACCATTTACTAAAAAGATCTGATATATATTTAATATTACCAACAAGTAGAATACGAGACAATGCGGTGCGGATGTGTAGCCCATTGCTCTTGTCGATTACATTTTGTCCTGTAACGCTTGTACTTTCAGGGATTGGTAGTTGATTATGTAGCATCAATCTGCATCTTATCTTCATTATCCTCTATCCCTTCCAGTATTATCATATCTATAATTACTCTCTAAAAAATGTAGAGTACAGGCAATGCTTATGAAGAAGATTCTGTGCTGAAATTCTTGAGTTATCCTTCCCTTGACATGTAGAAGGGTATTATAAAGCCGGTGTTAACTGTTAATGTAAGTCAGTCCTTCTAAAGCCTTTATCCTCAACTGCTGTTTAATTTGCTCATACTTGTAGCACCCCAAAAATTTAACCTTGTTTCGTTAATTAAAACTTTGCCAGGAAATTAAAACTTTTATTTTCTGGGCTCCCTTTTGATGTTTTTGAGACTTTTCCTTCCTTTTTTTTATCTTGGAGTTATTTCGTTCAGTGAAAACTTTTCAAATATGTTATTGGACTTGTTTATTCTCTCAAGAAAAATCTTTTCTTTTCATCAGAGGAATTAATTATATAATATTCTCCATAATCTTTATTTTCTTGAAAAATGGTTTCCCATAGTTTTATGGTCCTTTCTGAACTGCACCCCTTCTATAAATCCTTTCAAAAATTCCACAAAAATTTGGAGATGTCCTGTGATGTCACCAGATCACTTTTATGCAAAAAGATATTTCATTTCTTGGATATTTTGAGCTCTACATCATATTTTCAAATCTGGTTCAGTGAGCAGTTGTACACTACAGCCTATTTAAACATTTCTTTAAAGCTTCCACCAAAATTATGGGATGTTAGTAGCAGCATATGATTCAACTTTATGCAAAAAACCAGCTTTGTTCTTTCAAAATTTTGAGTGGATCAACCTCTTTTCCATTCTGGTCCAACTTGATGGTTTGTACAGCAACCACATTTTTAGTTGCTCCTTTATCCTTGATTCCTTTTCCTACTTGTAGTCCTCCCTGTTAAACCCCTAAGTCCAGGAGCATGCACCCTTTGTATCATTTTTGGTTCATGAAGTAATGCCATTAATCTCCTGTCCAGAATTGAAGTTTTGCAAAACTTGCACTAGCAAGTTTGTGCTTTGGACAAACTAACCTCACCACCTTCTTATGCATCTAGAGAGACCCCAACATGGAAGTTTTTACCACTCCAAGAAATGCCTAGGTGCCTATGGCATTTTTGTCAAACACCTTGAGAGCATGGACAGATTTGGCATGAGTTCTTGTTTGCACTACGAACTTGGTCTCCTGACCAAACCACCTTGTCCCTTAATCTTACCTCTATCACTAACCTAGTTCTGTTGCTTGCCAACCTCACCCGAGACCCCTAGCATGCCCCGACATTTTATCGAACACGTTAAAATGCGTGCTGTTCGGGCACGAGCAGCAGCGACGCAGCGTATTGCGTGCGCGCCCGAGCCGACACGTCGCACCCCTGGTTTTGCCCTCACCGCAGAGCCGCGCCACGCACTCCCCTTCTCACCGCATCCGCCAGCAGCCACGGTGCCTGCAGCACCACCATCGAACCCCTTGGCGGCACGCGGCGTCCATAGCAGCGTCTCGCCCGCGGTCGGTGCCGCCCAAGCCACCAAAGACTCGCCGGCTGCCCCTGGGCGGCTCAAGCTCATCCGCAGCCTCGTCCACTAGCATAGAGTCGCCGCCACGTCACCTAGCTACAGAAAGGCGGTCGCGGCGACCTTATCCCCGGCCGCCGCGGAACCGCCTTGACGAGCCTATTTAAGAAGCCCCGAGCTCCTCCGAGCACTCGGCCAGCCTCACACCGTACTCCTAGTGCCCCGTTGCCGTCAATTGGAGAGGAAGAGGCCGTCTTCCCCGACTACGGCCAGTTCGGCTACCGCCGTCTCCCGGCTCCGTCCGGCGCAACCAGGGCATCCCCCTCTCCACTCTCTTCACCAGGAGCCCCCTCTCCCTCTCGAGAGTCCATCCCCTACTCAATATTGATCGAGACTCGCCGCAGGAGAAAACTCACTTTTCCCGACGGCCACCGTCCGCTGCGGAGCTCCCCGCCGGCAGCTCCTGTTGGGTAAGGTAGTAATTTAAAAAAATTTCCTACGCACACACAAGGATCTTGGTGATGCATAGCAACGAGAAGGGAGAGTATTGTCCACGTACTCTCGTAGACCGTAAGCGGAAGCGTTATGACAATGCGGTTGATGTAGTCGTACGTCTTCACGATCCGACCGATCCAAGTACCGAACGCACGGCACCTCCGAGTTCAGCACCGTTCAGCTCGATGGCGATTCCGGACTCGATCCAGCAAAGTGTCGGGATGAGTTCCATCAAGACGACGGCGTGGTAGCGATGTTGATGTTCTACGGCGCGGGCTTCGCCTAAACTCATGACGATATGACCGAGGTGGAATATGGTGGAGGGGGCACCGCACACGGCCAAGGAACGATCACGAAGATCAACTTGTGTGTCCTGGGGTGCCCTCCTGCCCCCGTATATTAAGGAGCAAGGGGGGATGAGGCCGACCCTAGGAGGGGGCGCGCCAAGTGTGGAGTCCTACTAGGACTCCCTAGTCCTAGTAGGATTCCACCTCCTTGTTGGAGTAGGAGAAGGGGAAGAGGGGAGAGGAATAAGGAAAAGGGGGCTGCGCCCCTTGTCCAATTCGGACCAGAGGGGGGGCGCAGGCCTCCTTCCATTTGGCCTCTCTCCTCTAATCCCGTATGGCCCAATAAGGCCCATATACTCCCCGGCGAATTCCCATATCTCTCTGGTACTCCGAAAAATATCCGAATCACTCGGAACCTTTCCGAACTCCGAATATAGTCGTCCAATATATCGATCTTTACGTCTCGACCATTTGAGACTCCTCGTCATGTCCCCGATCTCATCCGGGACTCGAACTCCTTGGTACATCAAAACTCATAAACTCATAATATAAGCATCGCCGAAACCTTAAGCGTGCGGACCCTACGGGTTCGAGAACTATGTAGACATGACCTAGAAATATTCTTGGTCAATAACCAATAGCAGAACCTGGATGCTCATATTGGCTCCTACATATTCTCTGAAGATCTTTATCGGTCAAACCGCATAACAACATCGTTGTTCCCTTTGTCATCGGTATGTTACTTGCGAGATTTGATCGTCGGTATCAATACCTAGTTCAATCTCGTTCTTGGCAAGTCTCTTTACTCGTTACGTAATGCATCATTCTGTAACTAACTCATTAGCTACATTGCTTGCAAGGCTTATAGTGATGTGCATTACCGAGAGGGCCCAGAGATACTTCTCCGACAATCGGAGTGACAAAACCTAATCTCGAAATACGCCAACCCAACATGTACCTTTGGAGACACCTGTAGTACTCCTTTATAATCATACAGTTATGTTGTGACGTTTGGTAGCACCCAAAGTGTTCCTCCGGTAAACGGGAGTTGCATAATCTCATAGTTACAGGAACATGTATAAGTCATGAAGAAAGCAATAGCAATATACTAAATGATCAGGTGCTAGGCTAACGGAATGGGTCATGTCAATCACATCATTCTCCTAATGATGTGATCCCATTAATCAAATAACAACACATGTCCATGGTTAGGAAACATAACCATCTTTGATTAATGAGCTAGTCAAGTAGAGGCATACTAGTGACTATATGTTTGTCTATGTATTCACACATGTATCATGTTTCCGGTTAATACAATTCTAGCATGAATAATAAACATTTATCATGATATGAGGAAATAAATAATAACTTTATTATTGCCTCGAGGGCATATTTCCTTGAGTCTCCCACTTGCACTAGAGTCAATAATCTAGATTACGGTAATGATTCTAACACCCATGGAGTCTTGGTGTTGATCATGTTTTGCTCGTGGAAGAGGCTTAGTCAACGGGTCTGCAACATTCAGATCCGTATGTATCTTGCAAATCTCTATGTCTCCCACCTGGACTTGGTCCCGGATGGAATTGAAGCATCTCTTGATGTGCTTGGTCCTCTTGTGAAATCTGGATTCCTTTGCCAAGGAAATTGCACCAGTATTGTCACAGAAGATCTTCATTGGTCCCGATGCACTAGGTATGACACCTATATCGGAAATGAACTCTTTCATCTGGACTCCTTCATTTGCTGCTTCCGAAGCAGCTATGTACTCCGCTTCACATGTAGATCCATACGGCGCTTTGTTTAGAACTGCACCAACTAACAGCTCCACCGTTTAATAAAAATCGTATCCGGTTTGCGATTTAGAATCGTCGGGATCAGTGTCAAAACTTGCATCGGCGTAACCATTTACGACTAGCTCTTTGTCACCTCCATATCGAGAAACATATCCTTAGTCCTTTTCGGTATTTCAGGATGTTCTTGACCGATGTCGATGATCCACTCTGGATTACTTTGGTACCTTCCTGCCAAGCTTATTGCTAAGCATCGTCGGTCTGGTACACAACATTGCATACATGATAGAGCCTATGGCTGAAGCATAGGAACATCTTTCATTTTCTCTCTATCTTCTGCTGTGGTCGAGCATTGAGTCGACTCAATTTCACACCTTGTAATACAGGTAAGAATCCTTTCTTTGCCTGATCCATTTTGAACTTTTCAAAACTTTATCAAGGTATGTGCTTTGTGAAAGTCCAATCAAGCGTCTTGATCTATCTCTATAGATCTTGATGCCCAATATGTAACAGCTTCACCGAGGTCTTTCATTGAAAAGTTTTATTCAAGTATCCTTTTATGCTATCAGGAAATTCTATATCATTTCCAATCAACAATATGTCGTCCACATATAATATCAGAAATGCTCTGAGCTCCCACTCACTTTCTTGTAAATCTGAGGCTTCTCCAAAAGTCAGACAAAACCATATGCTTTGATCACACTATCAAAGCGTTTATTCCAACTCCGAGAGGCTTGCACCAGACCATAAATTGATCGCTGGAGCTTGCACACTTTGTTAGCCCCTTTTGGATCAACAAAACCTTCTAGTTACATCATATACAACTCTTCTTCTAGAAATCCGTTCAAGAATGCAGTTTTGACATCCATTTTCCAAATTTCATAATCATAAAATGCAGCAATTGCTAACATGATTCAGACAGACTTAAGCATCGCTACGGGTGAGAAAGTCTCATCATAGTCAACCCCTTGAACTTGTCGAAAACCTTTCGCAACAAGTCGAGCTTTATAGACAGTTATATTACCATCAACGTCAGTCTTCTTCTTAAAGATCCATTTAGTCTCAATGGCTTGCCGATCATTGGGCAAGTCAACCAAAGTCCAGACTTTGTTCTCATACATGGATCCCATCTCAGATTTCATGGCTTCTAGCCATTTTGCGAATCTGGGCTCATCATCGCTTCCTCATAGTTCGTAGGTTCGCCATGGTCAAGTAACATGACTTCGAATGGGATTCTGTACCACTCAGTGCGGATCTTACTCGGTTGACCTACGAGTTCGGTAGAAACTTGATCTGAAGTTTCATGATCAATATCATTAGCTTCCTCACTAATTGGTGTAGTTGTCACGGGAACCGGTTCTTGTGATGAACTACTTTCAATAAGGGAGCAGATCTGATTATCTCATCAAGTTCTACTTTCCTCCCACTCACTTCTTTCGAGAGAAACTCTTTTTATAGAAAGGATCCGAATTTAGCAACGGAAATCTTGCCTTCAGATCTGTGATAGAAGGTCTACCCAATGATCTCCTTTGGGTATCCTATGAAGACACATTTCTCGATTTGGGTCGAGCTTATCTGGTTGAAGTTTCTTCACATAAGCATCGCAGCCCGAACTTTAAGAAACGACAACTTTGGTTTCTTGCCAAACCACAGTTCATGAGGTGTCGTCTCAGCGGTTTTGATGGTGCCCTATTTAGCGTGAATGCGGCCGTCTCTAAAGCATAACCCCAAAAGCGATAGCGGTAAATCAGTAAGAGACATCATAGATCGCACCATATGTAGTAAAATACGATTCGACGTTCGGACACACCATTTCGTTGTGGTGTTCGGGTGGCGTGAGTTGCTAAACTATTCGCATTGTTTCAAATGTAAATCAAACTCGTAACTCAAATATTCTCCTCCACGATCAGATCGTAGAAATTTTATTTTCTTGTTACGATGATTTTCCACTTCACTCTGAAATTCTTTGAACTTTTCAAATGTTTCAGATTTGTGTTTCATTAAGTAGATATACCCATATCTGCTCAAATCATCTGTGAAGGTGAGAAAATAACGATACCGCCATGAGCCTCAACATTCATTGGACCACAAACATCAGTATGTATGATTTCCAACAAATCAGTTGCTCGCTCCATAGTTCCGGAGAACGGCGTTTTAGTCATCTTGCCCATGAGGCACGGTTCGCAAGTACCAACTGATCCATAATCAAGTGATTCCAAAAGCCCATTAGTATGGAGTTTCTTCATGCGCTTTACACCGATATGACCCAAACGGCAGTGCCACAAATAAGTTGCACTATCATTATCAACTCTGTATCTTTTGGTTTCAACACTATGAATATGTGTATTACTACTATCGAGATCCAATAAAAATAGACCACTCTTCAAGGGTGCATGACCGTAAAAGATATTATTCATATAAATAGAACAACCATTATTCTCTGACTTAAATGAATAACCGTCTCGCATCAAACAAGATCCAGATATAGTATTCATGCTTAACGCTGGCACCAAATAACAATTATTTAGGTCTAAAACTAATCCCGATGGTAGATGTAGAGGTAGCGTGCCGACCGCGATCACATCGACTTTGGAACCATTTCCCACGTGCATCGTGACCTCGTCCTTAGCCAATCTTCGCTTAATCCGTAGTTCCTTTTTCGAGTTGCAAATATTAGCAATAGAACCAGTATCAAATACCCAGGTACTACTGCGAGCATTAGTAAGGTACACATCAATAACATGTATATCACATATACCTTTGTTCACTTTGCCATCCTTCTTATCCGCCAAATACTTGGGCAGTTCCGCTACCAGTGTCCAGTCTGCTTGCAGTAGAAGCACTCAGTCTCAGACTTGGGTTTCTTCTCTTGAGCATCAACTTGTTTGCTGTTCTTCTTGAAGTTCCCCTTCTTCTTCCCTTTGCCCTTTTTCTTGAAACTGGTGGTCTTGTTGACCATCAACACTTTGTGGTCCTTTTTGATTTCTACCTCCGTGGCTTTTAGCATTGCGAAGAGCTCGGGAATAGTCTTGTCCATCCCTTGCATATTATAGTTCATCATGAAGCTCTTGTAGCTTGGTGGCGATGATTGAAGAATTCATCAATGACACTATCATCGGAAGATTAACTCCAAGTTGAATCAAGTGATTATTATACCCAGACATTTTGAGTATGTGTTCACTGACAGAACTATTCTCCTCCATCTTGCAGCTATAGAACTTATTGGAGACTTCATATCTCTCAATCCGTGCATTTGCTTGAAATATTAACTTCAACTCCTGGAACATCTCATATGATCCATGACGTTCAAAACGTCGTTGAAGACCCGATTCTAAGCCGTAAAGCATGGCACACTGAACTATCGAGTAGTCATCAGCTTTGCTCGCGAGACGTTCTTAACGTCGTCGGTTGCATCGATGAGCAGGCCTGGCACCCAGCGGTGCTTCCGGGCGTAATTCTTACGTGCAGCAATGAGGATAATCCTCAAGATTACGGACCCAGTCCGTGTAATTGCTACCATCATCTTTCAACTTTGCTTTCTCAAGGAACGCATTAAAATTCAATGGAACAACAGCACGAGCCATCTATCTACAGTAAACATAGACAAGCAAAATACTATCAGGTACTAAGTTCATGATAAATTTAAGTTCAATTAATCATATTACTTAAGAACTCCCACTTAGATAGACATCCCTCTAATCTTCTAAGTGATTACGTGATCCATTTTAACTACACCATGTCCGATCGTCACGTGAGATGGAGTAGTTTCAGCAGTGAACATCAATATGTTGATCATATCTACTATATGATTCACGCTCGACCTTCGGTCTCCGTGTTCCGAGGCCATATCTGTTATATGCTAGGCTCGTCAAGTTTAACTGACTATTCGCGTGTGCAACTGTTTTGCACCGTTGTATTTGAATGTAGAGCCTATCACACCCGATCATCACGTGGTGTCTCGTACGAAGAACTTTCATAGCGGTGCATACTCAGGAAAACACTTCTTGATAATTTTAGTGAGAGATCATCTTAAAATGCTACCGTCAATCAAAGCAAGATAAGATGCATAAAGGATAAACATCACATGCAATCAATATAAGTGATATGATATGGCCATCATCATCTTGTGCTTGTGATCTCCATCTCTGAAGCACCGTCGTGATCACCATCGTAACGGCGCGACACCTTGATCTCCATCGTAGCATCGTTGTCGTCTCGCCAATCTTATGCTTCTCGACTATCGCTACCGCTTAGTGATAAAGTAAAGCATTACGTAAGCGTTGCATTTCATACAATAAGCGACAACCATATGGCTCCTGCCGATTGCCGATAACCGGTTACAAAACATGATCATCTCATACAATAAAATATAGCATCACGTCTTGACCATATCACATCACAACATGCCCTGCAAAAACAAGTTAGACGTCCTCTACTTTGTTGTTGCAAGTTTTACGTGGCTGCTACGGGCTGAGCAAGAACCGTTCTTACCTACGCATTAAAACCACAACGATAGTTCGTCAAGTTAGTGCTGTTTTAACCTTCGCAAGGAACGGGCATAGCCACACTCGGTTCAGCTAAAGTGAGAGAGACAGACACCCACCAGTCACCTTTAAGCACGAGTGCTCGCAATGGTGAAACCAGTCTCGCATAAGCGTACGCGTAATGTCAGTCCGGGCCGCTTCATCTCATAATACCGTTGAACCAAAGTATGACATGCTGGTAAGCAGTATGACTTGTATCGCCCACAACTCACTTGTGTTCTACTCGTGCAAATAACATCAACGCATAAAACCTGGCTCGGATGCCCTTTGTTGGGTAGCGTAGTAATTTCAAAAATTTCCTACGCTGCGCAAGGATCATGGTGATGCATAGCAACGAGAGGGAGAGTATTGTCCACGTACCCTCGTGAGACCGTAAGTGGGCGTTATGAAAACGCGGTTGATGTAGTCGTCGTCTTCAAGATCCGACCGATCCAAGTACCGAGCGTCGGCACCTCCGAGTTCAGCACGTTCAACTCGATGGCGATCCCGGACTCCGATCCAGCAAAATGTCGGGGATGAGTCCCGTCAGCACGACGGCGTGGTGACGATGATGATGTTCTACCGGCGCAGGGCTTCGCCTAAACTCCGCGACGATATGACCGAGGTGGAATATGGTGGAGGGGGCACCGCACACGGCTAAGGAACGATCACGAAGATCAACTTGTGTGTCCTGGGGTGCCCTCCTGCCCCCGTATATAAATGAGCAAGGGGGGAGGAGGCCGGCCCTAGGAGGGGGTGCGCCAAGTGTGGAGTCCTACTAGGACTCCCTAGTCCTAGTAGGATTCCACCTCCCTTGTTGGAGTAGGAGAAGGGGAAAGAGGGGGAGAGGAATAAGGAAAAGGGGGCTGCGCCCCTTGTCCAATTCAGACCAGAGGGGGGGCGCAGGCCTCCTTCCTTTTGGCCTCTCTCCTCTATTCCCGTATGGCCCAATAAGACCCATATACTCCCCGGCGAATTCCTGTAACTCTCCGGTACTCCGAAAAATGCCCGAATCACTCGGAACCTTTCCGAACTCCGAATATAGTCGTCCAATATATCAATCTTTACATCTCGACCATTTTGAGACTCCTCGTCATGTCCCCGATCTCATCCGGGACTCCGAACTCCTTCGGTACATCAAAACTCATAAACTCATAATATAACTGTCATCGAAACCTTAAGCGTGCGGACCCTACGGGTTCGAGAACTATGTAGACATGACCTAGAACTATTCTTGGTCAATAACCAATAGCAGAACCTGGATGCTCATATTGGCTCCTACATATTCTACGAAGATCTTTATTGGTCAAACCGCATAACAACATCGTTGTTCCCTTTGTCATCGGTATGTTACTTTGCGAGATTTGATCGTCGGTATCCAATACCTAGTTCAATCTCGTTCTTGGCAAATCTCTTTACTAGTTACGTAATGCATCATTCCGTAACTAACTCATTAGCTACATTGCTTGCAAGGCTTATAGTGATGTGCATTACCGAGAGGGTCGAGAGATACCTCTCCGACAATCGGAGTGACAAAACCTAATCTCGAAATCGCCAACCCAACATGTACCTTTGGAGACACCTGTAGTACTCCTTTATAATCACCCGATTCGTTGTGGACGTTTGGTAGCACCAAAGTGTTCCTCCGTAAGCAGGAGTTGCATAATATCATAGTTACGGGAACATGTATAAGTCATGAAGAAAGCAATAGCAATATACTAAATGATCAAGTGCTAGGCTAACGGAATGGGTCATGTCAATCACATCATTCTCCTAATGATGTGATCCCATTAATCAAATAACAACACATGTCTATGGTTAGGAAACATAACCATCTTTGATTAATGAGCTAGTCAAGTAGAGGCATACTAGTGACTATATGTTTGTCTATGTATTCACACATGTATCATGTTTCCGGTTAATACAATTCTAGCATGAATAATAAACATTTATCATGATATGAGGAAATAAATAATAACTTTATTATTGCCTCCAGGGCATATTTCCTTCAGCTCCGTCCACCGCAGAGACCCAAACGACCACCGGTAGGACCGCCTCGATCCCCTGAGACCGCGGGTGGCCTCGGTTTCCAGAACGGTGCCGCCGTTCTCCGGCGAGCCTCGCCGGAGCCCAGCCCCCGCTCGGGCAGAGAAAGAAGAGGGGAGGGAAGACCAGTCAAAACTGACCAGTGGGCCAGGCGGGCCCACTGTCAGTGACCCACGCACGGTCCACGCTGGATAAGAGGAGGCGCGTTTCCAGAATACGCCTTCGACGTGTACGTTTATACTCGAATCGTTTTCTTTTTCTTTTTTATTTTAAATAACAGATTTCGACCAAAACTTTGACTGAGCTTAACTTTTTAAATACAACTCCAAATGAGTTGATTCTTTTTCCTACTTCTCTCAAATGTTGTCTAGTTTATTTTAAGATTTATTTGAAAAAAATTTCAAGACAACTTTTTGTGCTGTTTTAAATTTGTGTGTTAATTCAAATTTATTTAAATAGGACCTTGGAGAGAGAGAAGCAAAATATCAAAAGTTTTGGAGAGCACCTCACCCTCCACAACTTGAAGGCAAGCATTCTGAACCCCGGCATAATATTTTTGATGTGTTAGTTGACACGTTCATAACACCACCGTATTTCGGAGAACTTGTTATTTCATGTAATATGATAATTTGCATGGATGCATATTAGTGATTTTCCTTGCTGCTGGAAATGGATATACTTGTGATGGTAATCATCCTCATGTGTCTTGCATGCATGCCAGAAAGGAATCCGGCAAAACTTCTGCCTTGAGTAGGCATGAGTTTGTCGCCGGTCTCCTTCGGGAAGGTTATGTCCGGTATGGCATAGCAAGGTATAATGGGTGGTGATTTTGTTGTTTGAAATATATTCATTATGCTAATCATGCAGGGAATACTTAAACCTCCTGAGTCGACCATAGATCGAGTCTCGTTCCAGTAACCCCCATACTTGTTTTGTACTACCACTTGGCTCTACAACAGGTAGGGTACGGTTCAGTAAGTCGTCAACCCCTTTCCAGCACACACCGTACAGAGGGGCCACGGTGGAAGATACCGGTTGTAACCGGTAGGCATGCCATCTGGTCTGGGGACATGGGTGTTTCCGGTTGAGACCGAGAGGGGAGGCCACCCCTTAGAGCGTGCGATATAAATTTGATCCCATGCTACGAGAGGTTGTAGCCTCCCCACTTAGAGTTTTGCTTAACAAGTGTCGCGGGTGATTCCAGACACCGGTAAGTTAAGCTGGTGTGTGCAAGTTAGGTGTGTTTTCAACTAAAAGGCCGTAGACGGAATTAGTCCCGATGGACTAAAGGAATCTGTTACTCGTGGGTAAAGAGTACACCCTCTGCAGAGACTAAAACTATTGAATAGCCGTGTCCTTGGTTAAGGATTACGATGCAGGATGGGTCGGTGTCGGTCTTAGTGTGGTCTTGGAGGAGAAACTGTTAAACCGTAAGCTGGGATCGCAACTTGAGACTTGTAATGTTTATGATTATTACTTTGTTATGGACTAACCCGATATATTATTTGAATTATCAAGTATCCCTGGGATTGTTCTACCTCCTGGATATTCACTTTGATTATTTATAAGCCCTTTATGTGGTGTCGCTAAGACGCCAGACTGTGGCATTGCTTGTTATTTATTTTATTTATAAGCCCTTTATGTGGTGTCGCTAAGGCCTTGATCGTGGCATTACTTGTTATTCATTTCCTTTATAAGCCCCTTTATGTGGTGTCGCTAAGACGCCCGACTGTGGCATTACTTGTTATTCATTTCCTTTATAAGCCCTTTATGTGGTGTCGCTGAGACGCCCGACTGTGGCATCCTTGTTATTTATTTAACTTATAAGCCCTTTATGTGATGTATTTGAGGCCTCGATCGTGGCATGCTTGTTATTTATTTAACTTATAAGCCCTTTATGTGGTGTCGCTAAGACGCCCGACTGAGGCATGCTTGTTATTTACCATCATTTGGAGTCGTCGCTTCAGACACCCGAATGGTGCATTTTATTTCCTACTCTGTCATTTCATATTCATTGTTACATATTAATAATCTGCTTGCATGTATCAAGGATTTCAGCTTATGACTGACGTTATGATCATAGACTTGGTATCAGAGCCAGGCTGACCATTGGCTAATCCTATCCTGGCCGTGTAAATAAGCTTAGGCAAACCAACCCACCAGACCATAACCGAACCCCAGCCAAGCTTCTCGTGCAAGATAGCCACCCAGTGACCCGACACCTTTTGGCAGTCGGTGCCCAACCTATCAACCTAGCCTGTCTATCGTGCACGAGTGACCAGCACCCAAGGTGTCTTATTCGCAAGCGTGCGAAGGAAGACTCCGTCCCATTTTACTATAAAAAGGGCACGTTAGCCCCAACCCAGCACAGCACAGGCTCTACCCAAAACCGAGCCATAATTCCTGGCCCCGTCGTGCACATTGAGACCACAGCAACCAACCTTGGAGGCTTTGTGACCATACTCGCAAACCTCACCCGTCGTGCCTATGCGTTAGAAGAACCTCCCGAATATGTTGTGTACCAAGGACCCGTGAGCGGTGAGAGCCGTCAATTGTGGGCCACTGTACACATTTACGGTAGGGGTCTAGCGCCCGAGCGCCCCTACAGGTTCACCGGAAGAACAACTTCCTTCGAGCCACAAGCCATCCAACTAGCCGCTCGGGAAGCTATAGTTCATCTCAGGCACTTGTCGCCCAGAGTTAACTGTCGGTCGTGCGACTACTACCCAGGCGTGAAGGGTATGGTAGACTACCCCAAGTTGCCAACGGAGATCACGAGACGGATCCTGCGTTGTTGCACCTAATACGCTATGTAGGTGCACTAGAGGAACTGTTCGATCAAATCACCATTGATCTGATCGCAGCTTGTGGAGAGCTGGTTCGTCCAGCCCCGGTAAGAGGAGAGAACGAGCCCGACGCCAACAACCCAGTCGTGCTGTTCGGACACCCAATCGAGACCTTGAGGTCCGCTCCGGCCATCAACCAAGGCGCTTTGATGACCCCAGAAGTGCTTCGTCGCCTCTTGGGAGCACACTCCAACGGGATTGTGGCCAACGATCCCCGAGATGGTCATCATCGCTACCCCGAGCCTGCAGCCCCTCAACCCTCTCCAGCTAATTCCGACGGTGAGACCCGTGGAGAAGCCTCGGCATCCACAAGGCACGCCCGCTTGGATGTAAACGAGGTAGACTAAGTCACTCAAGTAGTGTCGAGTCCCAGTGTATCCCCGCTTTGTAATCATGTGACCATGTAGATAAACGCCGCCAGCCGTCATGCCTCTGTTTTAATCGGTAACCTTGCATAACTGTGACAACACGCAGTTGTATACTTTCCGGGCACAGCTACCAGAACCACCCCGACAAACCCCACAGTGATACGTCACTTTGGTGAGATATGTATCTGTGGCTTTGACCCCGACCCTTGGAGCCGAGTTGGCAAATTCATTACCTTTCACCACGGTAAAATGACCCAGCTCCGGTGCTATAAAAGGTCACCGCGAGACCTTGCCAAGCATCCCTCAACTTGTGCACCCTTCTCACAAACATTTCTTGCCATGCCGAGCCCTAGTATTTATCTGAGAACTCCAGATGCAACCCCGGGTAGCTTTGTCAAAATATTGTGGGATTTTACCTGCAGTACCATGGGCGCTACTTAGCCATCCCAGTACGAGCTGTTCAAATTGAGAATCACCCCTTCCACCTCGAGATATTGGGCAGCAGTGCACATCCCTCCCGTAAATCCAAACCAAGACCCAACAGAAGTCTCCTTCGTCGGGAAATCTATGCCGACCCCACATATGGCCGTAGAAGCTGCTGCATACGAAGCGCTTGCTTGCCTTCGATTCGCGGTACCCTATGCCACCGAACGAGGGTACTATTACTTTCCGAGCCGTGCAGCACCCGGAGGAGTAACATCTTTTCCCGGTGAACGAATAGAGAGAGACCTAGTCCTGGCCAACCTTGTCAAGTACATCATCGCTCAAGAGCGTTTAACCCAACGTGTGATGGGTTATCTCCAGAGCCTCGCGGATTTAAATCCTCAGATCGCCGTCGGCAGATCACTGAGGCCCGACCAGGAGAGACACATTCATCGACTAATCAATCCACTTTCCCCGATGGAAGAGGAGTGTATCCCAGTACTAGAGACGTTCTCTCGGGACCCCGTCCTGTTACCGTTTCAATTTTAGACATCCCACTATGTTTATTATTGCAACATTTATTTGTGAGTTGTAACTTATGCGCGGTACCCCCAGTTTGCGCAGCGAGAAATTCTTTAATTTCTATTATTGTGAGTAGTTCTGTTGCGTTTGACTCTAGTGTATCACAGTTTTCTCTCGCGAGAAATCCTGAGTGAGATTTCTTTTCCCTGAGTTGCTACATCTACACTTTCTCACGACGTGGATTATTTTATTTCACACAGCACCACGGCAGCAGACTCACAACCAAAATCATTCGAACACATACACTGCTTGCAAAATCTTGCAACTGTGATACAACTAACTGAGCACCTCCCAACAATAGTTAGCACCCGACACACCCCACCTACTCCTCGTGGTCACCGCCACCGCGGAGAGCCAACACCCGAGCAGTTGCATCACGACGATCATCGAGGATTATCGCGAACAGGAGCACGGAGAGCCCCAGCACCGCTGCCAGCCCTCCACACAACAGGATCACGTACCAGTCCGGCACCACCGCCGCCATTAGAGCCTTGCCTCGAGCTCCGGCAATCGGAGATAGAGGAGAAGGGAGGAGGAGGTGAAGCAAGGTCAGGTGGGAGGAAGAAGAGAAGGACACCTCAGCCGTTTTATAGATCGAGCTCGGTGTACGGTGGGCGAGGTCCACCAGCACCGCTCGTTGCCAGATCACCGGTGTTCGGAGGCGAATCCACGAGCAGTGCCGACAGCGCCCTGGCCCACGAAGTGAGTGCACGCTGCACCGGCAGCTAGCACGCCGCGCACTACCGCGGTACGGCCTATATGACCTACGATCTAGACGTCGCTGGTGGAGAAAGCGCGGGAGAGCGCGGGAGAGAGGAAGAAGAAGAGGCTGACAGTGGGCCCGGGTCCACCTGTCAGCCAGAGAGAGCACTGTGCTCTCGGGTACGACCAGCGTATATTTCTTTTTAAATTTAGAATTTATTCTAAATTTATATCCAGCGTAGAAATCTTTTGATTTTCCCCAAAACCGTGGATTTTTCCACGCCGCGCCAGTGATCCACACTGTAATTTTGCACCCCTCATTGCCCTCTCACTGTAGCCACATTTGTTTTAATGCATTTTTTTAAATTAGCTCTTAGCAAATCTCGAGGACGAGATTTTTCTTAAGGGGGGTAGTGTTGTAGCACCCCAAAATTTTAACCTTGTTTTGTTAATTAAAACTTTGCCAGGAAATTAAAACTTTTATTTTTTGGGCTCCCTTTTGATGTTTTTGAGACTTTTCCTTCCTTTTTTTATCTTGGAGTTATTTCCTTCAGTGAAAACTTTTCAAATATGTTATTGGACTTGTTTATTCTCTCAAGAAAAATCTTTTCTTTTCATTAGAGGAATTAATTATATAATATTCTCCATAATCTTTATTTTCTTGAAAAATGGTTTCCCATGGTTTTATGGTCCTTTTTGAACTGCACCCCTTCTATAAATCCTTTCAAAAATTCCACACAAATTTGGAGATGTCCTGTGATGTCACCAAATCACTTTTATGCAAAAAGATATTTCATTCCTTGGATATTTTGAGCTCTACATCATATTTTCAAATCTGGTTCAGTGAGCAGTTGTACACTACAGCCTATTTAAACATTTCTTTAAAGCTTCCACCAAAATTATGGGATGTTAGTAGCAGCATAAGATTCAACTTTATGCAAAAAACCAGCTTTGTTCTTTGAAAATTTTGAGTGGATCAACCTCTTTTCCATTCTGGTCCAACTTGATGGTTTGTACAGCAACCACATTTTTAGTTGGTCCTTTATCCTTGATTCCTTTTCCTACTTGTAGTCCTACCTGTTAAACCCCTAAGTCCAGGAGCATGCACCCTTTGGATCATTTTTGGTTCATGAAGTAATGCCATTAATCTCCTGTCCAGAATTGAAGTTTTGCAAAACTTGCACTAGCAAGTTTGTGCTTTGGACAAACTAACCTCACCACCTTCTTATGCATCTAGAGAGACCCCAACATGGAAGTTTTTACCACTCCAAGAAATGCCTAGGTGCCTGTGGCATTTTTTCAAACACCTTGAGAGCATGGACAGATTTGGCATGAGTTCTTGTTTGCACTATGAACTTGGTCTCCTGACCAAACCACCTTGTCCGTTGATCTTCCCTCTATCACTAACCTAGTTCTGTTGCTTGCCAACCTCACCCGAGACCCCTAGCATGCCCCGGCATTTTATTGAACACGTTAAAATGCGTGCTCTGGCGAGCAGAGCATCGCAGCGTGTTACGTGCCGCGCTCGAGCCGACACGTCGCGCCCCTGGTTTTGCCCTCACCACAGAGCCGCGCCACGCACTCCCCTTCTCACTGCATCACGCCAAGCAGCCCTGGTGCCCTGCAGCACCGCCGTCAGAACCCCTTGGTGGCACGCCAGCGTCCGCAGCGCGTCTCTGCCACGGTCGGTGCCACGCAAGCCACCAGCACTCGCCAGCTGCCCCCTGGAGCGGCTCAAGCTCATCCGCAGCCTCGTCCACTAGCATACGTCGCTGCCACGTCGCCCTAGCTACTGAAAGGCGGTCGCGGCGACCTTATCCCACCGCCATGAACCGCCTTGACGAGCCTATTTAAGAAGCCCCGAGCTCCTCCGAGGACTAGGGCAGCCTCACACCGTACTCCTAGTGCCCCGTTGCCGTCAATTGGAGAGGAAGAGGCCGTCTTCCCCGGCTCCGGCCAGTTCGGCTACCGCTGCCTCCCGGCTCCGTCCGGCGCAACCAGGGCCTCCCCCTCTCCACTCTCTTCACTAGGATCCCCCTCCCCCTCTCGAGAGTCCATCCCCCTACTCAATCTTGATCGGGACTCACCGCGGGCGAAAACTCACTTTGCCTGACGGCCACCGTCCGCTGCGGAGCTCGCCGCCGGCAGCTCCGTCCACCCCAGAGACCCAAACGACCACCGGTAGGACCGCCTCGATCCTCTGAGACCGTTGGTGGCCTCGGTTTCGAGCAGTGCCGCCGTTCACGGCGAAGCTCACGGAGCCCCTCCAGCTCGGGCGAGAGAAAGAAGAGGGAGGAAGACCGATCAAACGACGATGGGCCACGAGGCCTTGTCGATGACTCCACGCAGTCCATCTGGATAAGTGGAGGCGCGTTTCCAGAATACGCCTTCGACGTGTACGTTTATACTCGAATCGTTTTCTTTTTCTGTTTTATTTTAAATAACAAATTTTGACCAAAACTTTGACTGAGCTTAACTTTTTAAATACAACTCCAAATGAGTTGATTCTTTTTCCTACTTCTCTCAAATGTTGTCTAGTTTATTTTAAGATTATTTGAAAAAATTTCAAGACAACTTTTTGTGCTGTTTTAAATTTGTGTGTTAATTCAAATTTATTTAAATAGGACCTTGGAGAGAGAGAAGCAAACTATCAAAAGTTTTGGAGAGCACCTCACCCTCCACAACTTGAAGGCAAGCATTCTGAACCCCGGCATAATATTTTTGATGTGTTAGTTGACACGTTCATAGCACCACCGTATTTCGGAGAACTTGTTATTTCATGTAATATGATAATTTGCATGGATGCATATTAGTGATTTTCCTTGCTGCTGGAAATGGATATACTTGTGATGGTAATCATCCTCATGTGCCTTGCATGCATGCCAGAAAGGAATCCGGGAAAACTTCTGCCTTGGGTAGGCATGAGTTTGTCGCCGGTCTCCTTCGGGAAGGTTATGTCCGGTATGGCATAGCAAGGTATAATGGGTGGTGATTTTGTTGTTTGAAATATATTCGTTATGCTAATCATGCAGGGAATACTTAAACCTCCTGAGTCGACCATAGATCGAGTCTTGTTCCAGTAAACCCCATACTTGTTTCGTACTACCACTTGGCTCTACAATAGGTAGGGTACGGTTCAGTAAGTCGTCAACCCCTTTCCAGCACACACCGTACATAGGGGCCATGGTGGAAGATACCGGTTGTAACCGGTAGGCAAGCCATCTGGTCTGGGGGCATGGGTGTTTCCGGTTGAGACCGAGAGGGGAGGCCACCCCTTAGAGCGCGCGATATAAATTTGATCCCATGCTACGCGAGGTTGTAGCCTCCCCACTTAGAGTTTTTCTTAACAAGTGTCGCGGGTGATTCCAGACACCGGTAAGTTAAGCTGGTGTGTGCAAGTTAGGTGTGTTTTCAACTAAAAGGCCGTAGACGGAATTAGTCCCGATGGACTAAAGGAATCCGTTACTCGTGGGTAAAGAGTACACTCTCTGCAGAGACTAAACCTATTCGAATAGCCGTGTCCTTGGTTAAGGATTACAGTCTGGGATGGGTCATGTGTCGGTCTTAGTGTCGGTCTTCGGAGGAGAAACTGTTAAACCAGAACTGGGATCGCAACTTGAGACTTGTAATGTTTATGATTATTACTTTGTTATGGACTAACCCGTTATATTATTTGAATTATCAAGTATCCCTGGGATGGTTCTACCTCCTGGATATTCACTGTGATTATTTATAAGCCCTTTATGTGGTGTCGCTAAGGCCTTGATCGTAACATTGCTTGTTATTTATTTTATTTATAAGCCCTTTATGTGGTGTCGCTAAGACGTCCGACTGTGGCATTAATTGTTATTCATTTCCTTTATAAGCCCCTTTATGTGGTGTCGCTAAGACGCCCGACTGTGGCATTACTTGTTATTCGTTTCCTTTATAAGCCCTTTATGTGGTGTCGCTGAGACGCCCGACTGTGGCATGCTTGTTATTTATTTAACTTATAAGCCCTTTATGTGGTGTTGCTGAGACGCCTGACTGTGGCATGCTTGTTATTTATTTAACTTATAAGCCCTTTATGTGGTGTCGCTAAGACGCCCGACTGAGGCATTCTTGTTATTTACCATCATTTCGAGTCGTCGCTTCAGACACCCGAATGGTGCATTTTATTTCCTAATCTGTCATTTCAGTGTTCAACCCCAAAGTCTTGTCTTGATGCAGTGTTCAAGTTACTTGAGACTAACAGTCAGACAAGCTCACAGAATTCGTTGTCTGAATCAGTTCGACTTCTTCAGTCCCAAGTTATAGCAGAAAGGCATTCTGCAACTCTACTTCGACTTGAAGTCCTATCTCTAAGAAAGATTGCGGATAACACCAATGAGAACCTCATCGCTAAACAGCTACACCTGGAAGCTATGACCGACATGCTAGGCCGGTCTCACAGCCTTGCTCAGCAGCTTGCGCAGCAGTTCCCCCGCAAGGCTAACCTTTCTTGAACTGTCTTGGAAGGGGTCTCGGTTCAGTATTATGTTGTTACACTGCAATGGTGCCCAGTTTTTGAAATCTGCTTCTTCGTTGCGCTTTATGATCACTGGTGGCGAACTTGGATGCCCAGTGGATGTAATATACCTTAAATCCTTTATTGTATAGTGTAGGTTTATTCTTAGTTACTATGCCGTAATTTCTTTATTGTGTAGAGTAGGTTTGTTCTTAATTCCTACTAGTTACTGCCATCATTCGCTATCTGAAAAGAAAATCAGATGTAGTCGACCTGGCCAAAACATTCGATAACGGGCCAGGTTTTTAGTGGGCCACAATTGGGCTGGCCTGCGTCTTTCTTGGGCCCGAATGATTGGGGCCTTCACACATTGCGCCAGGCCCAAACTTACACCGTCCTATATTTTAGTTGGGCCTTTTGTCGACCCAGCGCTTAGTTCGGCCCAGGTAGCGTTGGGCCATTAACAGGCTGAATATTGTACTGGCCTGTTACGACCGAGATGAAACCACGGGCCTTTAGCAGGCCAAAATGCATGTTGGGCCTCAATTTTCACTAGTCGTCGACGGGCCTTCACAGGCCAAAAATGGAACCAGCGCCGTTATGGGCCCGATTAGCTCACGGGCCGTTACGGGCGAAACATATCTCGGGCCTTAGTTGGACCATCGATATCATGGGCCTTTAAGAGGCGAAAGCTTAATCTGAGCATCAGCGGGCGAATGCAGCGACAGCCTTTAAGATGCCCAAAGTCACGTTGGGCTTAACTGTTGCCACCTTTAGCACGAGCCGTTAGTGGGCCCGATGTCCCGTTGGACCATATATGGCCCATGGGCAGCACTGGCCATTCCCAGGACGAAAGTCACACCGGGCTGAAATGGGCCCATGTCTACATCAGGCCTCTAACAGGCCGAAAGTCACTGGGCTGTAGTTGGGCCCGAATACTCGGCGAACAATTAACGGGCCAGATCTGGCTTCAGGCCGCAAATGGGCCCAAATATTGGGCGAACAATTAACGGGCCAGATCTGGCTTCGGGCCATAAATGGGCCCATATATTGGGCGAACAATTAACGGGCCAGATCTGGTTTCGGGCTGTAAATGGGCCTTTATTAAGCAGGCCTTTATTGGGCTGGCCCACTAGTACCTGATTAAGTTCTACGGGCCTTTGACTGGGCCAGCCTTTTTAACCTATATGGGCCTCTGTTGGGCCCAGCCACGTGTCAACGTACCATAGGCATGTCTCCTCCAATGGATGGGCGACATCGCCCATGACGAGTGACGGTGTTCCTTGACCAATTAGAATTTTACACGTGGAAATTTCCCATTGGTCGGGGCTGTTAACGGGTCATCGGATCGAAAACCCGACCCTATAGCTTAACGGCGTTCCATTACGGTGGATTCCACGTGTAGGTCACCCTTGACGAAAGCACTTCTGTGACGCGCGATTTATCGTCATGGAAGTGGACACTTCCATGATGATAATTTTGGTAATGTCATGGAACACTTCTCTGACAAAGACAGGTATGACTATCTTGATTACATCATAAATTTGTCATGGATGTACATGCATGACAAAAAATGCGACCTACTGTGACAAACACGTATCATCATGGAAGTGTATTTTTTTGTAGTGTGGATGTCCTCGAATGAGTAAAATATGCAACCAACATGCTCACACAATAAAATGGCAAATGAAATATGTGGCAAAGCATGCACAACCAATCTAGCATCTATCAAGCAATTGGCGATGACTAGGTCATCTATTTATGAGTATATTGACTTAGGAGTCAAATGAGAACATTTGATCACAGGTCATACTCATCGTTTAAGCACAAGTGGGGTTCCCACTTTTACATAAAGCATTGTTGTGTTCACACCATTAGAGTTGCTTTAGCTCAATTCTTTAGAGTAAAGGTCCCCCTAGATGTGAGATCCCCCCTAAGAGGGATGAACTAACCTTGGGTTTTGTCGATGGTGACTTCATGTAGATGTTGAAGATGTGGATGCTCAATGTTGTTGATCATTTGGAGCAATCCATTGGAGTGAGTTGCAGTTTCAATACCTACACGGGTTAGTCCCACAAGGAACAAACAAGGATATCCATAGACATTGAGTGATGCACACATAAGATGATGTCCATGAAGGCATTAGGTTACCTTGTCCCTTGTCTTACCAACAAGAGGGTTTGTGACTCCTTGGACTGGTGCAAGATATGGAAGTTGTTTGCACTTGTCCTTGCCAAAATGATAAGAGTGACGAATGTTGGCGGAGTCACCCTCAAGAACTCTCTAGTTTTTCTTCTTAGGGATCCACATCATCTTGATGGGAATCCTTGGAGTTGTAGTCGTACTTGATGAAGTAGAACTTGATGTATTCTTGGGAACCCACTTGACCAAGGCCTTAGGAGCTTCTTCAAATGCATCAATCTCCTCTTGAAGCTTGTCCTTGCCTTTTTTGCTTGTGGTCTTGTGGTGGAAGATCATCTTGAGCTTCTGTTCCTTTGAAAGAAGTAGGATCGTACTTCTTTTGTTGAGGAACAAACTTCTTCTTGGGGTATTGATCTTCTTCCCACTCAACTCCATTAGCATTGAACTTTCGTTCAAAACCAACACCTTGATTCTTCCAGTGCCTTCCTTGCTTTCGTTCAAAACCAACACCTTGTAAACACCTTTCTCTATAATTCCCTTCAATAAGCTATTTTCTTGCTCAAGTGTAACTTGGCTAAGAGAATCATTAGTGGAGTCAAGAGAACTACTAGAAGCAACAACATTGGATTTAGCATGATTATTGTTTCTACTAGAAGAAGAATCTTTCTTGTTCTTGTTACTAGACTTGACTTGTGGCATGTAAGTGGATAAGATTAAATGCTTGGCAATGTAAGAAGAACTTTTCTTGCGAAGATCATCATTGATTGCCTTTAAAAACTCATGCTCTTGCTCAAGGTTGAGATTTTCAAAGCGTAACTTCTCATGAGTCTTTAGAAGTTCTCAATGATCTTCCAAGATAGTTTCATGAGCTAAATTAAGAGTTTTTAGTTCTTTAGTTAGGCGCTCAATCTTCTCCTTATCATTGTCATTCGTTTTATCTTGATTAGCATGATTAATTGATGTTTCATCATAGTATTCATCACTAGAGTTGTCAACAAGTAAATCATCATCACCTAACAAGTCATCTTCATCACTATTGAAATCAACATACTTGGGGTGTGATACCTTTGGGCCTTTAGCCATGAAGCATCTTCCAATTCTTTCATTTGGTGAGTCAAATATGTCATAGGAGTTGGTTGACACAAGTGATAGACCGGCAACACCTTCATCTTGAGTATATTCGGAGTCGGAGTGATAGCTTCTCTCGGTGTGATTGTCAGATTCGGATCCGGATACCCATTCACGAACATGAGCTTGATGTCTTCGTTTTGTGTAGCTCTTTGATGATTTGTCCTTCCTTTCCGAATCCTTGCTTCTTCGGGATGTTCTTCGTTCATAACGATCATCTCTACTCTTCCTCTCTCTTGGTGGTGATTCTTCTCTTCTACTTCTTCTTTTTAGAGAATCTTCTCTTCTTTTGTAGGGAGCCGTACACTCATTGGAATAGTGTCCGGGTCTTCCACAATTGTAGCAATTATGCTCACGACTAGAAGATCTTTTGTCATTGTAGGACCTTGACTTGGAACTTCTTTTCTTGCTTCTACTCTTGTAGAACTTGTTGAAGTTCTTCACCACTAGGCTCAATTCTTCATTGAAGGTTTGTTTCTCACTTGATGATGTGGGAGCTTCACATGAGGCTTTGTAAGCACCACTTGACTTGTTGTGGATCTCTTCCTTATCCTTGAGTGACATCTCATGAGCAACAATTCTTCCAATGACTTCCATTGGCTTGAGATCTTTGTAATTGGGCATCATTTGGATCAATGTGCACACAGTATCATATTTTCCATCCAAGGCTCTTAGGATCTTCTTGATGATGAATTTATCGGTCATCTCTTCACTTCCTAAGCCGGCAATCTCATTTGTGATGAGAGCAAGCCTAGAGTACATTTCAGTGACGCCTTCACCATCCTTCATTTTGAATTTGTCAAGTTGACTTTGAAGCACATCCAATTTGGATTCCTTGACGGAGTCGGTACCTTCGTGCATATCAATCAAAGTATCCCAAATTTCCTTTGCATTCTCAAGACGGCTGATTTTGTTGAATTCTTCGGGGCACAATCCGTTGAAGAGAATATCACAAGCTTGAGCATTGTGTTGCAGGATCTTCAACTCTTCCGCGGTTGCTTCACGGTTCAGTTCTCTCCCATCAAAGAATTCACCTTGCAAGCCAATACACACAATAGCCCAAACGGCAGGGTTATGTCCAAGAATATGCATTTTCATCTTATGCTTCCAACTAGCAAAATTTGTACCATCAAAGTAAGGACCTCCGGTGGTAATTTCCCTCGCTAGACGCCATACTCTCCTAGGTTGTGAAACCAAGGCTATGACCACCAAAAGCTATGGAAATCAAAGAAAATGGAGACCAAAGCTCTGATACCACTTGTAGGATCAAAAGTATGTCTAGAGGGGGGTGATTAGACTACTTGACCAAATAATAATCTAGCCTTTTCCCAATTTTAGTTCTTGGCAGATTTTAGCAACTTAGCACAAGTCAAGCAATCAACCTACACATGCAATTCTAAGAGTATAGCAGCGGAATGTAGAACAATTGCATATGAAGGTAAAGGGAGGAGTTTGAGGAAGCAAACGCAATGTTGACATGGAGATTTTTTAACCATGGTTCCGATAGGTGGTGCTATCGTACATCCACGTTGATGGAGACTTCAACCCACGAAGGGTAACCGTTGCGCGAGTCCACGGAGGGCTCCACCCACAAAGGGTCCACGAATAAGCAACCTTGTCCATTCCACCATGGTCGTCGCCCATGAAGGACTTGCCTCACTCGGGTAGATCTTCGCGAAGTAGGCGATCTCCTTGCCCTTACAAACTCCTTGGTTCAACTCCACAATCTTGACAGAGGCTCCCAAGTGACACCTAACCAATCTAGGAGACACCACACTCCAAGAGGTAATAGATGGTGTGTTGATGATGAAATCCTTGCTCTTGTGCTTGAAATGATAGTCTCCCCAACACTCAACTCTCTCTCATAGGATTGGATTTGGTGGAAAGAAGATTTGAGTGGAAAGTAACTTGGGGAAGGCTAGAGATCAAGATTTATGTGGTTGGAATGGATTATCTTGACCTCAACACAAGTGTAGGTGGTTCTCTCTCAAAAAAGGTATGTTGGAAGTGTAGGCATGTTCTGATGCCTCTCTCCATGAATGAAGAGTGGCTGGAGGTGTATATATAGCCTCCACACAAAACTGTTACACACAATTTACCAAACTCGGTGGGACCGAATGGTGAAACTCGGTCAGACCGATTTAGTTCATAATGTGACCATTAGGCATTTCGGTGGGTCCGACATGTCAACTCGGTGGGACCGATATCCTTAGGGTTAGGGCATAATGTAATCTCGGTGAGACCGATTACACAAACTCGATGAGACTGATTTTGGTAATAGACAAACAGAGAGTTGGTCAGGCAAACTCGGTGGGACCAATTCGCTCATCTCGGTTGGACCGAAATGTTACGAAAGGGAAACAGAGAGTTCACATTGCAATCTCAGTGGGACCGATCGCTCATCTCAGTTTGACAGAAACGTTACGAAGAGAAACCGAGAGATTACAGTCCCATCTCGGTGAGACCGTAAATACTAGGGTTTCTGGCAGTGGCTATGTCAACTGAACTCGGTGGCGCCGGATAGAAAGTTTCGGTGGGGCCGAGTTTGACTTTTGGTTTGGGACATATGTGGATGTGAGAAAGTAGTTGAGGGTTTTTGGAGCATATCACTGAGCACTTTGAGCCAGAAACTAATTAAGCAACACCTCATCCCCTCTTGATAGTATTGGCTTTTCCTATGGACTCAATGTGATCTTGGATCACTAAAATGAAAAATGTAGAGTCTTTTGCTTTGAGCTGGAGCCAATCCTTTTGTCCTTAGCATTTTGACGGGTCCACGTTTCTCATCCATGCCATGCCAAACATTGAGGTTTCCTGAAATATTTATCTTGAAATAGCATTAGCTCAATGAGCTATATGTTGTTAGGAATTACCAAAACCACCCAGGGATAGTTGCACCTTCAATTTCACAACAATATCATCCACATAGTCATGAACATTGCGTCCAATCTGGTCATGGAGGCAATTCTGAACACACCGTTGGTAAGTCGCCTGGGCACTCCTGAGCCCAAAAGGCATAGACACATAACAGAAGGCTCCAAAGGGAGTGATGAAAGCTATCTTCTCCTAGCCCTTAACTGCCATCATGATCTGATGATAACCAGAATAAGCATCCAAAAAACTCAAACGCTCACAACCCGCTGTCGCATCAATAATCTGATCAATACGAGGGAGAGCAAAAGGGTCAGCCATACATGCCTTATTATGGTCTGTATAATCCACACATATACGCCAAGTGCCATTTTTCTTAAGCACCAGCACCGGGTTAGCCAACCACTTAGGATGAAAAACTTCAATGATGAACCCAGTCGCCAAGAGCCGGGCCACTTCTTCACCGATGACCTTACGCCTCTCTTCATTGAAATGAAGAAGAAATTACTTGACCGGCTTAAACTTTGGATCAACATTAAGCATGTGCTCAGCGAGTTCCCTCGGTACACCTGGCATGTCAGAAGGTTTCCATGCAAAGATGTCCCGGTTCTCATGGGTGAACTCGATGAGCGTGCTTTCCTATTTCAGATCCATATTAGCACTAATACTGAAATGCTTGGACGAGTCACCAGGAACAAAATCAATCAACTTAGTACCATTTACTGATTTAAACTTCAGAAAAGGGTCATTCTCTGTAGTTGGCTTCTTCAAAGGTGTCATATCCGCCGGGTCAACATTATCTTTATAAAACTTTAACTCCTCGACGGCACAGGCCGACTCAGCATATGCAACATCACCCTCTTCACAATCCAGAGCAATCTTCCTATCACCGTGCACCATGATGGTGCTATTATGACTTGGCATTTTAAGCTGCAAATACACATAACAAGGCCGTGCCATAAACTTGGCATAAGCTGGCCGCCCGAACAATGCGTGATACGGTATTTTGATCTTGACCACCTCAAAGGTCAAATTTTTCAGCCCTGTAATCATGGTCATTTACAAAGGACACATCCAGGGTTATGTTACCCACTAGATACGCCGACTTACCAGGCACCACCCCATGAAAGACAGTAGAAGACATCTTAAGTACTTTGTCATTCAAATTCATACGACGAAAAGTCTCATAGTAGAGGATATTAATACTACTGCCCCCATCCATGAGTACCTTGGTAAGCTTATACCCTCGTACCAAGGAGCAACCACCAATGCCAATTGACCCAGATTATCAACCCGGGGCGGGTGATCCTCTCGGCTCCATATAATAGGCTGCTCAGACCACCTCAAATAACTAGGTACTTCTGGCTCAACTGAGTTCACTGCCCTCTTATGGATTTTCTGATCTCGTTTGCACAGACTTGTGGTGAACACATGATATTGACCACTATTCAATTGCTTTGGATTGCTTTGATAACCAGACTGCTGCCGCTGATTCCCTTGGCCAGATTGTTGATTGAAACCGCCTTGACTACCTTGGCCCTGAAAACCAAAACTTGAACCACCACCTCCAAACCTAGGTCCATGAGAGCCAGATCCTGAACTGCCATACGGGCCATGATTATTCTGGAAAAAATTAGAGTTTCTATACTCCCTCATGATGAAGCAATCCTTCCACAGATGACTGGCTGGCTTCTCATGGGTTCCATGCTTTGGGCGAGGCTGATTCATCATGGCCTCAAGGTTGAATTTTGGCCCTCCAAATCAGGGCGCCGATGTCTTCCCCTTACGACGCTGATTATTACTCTGCGTATTGGTGTTAGCCATAAAGTCTAAACCGCCGTCAACCTTACGCTTACCATTACCATCTTGACCCGCTGTATTATGCTGTCCTTTTGCATTGCCACTCTTTTCCCCTTTACCAGCTTTCTCCTCATCAGACTCAGGGTCTTTAGTGCTATTAGAATTGGCATACTTGACGAGATCCGCCATGAGCTCCACCATATCATTGCAATTGCACTTAAGCCGCCCCTGAGGGAGTCTTGGATAAGGGGTTATCCGGACAGCCGGACTTTATACATCGTCCGGACTATTGAAGCGTGAAGACACATGACTCAAGACTTCGGCCAGTGTCCGGATGGGACTCTCCTTGGCGTGGAAGGCAAGCTTGGCGATCCGGATATTGTGTTTCCTTCCTTGTAACCGACTCCATGTAAACCCTAGCCCTCTCCGGTGTCTATATAAACCGGAGAGGTTGGTCCTTAGAAGGCCGATCACAATAATAATCATACCATCATAGGCTAGCTCTTAGGGTTTAGCCTCTACGATCTCGTGGTAGATCTACTCTTGTACTACCCATATCATCAATATTAATCAAGCAGGAAGTAGGGTTTTACCTCCATCGAGAGGGCCCGAACCTGGGTAAACATCTGTGTCCCTTGCTTCCTGTTACCATCAGCCTAGACGCACAGATCGGGACCCCCGACCCGAGATCCGCCAGGTTTGACACCGACATTGGTGCTTTCATTGAGAGTTCCTCTGTGTCATCGCTGCAAGGCTCGATGGCTCGTCTCGTCGTCAAAGACAACATTACCTCGGGGGGCTCTGGTTGTAGGCCAAACTCTCCGGCTTCTCTGCTTTATCATGGCCGCCCCATCGGCGGTAGCGCCAACGATGGCCTCTCGGGTCATCAATCGTAACCTTCACGTCAGTTCGGAACTCGCCGAACAGATAGATCTGATGGAGCTCTCCTCCCTTAATGAGCTCTTGGATCGCATCGCCGCTTTGGGAGTCACTACAGACTATGACCAGATCGGGCTTAAACCCGACCAAAGGGACATTAGATCCCGCCGGCCACCCATGAGATAGTAGTAGTGGAGGAACCACACTGGGGTCGCCCCTCGACTTTGAGGACGAATTATGTCCGGATCACCGAACTCCTTGAGCCGAATACCTGCTCAAAGGAATACATGACCCAAGTCCCGGACTTAGAACTGGGCATTGGGCCGAAGAAATTGGGCGGCACTCCGGATCCCAAGCTGTCAGGCTCAGAACCTCCCACGCCCCTGGGTGTTAGATCGGATCAGAATCCGGATTCAGCTAACAACACCCCCCAAGACTTAAACCGTCTCTCCTGCATCAGGCAAGAGCCCCAGGAGACTGTACATCGCTACTGGGCCAGATTCCTGCTTGTGCTTAACAAGGTCAAGGACTGCCGCGAGGAGAACATAGTCTTACTCTTCTGCAAAAACTGCACGGACAAAGGACTCCTTAATGCTATAAGCCACCGGGACATAGTGCGCTTCACATATTTGGCAATCATAGTACAGAAGTACTGTGAGATGGAAAGCGCCTGGAAAACCCAAACAGAATTTTGGGACAGTATGGCTCTCACCAAGACCTTTGTCCGAACTAAACGGGTGAACTACCGTAAGTCGGCCGATCCTGTCCCCAAGATACCAAAGCACACCCCAGGACGGGGAACCGTATTGGAAGAATGGCTCAATGGACCATGTAAACTCCACAGCACTCCGAACACGACACCAACTCATAGCCTTAGAGCATGTTGGATACTCCGGCAGGTTGCAAAAAGTGGCGAGGATCTTCTTGCAAGCCATAAAGCAGAACAACATCCCGCCAACGAACACAATGCGGTATTGACTGTCTTCGAGACTTTCGCCTCAAACAATAGGCGCAAGCGAGCTCATGGAAGCTCCGCTGAAATTTGCCATGTGGCAAAGATAAACCCCTGGAACGACAATGCTATAACTTTCAGTGCCAGTGATGAACCTTGATTTTAGACTGTCCGGGCACCGGCCGCTATTGTCCTTAGCCCAATCGTGGATGGCTTCCGGCTCACTAAAGTACTCATGGACGGCGGAAGTGGATTGAACTTGATCTATGAAGAAACGCTCAATAAAATGGAAATTGATAAAGGCCGCATTGAGCAAAGCGGCACCACCTTCAGGGGAATCATCCGTACTCGGGAATCTTGGTGTGCGGGAAAAATCACTCTCGATGTGGTAATCGGCACCCCGGAAAATTATAGGTCCGAAGAACTCACATTCCAAGTGGCTCCTTTTAGCAGCGGATACCACGCCCTTCTAGGGCGGGACGCGTTTACGAGCTTTCAAGCCATACCCCATTACAGGTACATGAAGCTTAAAATTCCCGGGCCCAATGGAATCATCACTCTAGCTAGTGATCCGGACGTCGCACTCCGCGCCGAAAACAAAACTGCAACACTGGCCCTGGAACCATTATCCGAAGCCCTAGCAGCCGAAGAATTAACAATGCTACGGGCCACCGTGGACAGGGACGACGTGATACTCGACAAGCGACCCAAGTCCACTTCATTTAAACCCGCAGACGAAATAGTCAAATTCCAAGTCCATCCAACGGACCCCACGAAGACAGCTTCCATCGGGACACAGTTGAGCCCCGTAATGGATGTTGCACTACGAGACTTTTTATGCGAGAATTGGGATATTTTCGCCTGGCACCCATCGGACATGTCGCGCATCCCGCGTGGATTGGCCGAGCATAGCCTTAACATACTAAAGGGGTACAAACCTGTCAAACAGACCCTAAGGCGATTCTCAGAGCCCAAACGACAAGCAATGGGGGAATTGCTAGCCAAGCTACTTGAGGCTGGATTCAACAGAGATATTAAACATCCGGATTGGCTGGAAAATTTGGTAATGGTACCAAAAAAGGACAAATCCTGGCGCCTATGCGTCGACTTCAAAGACCTCAACAAGGCTTGCCCCAAGGATCCCTTTCCCCTCCCTCGCATCGATCAAATCATCGATGCCACAGCTGGACACGACTCGCTGTGTTTTCTCGATGCATACTCTGGATACCATCAAATAAAGATGGCAGAGTCTGACCAAGCTGCAACAGCTTTCATAATGCCATATGGCCCTTTTTGCTTCAACACTATGCCTTTCGGGCTTAAGAATGTCGGCGCAACCTATCAACGCTTGATTCAAACATGCCTGGAAAAACAAATCGGCCAAATAGTGGAGGCATATGTGGACGACGTGGTCATAAAAACAAGACACGTCAAAACCCTAATAGACGACTTGAAGCTTACATTCGACAACCTCCGGACATACGAAACCAAGTTGAATCCGGAAAAATGCGTTTTTGGCGTCCCCTCTGGGAAACTGTCGGGCTTCATTGTTTCCAATAGAGGAATCAAAGCGAATCCGGCAAAAATCCGAGCTCTGTCACAGTTGGCTATACCAACAGACCTCAAGCACATCCAGAAACTAGCCGGATGCGTGGCTGCTTTAAGCCGCTTTATCTACAGGTTAGGAGAAAAGGCATTACCTCTTTACCACCTCCTTCGGCGCACCGAACACTTCGTGTGGACGGATGGAGCCATGGCCGGACCTGATGAAATAAAGACCTTACTGGCCAGTAATCCAGTCCTAACAGCGCCGAATATCGGCGAGCCTACGCTACTGTACATAGCTGCAACACATCAAGTTGTAAGCGTAGTGCTCGTCGTCGAACGAGAGGTTGACAGATACAAATTCCCGCTCCAAAAGCCGTTTTAGTACGTATCTACGGTCCTCAGCCCATGCAAATCCCGATACCCACACGATCAAAAAATAGCATACGCGGTCTTCATGGCATCTCGGAAGCTGCGACACTACTTTCAAGAGTGTTCTATTACAGTAGCCTCGGAAGTACCACTCAATGACATAATAAATAACCGTGACGCTACGGGCCGGATTGCTAAATGGGCTATCGAGCTCCTTCCGTTTGACATAATATACAAACCACGGCGGGCCATCAAGTCGCAAGTATTGGCTGACTTTGTCGCCGAATGGACGGAAGCCGAACTCCTTAAAAAGTACGGTGCGTACTCCAACTGGATCATGCACTTCGACGGCTCTAAAATGCTGGCCAGATTGGGAGCAGGTGTAGTCCTGACATCTCCCACCGGAGACACGGTCTAGTACGTCCTCCAAATATTATACACAGACTCCAACAATGCAGCAGAATATTAGGCCCTGTTGCATGGTCTTCGGATGGCAGTCTCTATGGGCATCCAACGCCTGGAAGTGCACGGGGATTCGAACCTCGCAATATCACAAATAAATGGAGACTTTGATGCCAAGGATCCGAAAATGGCGGCCTATCATAATGTCGTCCTCAAAATGTCAGCTCGGTTCGAGGGGCTAGAATTCCACCATGTGGCTCGAGAAAACAATCAAGCGGCGGACGTCCTCGCCCGCATCGGCGCTAAACGCGACCCTGTCACACATAACATATTCCTGGAAGGGTTGTTCAAGCCATCCGTAGCATTGGAAGGGGAGTCCGGCAATACTAGCACGGATCCGAACACACCCCCAGATTCCGAACCATCAGACACAATCGGAGGCTCTACCACCGAAATAACATCTTCGGCCCACGAAATCATGGCCGTAATCACCCCGTGGACTGAGCCTTTCTTGGCCTACCTAAATAGGCAGGAGCTCCCGAAGACCAAAATGAAGCACGCTGCATTGTCCGGCGTTCTAAAGCTTACAAAGTCCATGAAGGGGAACTCTATAAGAAAAGCTCGACTGGAGTGCTCCAAAGGTGCATCTCCGAAGAGGAAGGGCGGCAACTCTTGGCTAAAATCCATGCCGGACTGGGCGGACACCACACCGCGGCTCGAGCGCTAGTCAGCAAGGCCTTCCGTACAGGCTTTTATTGGCCGACAGCCCGAGCAGACGCACAGGACCTTGTCCAACATTGCATCGGTTGCCAGCTCTTCGCCAATCAGAGTCATATGCCCTCTACCGCTCTCCAAAGAATCCCCATAACTTGGGCCTTCGCGGTCTGGGGGCTGGATATGGTCGGACCTCTTAAAGGGGGAAGCCATAAGAAAAAATACTTATTGGTCATGGTGGATAAGTTCACCAAATGGATAGAAGCCAAACCAGTCAAAACGGCCGAATCCGGGCCAGTAATAGACTTCATATCCAGGGTCGTACACTGATACATTGTCCCCCATAGCATCATCACTGATAATGGCTCAAATTTCATAGCCGATGAAGTGAAAACTTGGTGCGACAAAATGGGCATTAAGCTCGACTACGCTTCCGTCTACCATCCCCAAACAAACGGCCAGGTCGAACGGGCAAATGGTCTCATCATGAGCGGCATCAAACCCAGACTAGTGCGATATTTGACAGAATCGGATATGCACTGGGTGGAGGAGCTCGACTCTGTACTCTGGGGGCTGCGGACCACACCAAATCGCACCACCGGATATACACCATGTTTCATGGTGTACGGTGCGGAAGCATTACTACCCTGCGACATAATACATGATTCGCCACGCGTACACATGTACGAAGAGAAGGAAGCCGAGTTAGATCGGGAGGACAACTTGGATGCCGTGAAGGAGGACGCGATGTCGCAAAAGCCACTCCGCATTCTATCAGCAGTAGGCTCGATGATATCAAAGCAGAGAAGTGCGGGCCAAAACTTAAAATATTGGCGAGCTCGTTCTACGCCTACCGGAGAATAAGAAGGACAAACTCAAACCCAAACGGGAAGGTCCCTTCGTCATTGACAAAGTTCTCACCGGAGGAGCGTACCGCTTGCGTAATGCATCCGATAACAGACTCGAGCCGAACCCATGGAATGCGGCCAGACTCCGGAGATTCTAAGCCTAACGCCGAACTCAGTGTTCGTCACCTTACTCCCTCCCTTTTACTTATGCTCCACCCCACTTTTCCTTTCTCGACCTTTTTTCTCTTCACACAAAGTACTTAATACAGTGCGGACTCCCGGATTACTCCGTCCGCACTATGTGTGTAAGCAATACCTGGGGGCTTCCTATACGGAAGCTAAAAATAATTATGCAAATGGCTTTTTGCCCATCACATATGAGTTTCTTTTTCATCTGTGCCTTTTCTTCACCATTATATGCATCGATATGACTTAAGATGTGACCAAGCTGGGTTGCCTGGCTCTTGTGTTTATGCCCTACGTTCCCGTTAATTCGGCTAGGGCATAAGGGGAGCACCTCTGCGATTGTTACTGCCGGTTCAGCTGGATGTGTACCTCAGACTGGGTGAAGCCGAAAGCTAGTTTCCTTAAGAGAATATTCAATCGTGAACAAAAGATGTATTCGTTTATTACAACATAAATCCCCAGAAGTCTTGTATCCTGCGCCATCGTTCGCAGTCCGGACATGCGCATTGCCGCATGCATACCCAGGGAAAGGAACATTTAATGGAACTATTCTCCCTGGAAGATGTTTCTTACTACCCATGTAATATAACATATCTAGTTGGATACTTGTCTGTTCAAGCACTTATGACCCCTACGCCTGGTCTCCACGCATACCCCCGTTTTGTATAACTGAGTGGGTATTCGGACACACACCGGACTGTAGGATCCGGGGGCTGAAGCGAAAAGGTCCGCCATGACAAATGATTTTAATCCGGCTAGGGGCTACTTATGCCCATTGAATTACACAGTCACTTGGACTGACTATATTCCTCCTCTATACCATCTTATAGACTATCTAGAATACTTAGCGGCTAACGCTACCTGGTCATATACCAGACTCACGGGAATTTCTTGCCCATCGGGCCCCGCCGGTCCTACTTCGGCCATATGGTTCGGGTCCAGCTTGGTGTAGCGCGTCTTCACCATTGCCCAGTATTCTCTTGCACCTTGCCGGCATGCTGATATCTTCCACAGACGGAAGCGCCGTCGGGCTCCTTGAAGCAGGTCCGCAAGCTCCCCCATGCCATTCGGCGGGAGGCTTGATGGCCACAAGGCCTGAGCAACGCCGTGCATCACCCACCGAGCTCGCTCGTGCAACTGCAAAAGTTCTTGCAGTAAATCACTTGCAGATGAGGGCATCTCCTCTTCAGGGCGACCCGTTAACATTCCTGCAAGCAAAATTCTTTCAAAATACTTCCTCGCCGAACTATCATACAGTTTGTCTAGATACTCACCATAAATGCCACGTCGAAGCCTTTTGTTCTCCTTCACGGAGTCCGCCAGTTGAGCGAGGACGTCTTTTAATTCCACGTCCAGCCGAATATTGGCATCTTGAAGATTGTTCTTCTCTTGCTTCAATTGCGTAAGGATGCGCTCGCCAGCCTTTAGCTGCCTTTTGTGATGCGAGTCGTCATCCGTTACGCCCTCCGGATTCACCCCGGGATTGTCTGTAGAACTTTCTGTTAGACTAGTCATACCAGCCATTTACTAATTGGTACATCTGCGTACAATTGAGACAAATGTTACCAGAGGAGGCCTTCCGGGATTCCTCTAACTTGGCAACCGCGTCCCTCAGCTGGGCCTTACATTCCTCCAGCTCCCGAGCCAATTGTTCATTCTTATCCACAAGAACCTGTGCATATATTGATTCTTGAAACAGTTGTTCCAACTATTTCAAGTCTCAGGGGCTACTGCTATACATACTTGTCAAAATTTCTTACCCGTATATCTTTGGTGTACTGGTTCGTCGCTTGGACAAGCCCGCCTTGAGCAGCTCGGACGTATGCGTCTGCCGAATTGAAGGCATTAAAAGCCTCTTCGGAAAAGATGTTGTTCTGAAGCACTGCCCTCCGGCGCCGGTGATTCATGGCGCTCTCCACTTCGGAGTTCGTGGCCGAACACATATCCGCATTCTCTGTCGGAGAACTATGCAGTACTGGCCCTGTGTCCGCCTCCGCACTCAAAACCGGTTCTAGAACACGGCTGGTGGAGGCGTAATTGGTGGGATCCCCGGATATAGTCCGACTTCTCCTCTTCCTACCAGACACAAAGGGCGCTGTTATATTTCAAATACTATAATCGCTGGACAGGTTATTTATTTACTTCTGCTGCGGTGTGTCAACCCTCACCGCCTTCCTCTTGAGCCCGCCCGATCCGGACGCCCGTGGTCGACGAGTCCCTAGGGGCTCGGCACCGCGCTCCGACCGTCGTCTCTGCAAACAGCACGACACCTCAAGGGTAAATCATAATACCTGAGGGGAGTCCTCTTCTGAGGATAGGGTTTTTAGTTTGGCTTACACGTGACACAGGGAGCAGTCTGGGATAGTCGGCCGTAATGGCCACTGAGGCACCATCCCATCTCGCTCGATAAAATACCCCGTTGACAAGCTCCACGGTAATATCTGGATCTTCTTTGAGTCCGGGATCTAGGGCCCTTCTGGGGTCCTCTGGCTGCGGGGAGGGGCTGAAAATTCCTTCTACGGCCCTCCTCAGTTCCTGCGCTGAAACATCGATGCGGGTAATCTTAGAAGAAGGGCGCTAAAGCAATGCGCCATACTTCGGCCCCGCCTACTTGATATAGGGATTCTCCCTGGGTGCGGGTGACAAGGCAGAACAACTTCCTCCATAATCCGAAGTGTGGTTCGCAGCCTAAAATCAGCTCGCAAAGGGCGACGTACCCCGCTATATGCAGAATGGAGGCAGGGTAAGGTTGTGCAACTAGAGGCCATAGAACTCTAGGAGCCCACGAAGAAATGGGTGGATGGGAAACCCGACGCCCCTTAGTAGATACGGGATGAGGCATATACGCTCCTCTGGAGATGGATTTGGAGATCCCTCCGCTTGTTCCCCTCCGTCATAAGTGGCTATTCCGGCTCGGACAGGGACCATGAACGCCGGTGGGAGAAACCCTTGGGTTTGTAACTCTATCAAACGGCTATGAGGAACTGAACACTCTCCCCAATCCCCCGACTTGGAATGAGGAGGGCGAGCAGAAGAGCTGGGACGGCCAGCCATGTTGGAATGGTTTATCGCGGAGCGCTCTGTTGGATGCTAGCTCAGGGAGGGAGAGTGAGGTTTGGATCTGAGAATCCCCGTCCCTTCAAATAGAGGGTTAACCCAGAGGATTGAGGGTGGCAAATGAGAAAATGCCTCGACTCTTCGCATTCGCTTGATACGTGGAGTTGTTCATTATTGAGACACTGAAGCCGAGGAGTATAACATTGATGGGATGCCGGACACTATTCGTCAATAGGTACTTTGGAGTATTCGGTGATGGAACCCGCCCTGCAATGCCGAAGACAAGACTGCGCGCCGGACTCATCGTCATTGAAGCCTGGTTCAGGGGCTACTGAGGGAGTCTGGATAAGGGGGTATCCGAATAGCCGAACTGTATACATCGTCCGGACTATTGAAGCGTGAAGACACAAGACTCAAGACTTCGGCCCGTGTCCGGATGGGACTCTCCTTGGCGTGGAAGGCAAGCTTGGCGATCCGGATATTGTGTTTCCTTCCTTGTAACTGACTCCATGTAAACCCTATCCCTCTCCGGTGTCTATATAACCGGAGAGGTTGGTCCTTAGAAGGACGATCACAATTACAATCATACCGTCATAGGCTAGCTCTTAGGGTTTAGCCTCTACGATCTCGTGGTAGATCTACTCTTGTACTACCCATATCTCAATATTAATCAAGCAGGAAGTAGGGTTTTACCTCCATCGAGAGGGCCCGAACCTGGGTAAACATCTGTGTCCCTTGCTTCCTGTTACCATCAGCCTAGACGCATAGATTGGGACCCCCTACCCGACATCCGCCGGTTTTGACACCGACAACCACAATTTCTGCTTGAGGGGAAGGAAGCGACAATTCTTTTCCAACATCAGGACTGCTGAGCCGGTGTTGATACTGTTCGACGAGTGTATAGCAGCTGAGATCCGGCAGACTCAATTGGTTGTTGACTCGCCCTCACCTTGGACGCGAGAGTCCAAATCCAGAATTGACATAGGCTGCTTGCATGTGTCTTTAAATTTTTGGATAAAATGCGCTTTCAACTCCGCCCGTGATCTGATGGAGTTAGCGGGAAAGCCTGTCAGGACCCCGATTCCAAGTCACATCGATCTAGCCAGTAACACCTCATATCACTTTGCGGCCTCACGCACGGTATTCCCACGGGTGTCGCCTTACCATGGCCCGGGACCGTTTGCGCCTTTTGGCTCACGTATATGATAGCGTCGCTAGCATCCATATGACAGAGAACCTGGGCCGACATGGCTAGTCGTGAACCCAAAGCGGCGCTAACCCATGGGGACAGGCATACATGAATCAACTTCGAGCATGTCGGTCATCAACGTATGAATCCGGGCTGTAGCACTGGGCTAACAGGACTCCGGTGAACCGGGCTGTAGCAGGCTAGGCAGGACTCGGATGTCACCGCGTGACATTTCCCGAAGGGACGACACGAGCGAAGTGAAACACATGCCGGCTAGTCAAGTGTCCGAGCAGTAGTTTGGGCTAGCAGGACTCCGGTGAACGGGCTGTAGCGGACTACTATCGCTCGGGAAGCACTAGACTACATTTCCCCATATGAGAGGCTGCCAAGGATAAACAACTAGATTGTCGGATCCCACACATACCAAGCATTTCAAACATACACATTATATGCTCGATATGTGTAAATACAACATGGCATCACAACATAACTCTACGACTCAAGTATTTATTCATTAGGCTCGAGGAGAGATATTACAAACATGGGTCTCATGACCCAACATTTGAGCATACAAAACAAAGCACACTAGAAGCTTAACATGTCCGAGTACGAGACATCTACAAATGAAAAAGGCTGAGAAGCGACTATCTACCGAGATCTGCCGAGGGCACAAGATCGTAGCTGAGGTAACAAGCTAAGCGTCGAAGTCCACGCGGAACTACTAGCGAGACCAGCGTCTCTCGCAAAACATAAAATAAGCAAGCGTGAGTACAAATGTACTCAGCAAGACTTACATCAGAACTAACTACAGATGCATCATTATCAAAAGGGGTGGTGGAGTTCGATACGCAGCAAGCCAGCTTTGACTCGGTGGCTATCCTAAACTACGATTGCAAGTAACTCTTTTGAGGTGGCGCTGCAGTCCACATATTCACCATATCAATACACCACTATGGATCCGCTCCGTCTCCCTATGAGCGCCATCCATAGCACTCACGCTTATCTTGCGCATTTTAGAGTATCCACTTTCACTTGTCTATGAACTATGCAAGGGGTCCAAGTTTCCATATCAGGAATCGGCTATTGAATAGATAATGATAACCCTGCAGGGTGTACTTCTTCGCTGCGCTCTCGCCACTTATCATACATACACGTCATGTACCTCGGCAACCTTCAAGAGGAAGCCGGACGAGGGAGTCGGCCACGACCTAACTAACCACACAAGTCTCTAGTCAGGTTTATCGCCTATTCGGTTCCATCCGCAAGGAGATCCGGCAGCGGTGTTGCTCACGGCCCCAAAGCGATGTGAGCAGGGTTCCCAAGCCCACCAACGGGTGCCACTTGGTACACCGTGCCCTTGTGCCTAATCTGTCCCAAGCCCACACTGCACGGGTGCCACTTGGTAGACTACTAACACTACCTACAAACACCAGAAACTAGTTGCAACTCCTGGACAGAGATCAAGTTGATTAATAAGTCGAGAGGGGTCGAGTTACCAGAACCCAATGTGTGGTAGTAACTATTCATGGATCACAAACACAGAACTCAGTTCCTGAGGACGGCTACAATGAGACAACCCACCATGTACTCCTACATGGCCTCTCACCGTTACCTTTACCAAATCGTGTTCACACACTTAGCTCTCAACAGTAGGACATGTTCACACACCTCCGATTCATCCCCGATGAATCAGACCTGACACAACTCTAAGCAATAGCAGGCATGACAAACAAGCATGAATGAGTAGGCACATCAGGGCTCAAACAACTCCTACTCATGCTAGTGGGTTTCATCTATTTACTGTGGCAATGACTGGTCATGCAGAGGATAAAGGGGTTCAACTACCGCAGCAAGTAACAGATGAATCGTTATTGTCCTAATGCAGTAAAAGAGAGCAGGAGCGAGAGAGTGGGATTGTATCGGAATGAACAAGGGGGTTTTGCTTGCCTGGCACTTCTGAAGATATTATAGTTCTTCATCGGTGTCATCGAGCTCATCGTCGGAACCACGTCTATCGAGTGGGGCAAACACCGGCAAACAAGGAAGAACACAATCAATGCAATGCAACAATTATGATGCATGATTATGACATGACAATATGATGTGATTTGGCCTAATGCAACTAGCAACACAATTAAGTGTAGTTGGTTTGAACCCAAGGTTCAAATTCAAACTCCACATGTGATTATTTAAATGCCATTTAATTGATTTGAACTAAACAGTGAACAACAGTTGTTATAACATGCATGAAAATGGTACAGATGGATAGATTGGATTTTTCTGATCATTTTTCATATATAAATTATTTTATTTGGAGTTACGGTTGAATTTCTATGATTTTTACAAGTTTTAAACATCTCCTGGAATTTCTTGAATTAGATTTAATACAGAAATAGCTTTACTGTGTCAGCAATGTGTAAGCATGATGTCAGCAGGTCAAAGGGGCTGGTCCTGGTCAAACCTGACCAGTGGGGCCCTTTGGCGATGTCACATTGCTGGCTTGTGCTTATAACGGTGGGACGGTCAACATCTTGGCGTGGCCAAGTCACGCGATAGGCGGGCCCCGACATTAGTACTAATCTAATGAAAAGTTAAACAAATTAATTTAGGCACTGGGGGCCCACATGTCAAAGAGAGAGGGGGGGGGGGTTAATTAGTGCTAACAACGGGTTTCAGCCGGCGACTAATCGCCGGCGCTAAGCAGTGCACGGCGGCGATCACCGGCCGGCCGTTTTCGACAGCTAGAGCTTGCGCGGGTGGGTGCGTTGGAGAGCTGCTGTTGCGGCGCTTCGAACGGTGGCAGTGGCAGGTGCTCGGGTGGGTTCTATCGTCGGCGGTGGCGAGCAAGGCGGCGACCGGAGCTCGGCCTCGAGCGACTAGGGGGCTACAGTGCACGGTAGGGGCCGGGGTTGGTCGTGTTCTTCTCACAGGGGCGACCGACAGCGGTGGCGTGCTCGGTTGCGGGTTTCCGTAGGTGTGGCTGCGGTGGCGACATGGCCGGCGGCGGGGAGCTCAATGCTCCGGTGACTCGGGCAGCTAGCGGGTGCGTACGGGCACGGGGAGCAGGGGAGAAGAAGGTGGAGCTCACCGCGGGGTCGGAGACAGTCTCAGCAGGCTCGGGGAGGCAGAGACGGCGGCAAATCAGCGGCGGCGTTCCCCGGTGGCCGAGGAGGGGAACGGCGAAGCTGGCTGCATCCAGGGCTTCCGGCGCCTTCCGTCTTGGTGAGGAGGAAGAGGGGGACGAGGCGGGGCTCCTTGGCGCATCGGCGAGGCGAGGGAAGCACGCCGGCTACGGTGAACGGTGTCGGTGACTACGACGGCGTTCGGCTTTGGGAGAGAGAAAGCGATGGAGAGGGCGAGGGGAAAGTGAGCGGCGTCGGCTCGATCCAGACGTCTGCGGTGGGGTCTTCCACGGCGTCCGCAGCGAGCAAGCAGGAGGTGGCGGGCGCGTGCTGTGGCAGCAGCAGCCCTGCGCTTCGTCCTCTGGCGAGCTAGAGATGATGGCGCTGGCGGTGGCTGGGCAGATGGGCTGCAGGAGCTGGGCCAGCCAGGTAGGTCCATGTAGGTGGCCCAGTGGCCTTCTCTCTCTCTTTTACTAATTGTTTCTGTTTTCTAGTTTTCTTTACTCTGTTCTGATTTAATTTAGGCACTAAATCATTTAAAGAAATTCTGAAGATTATCTTAGAGGTTAACTGAATTATTTCAGCGCTCCACAAATAACTTCAGAATATTTGGAACATTTAAAATATATATTGCATTTAAATGGCTCCAATTCAAATATTTTTTGTTAATTCAAAAATCCATAAATGGCCAAGAAATATGCTCATCATTTTAGGCAGAGGTTTTCACGTTTATCAGAAATCATGAACATTTTCAAAGGGCATTTTGGGTTCTTTGAAGAGGATTTTAAGTTGAGCCTGGTTGAATTCCATTTGGTGCTAGGGTTTGAACATCCCCATTTCAATTTTCAAATAAGTTTATGCATGATGCATGGATGATGATGAATCTAATTACAATCAGATTTAGGGCTGTGACAAGTCACCCCCACTAAACAAGAATCTCGTGCCGAGATTCAGGACGTGAGGTAAGAAGACAGAGGGACACAACACTATCACAATCTTCTCGATCCAATTGCCCTTCTCGAAGATGTTGAATCACTGCTTCATGTTGTCATTGACGTCTTTGCTTTCGAGATCTTCATCCAATTATGACAACAGAAAGAACTCTATAGGAGACGATCTCCTCGAAGGTTGAGCACTCAAGATCAACTCATGGAATGACACATAAAACATCTCTTGATTTGAGACACGAAACACACATCAGGGATGATGGAAAGAAGCGGATGATAAAGGTTCAATTTGGTAGGCAACAATTCCACGTTTAAGAAGATGGCGGATGGGTTCAAAGTAGCGAGGAGATAATTACCACGATTCTATTACGGGGAACCCTAGAGGAGGTGACTCGTGGGATTATTCCCTGAAGTGGCAGAAAGAATTACTTTGATACATAGATCATTCGAACTCTTTTCACTAGCCTGAGGCAATTTACGAACGATCGGTTGACGGAGCTCGAAGAAATGACATACTCAGACTAGGAAGAATGATGTGGACTACCTTGTTGGAGACAACACAATGGATGATTTTGCTTATCATCGGGAATGGATGGGACCCATGGTAAGTCCACCTTTGAAGATGAACCTGGACAGCAACTGCTGAGAAGGCATCCCATGGAAGATTGGCACGATGGGGTGCAGCTGGGAAGAAAAATGCAAATGTTGGGAGTGTTCCCACCATCATATCTGCCTAAGATTCAGATCTGGTTGGTAATAGGATACTTCAGACTCAGCATGTCTGAAAAGAAAGTTTGCAACACAATTCGACGAGATGGCGTTGCAAGATTCTCGAGGAATGAACCAAGGTAGCAAGCTCCAAAACATGAGCTGGTTCTGCTAAACACATGTGAACACGTTGTCCCAGACAAGCATGACCACATGGTAGTCTTACAACAAAACACTACCGAGTTCAGGTGGGGAACCATCATCAAGGATAACGAAGTCCTTGCATAAGGCATGCTCTTAAGAAGGAACTTCTTCTCCTTGAACAAATTAGTTATTGGCTTGGTGTGGTAGGGATACATATGGAATGAAGGTTGCAAGTCTCCAAACCATAGAATACTTCGCATGTATGCATGACTGACTTGGGATGGTTCTAGAGGAAACAAAAACAATCTTTCTCGAACTCACGGCGGCAACTTGCACCAAATGCACGTGAATCAGAGAAAGTCACTTCTTTCATCCAACATATTCTTCATGAACGGGGCACGAAGATAATGCTGACAAAAGTTTCCAACACTAGGTTGATGTTCAACATGAATCATTGGGGGAGACAAAATGCACTGATGGGCTCAACAACAACTCATCGAATTTCCATATCTTTGTACTTCCACCATCATGTGAACACGGTGATAGTATTGGTCAGACCAAAAGATGTAATGGTGTATGCTCGAGGGATCAACCACGAGTAAGACAACATTACGAGCATCGTTGGTACTGATTTGATTTGACGATAGCCCGCACTCAAATCAAAGGATTGATAAGACAATAGGTCCAACAACTGATCACGAGGACCAATCGATGGAGATATCGTCTCTCTTCAACACACACACACTCAAGAATATCCCTTAGTGATAAGCTAAGTTAAGCAAAGCTTTATCTTCCAACTCTCCAAGTTGTTGTCTAGCTCAACCAACTAGCTCAGGGATATCCAACACAGATTCTTGGAGAATGGCTGGTTTAGAGGAAAACCAACTTGATCACGAGCTCAACATAACAGTCAGGAGACAACCTGGTAATATTTCCGAGAAGATATTCGGAAAATCACGAACCACTGATATGTTATTAAGCTCGAGAACAATCTTGCTTTTCAGGGCAAGACGATATGATCAAGGAGCGAGGGATTGATTAATCCTAACTCATTGATCGAAGAGTGCACCAGAAATAAGGACTAGGTAGCACGATCAATCTTAGAATGATGATTCAGTAATCAGCACGCTAAGAATGAGGTTGTTGTCCATTTAACTACCAAATAACAGAGTTGCTAGGAGTATAGATTTCACACATCACGATTCACTTGTCGGCATTCCGGTTACGACAACACGGAACCGAGGGATGAATAATGATGGCGAGAATTATCACTACGTCAAGAATTCACAAGAGCCGATGCAATTCTCATGAAAATCCTGACATAAAGATGGTAATACTCCAGGATAGAACAGAACAAAAGCTAGATTGGCATTTTGATCTGCGGAACACAACTACTTGACCCAATCCTCGATATGGATGAGGTGCTGGAGTTTGTTTCTCCTAGTCATTCCGGGATAGAATGGCTTGACGGAACGCAAGAGTAAAGGCAACGATGAACGAATGCACGCATACTCTTGACTATCAATTGATAGGCGAGGTCGGATGACAAGCGAAGAGGACAACTCAAAGGAACATATATTTTACGAGTTGTGGATGCATAGATTAGTATGTCGAGCGAAGCTCAACATTTCTTCCGGATAACCCATGCAGAGAGGTAGGACTGGCAGAATCACAATTATGAATGGAGAACTCCTCAGAGTACTCTGATGGTGGTATTTTGGTTCAAAGAACTTCTGCCTTAAGTAGTTCATGGTATTTGGAAGAAGGATATACCACGGACCTCGAGTACTATAGCAAGGTTACTAATAACCTAAAGGTACGAGTAACACTAACAACCTGAAGTAAGTAGGGAAATCTCGGGTTCAGAAACCCAGGAGTAGAATACCTACTACTAAGTGGCATCACGGGATGCTTTCAAGAATGACGGCCAGAATCATCATACTGGGACACAAAAACATGGCCATATTACCAGGCGATCCTCTAAGATGCCTAGGGTCATAATACTGGTTCCAACATATATGTCAAGGCAAGGAGTACCTCAACAGACGATTAGTGTGCTTATTCTGACCAAAAGGACACTGAAACAGAGGGAAAGGATTTTGCAATTGCATCAGATTATTTAGAAACCTGGGATGACTCGAACAGCATAACAACTGTAAATGCTCAAAATAATTTGAGACATCCTGCAAAATGATGGCATAGCGACTCGACATCACATATCAATGTTCTGAGAGCAACTAAGAACACATAGAAGTAATAGAACCCAACAGAGGCTTGAGTACATCAATCCTATAAGTCTCTATCATAGTAACTCGTCATCCTGATAGATAGATGAGAAGGCCTAGTTCTTAATCCCCGTAGAAAAGAAGAGGCTGACTCAGATCAGAAGGGCATAAGGTAAAGGAGTAAAAAGAGCCTTACGTTCCCTTCCACAATCAATTCCCTTATATAACTAAAGCATTTCTAGATTCAACTTCGACTAGTTTGGCTTGGTACTGCTACAGGCAGTCAGGCTCTGATACCAAAGCTGTCAGGACCCCAATTCCAAGTCACATCGATCTAGCCGGTAACACCTCATATCACTTTGCGGCCTCACGCACGGTATTCCCACGGGTGTCGCCTTACCATGGCCCGGGACCGTTTGCGCCTTTTGGCTCACGTATATGATAAGCGTCGCTAGCATCCATATGATGAAGAACCGGGCCGACATGGCTAGTCGTGAACCCAAAGCGGCGCTAACCCATGGGGACAGGCATACATGAATCAACCGAGCATGTCGGTCATCAACGTATGAATCCGGCTGTAGCACTGGGCTAACAGGACTCCGGTGAACCGGGCTGTAGCAGCTAGGCGGGACTCGGATGTCACCGCGTGACATTTCCCGAAGGACAGAACACGAACGAAGTGAAACACATGCCGCCGATCAAGTGTCTAGAGCAGTAGTGCTGGGCTAGCAGGACTCCGGTGAACCGGGCTGTAGCGGACTACTATCGCTCAGGAAGCACTAGACTAAATTTCCCCATACACTAGTAGAAAAAGGGGCTATCGTTGAGGCCTGTTTTGCCCATTAGTCCCGGTTCAATCCAGAACCGAGACTAATGTGAGCATTTATCCCGGTTCGTGAGCACGGGGGGCGGCCGGGCCACGTGGGCCATTGGTCCTGTTCGTCCGGACCTTTTGGTCCCGGTTGGTGGGACGAACCGGGACCAATGGGCCTCGCTCTGGCCCACCACCATTGGTCCGGTTGGTGGCATGAACCGGGACCAAAGGCTTCCTTTAGTCGGCTCATGCCACCAACCGGGACCAATAGTGCTGCCTATATATAGCCCCTCGCGCAAGAAGCGAGCACTTTGCTCTGTTTTTTCGGCCGAGGGGAGGGGGCTTGGTGGTGCTCTAGCTCACCTCCTATGCACACAAGGTGTTCGATGGAATGCCCGAGCCACACTACTTAAGCTTTCTCATCTCAAGCTCGACCTCTAACCTCCATTTTCCTCAATATTTGTCTAGGTTTAGCGGTCCGTCACGCCCGTCCCGTCTTCACCGCCGTCGATCACCTGCGCCGATCTCATCGCCAGCACCACCGTGGTGAGCCTCTTGTTCTTATCTTCTTTACGAAAGGAAAAATATTCTTACTTGTATTATTTTCTTACTTTTATTATTGCATCTTATATAGTGCGATGGTTTTGGTATCCGCCCGTCGGCCCTCGTCCTGTCTATGATTCGGATGTGGTATATATTATCTTTTCATAACTATTGGTTCATTTATTGTTTATGAAAATTATGCCGATAACGTGACATAGATTTTATTTATCTAGGAGGTTGTTGAACCGGAAATTCCAACCGACCCTATTGTCGAGAGGTTAAATTTAGTTGAAGAAGAAAACAATTTCTTGAAGGAAAAAATAAAAAACTTGAGGAGGAGAAGATGATATTGGAGTTGCATGTTGCGGATGTAAATCGATGATCACAAGATCAAGATGGATGCAATGCGCTTGAAGATGAGAAAGATTAGAAAATATGCCATTCATACCGAGGCTTGGTATCATTATGCCGTTGGATCAGTTGTTACCTTGGTTGCGATTATGATCGTATTTGTTTTCACATTGAAATGTTTTACATAGTTTCAATGTATGGTTTAATTAATTTAGATGCTCTGCGAGCTTTATGTTGTTAGATGAGAACTATGTATGTACTTTGGTTTTATGTGATGATGAACTTCTATTAATTTGGTCACTTAATTATCAATTCATGATGTTACGTAATGATTTTTGACACACTTAATTATATATAATGCCGAGATGAACCGGCAATGGATGTACGGTGAGACACACCTCCGAGTACATTAAGGCGTGCATGCTTTTCTCGAAGTGGCTGAGGCAAACAAGCAGAATGGTTTTATGTGTTGTCCATGCCCTATATGTGGGAATCTGAAGTCTTACTCGACGGAAAATCCTTCACACCCACCTGCTTTACAAGGGTTTCATGCCACACTATAATGTTTGGACGAGGCATGGAGAAATAGGGGTTATGATGGAAGGCGGCGAGGAAGAAGAGTACGATGACAACTTTGTGCCCCTGAATACGGTGATGCTCTTGAACATCAAGTTGCACCAGACGATGTGCGATGGTCTTGCAACTGTGGCGTAAGCTGCTGAAGATCAAGATGAACCAGACGATGTGCCCCATGATGATGATCTCCGCGGGTCATTGTCGATGCAAGGACACAATCACGAAATTCAAAGGAGAAGCTGAAGTTCGATCGCATGTTAGAGGATCACAAAAAGGGTTGTACCCCAATTGCGAAGATGGCAATACAAAGCTCGGCACCGTACTCGAATTGCTGCGGTGGAAGGCAGAGAATGCTGTGCTCGATAAAGGATTTGAAGCTCTGAAAATAATGAAGAAGAAGCTTCCAAGGATAACGAATTGCCCGACGGTACATACGCAGCAAAGAAGGTCGTATGCCCTCTAGGATTGGAGGTGGAGAAGATACATGCATGCCCTAATGATCTGCATCCTCTACCGTGGTGCCTACAAGGATCTGACGCATGCCGGTATCACGGTGCATTGCGATATAAGATCGGATGAGATGACCCTGGTGATGTTGACGGCGAGCCTCCGGGAAGAGGGTTCTGCGAAGGTGATGTGGTATGCTCCTATAATACCATGGTTGAAGCGTCATTGAAGCGGAGAGCATGCCAAGTTGATGCGATGGCACAGTGAGGACCGTAAGAAAGGCGGGAAGTTGAGAGCACCCGTGACGGGTCATGATGGAGAAAAATCAAGAGAAAGTACTGGGATGAGTTTGCAAAGGACCCAAGGGCGTATGGTTTTCTTTAAGCGCGGATGGCATTAATCCTTTCGGGAGCAGAGCAGCAATCACAGCACTGGCCCGTGACTCTATGTATGTATAACCTTCCTCCTTGGATGTGCATGAAGCGGAAGTTCATTATGATGCAGTTCTCATCCAAGGCCCTAAGCAACCCGGCAAGCGACATTGATGTGTACCTAAGGCCATTAGTTGAGGAACTTTTACAGCTGTGGAATGGAAGCGGTTATGCGTCGTGGGATGAGCACAAAAGGAGAATTTGACCTAAAGGCGTTGCTGTTCGTGACAATCAACGATTGGCCCGCTCTCGATAACCTTCGGGACAGACAAACAAGGGATACCACGATGCACGCACTGTTTACTTGACACCGATAGTATATACAGGAAGCTGCGGGAAGAATGTATACCTGGGCCATCGTCGATTTCTTCCGCCAACCATCAATGTCGAAAGAAAGACAAGCATTTCAAAAGCGAGGCAGATCACGGAAGAAGCCCGCCATGCGTGCCGGTGATCACGTACTTGCTATGGTCAATGATTTACCGTAATCTTTGGAAAGGGTCGGCGAACTAGCTGTTCGAATGATCGAGAATCACGCACCCATGTGGAAGAAGAAATCTATATTTTGGGACCTACCCTCTTTGGAAAGACCGATAAATGATGAAGATTATCCATGGTTACGGCGCAATAAGCAAACGACACAAGCGAAGAAAAAGTGAAGACTTTCTCCGCAACTATTATGATGATACCATGCCAACTTTGTAACACACGAGTATGATACCATTGTCCGTTTTGTTCATGAACATGCTATGCCAACTTTGAGAACCTGCCAACCAGAAGGGCGCTCACATCGGTTTATAAGCCCGTCCCCTCACGCCTTGTTGAGCTCACAAACTTGTGATTCACACAAATTTCAAAGAATTCAAATTTTATAAAACTAATGGCACAAACAGAAAGTTTATAATTGTTCTAAAACAAATGGCACTAACGAGAAAGTTTATAATTTTCTTGACCTAAAAGCAAAAAGAATTAAAAATAAAGCAAAAAACCAAAAGAAAATAAATAATGCAGGAAACAAAACAAAAAACTTGAAAAAAATAATAATAATAGCAACAATAAGCATTTTGTTGTAGTAGAAACAAAATAAAATAAATAAAGCAACGAAGAAAACAAAAAAAGTGTTTTTGAATTTTAAAACTAATGGCACAAGCAGAAAGTTTATATTTTTTTCTAAAACTAAAAGCACTAACGAGAAAGTTTATAATTTTGCTGACCTAAAAGCAAAAAGAATTAAAAAATAAAGCAAAAAACCAAAAGGAAATAAATAATGCAGAAAACAAAACAAAAAACTTGAAAAAAATAAAAATAGCAACAATAAGTATTTTGTTGTAAGTAGAAACAAAATAAAATAAATAAAGCAACAAAGAAAACAAAAAAGTGTTTTCAAATTTTAAAACTAATGGCACTAATAGAAAGTTTATATTTTTCTAAAACTAAAAGAAAAAAGAAATAAAATATGAAGCAAAAAAACTGCCACCTACTAGGCCCCCACGGCCTGAATACGACTAGAAACCCTACATGGGCAGGATTCAGGCCATGAGAGGTAATAGGCCCATAGGCAGTAGCATGATTAGGCCCGAAAGCCTGCATTAGAGAGGAGCTCGAAAGGGGATGCACACCAGCGCTTATAAACCAGTGTCGGCGCCCTTCAACTAGCGAGGTGGGACTAAATATTTGGGTTCGGGGCAGCACAGGCCTTTGGTCCCGGTTGATGGCACCAACCGAGACTAAAGGGGGGTTTAGTCCCGGTTGGTGCCACGACCCGGGACTAATGCCCCCCTTTAGTCCTGGTTGATGCCACCAACCGGGACCAAAGGCTGCCGCTTCCCGCCCTTTGGGCTGCTGAAATTTGGCCTTTGGTCCCGGTTGGTGGCTCCAACCGGGACTAAAGGGGGGCATTGGTCCCGGGTCGTGCCTGAACGGGACCAATGCTCTTTCTATATAAGCAAGACTTGTGAAATTTTCACATCTCCCTCGCCTCCTAGCCAGTTGCCCCCCGCCTTTGAGCTGCCCAAATCGCTGGCGCTCCTCGTCGCCGTCGCCGCCGGCCGCCATCCCGTCTCCCGTGCCTGCCCGCGCCCGAGCCCACGCCGCCGCCGCCCGCCCCCTGCCCGTCCCGAGCACGCGGCAGCGCCCCTGCGCCCTCACGCCCGCCGCCGCCCGTGCCCCTGCCCGTCCCGAAAGCACGCACGCAGCGCGCCCTGCGCCCCCACGCCCGCCGCCGCCCGTGCCCCTGCCCGTCCACGAACACGCCGCGCGCGCCCCTCGCCCCACGCCGGCCGCCGCCCGTGCCCCTGCGCCCGGCCTGCCCCCACCTCGTCGTGGCGCCCGCCCCCACTGCCGCCCGCCTCGGCGCTGCCCCTCCTCCCGTTCGGTCGGCTCCGCGACCCCTTTCCTCCTGTCCCTCGTCCTCTTCATAAAAAAAAATTTCATATAATTTTTTAGGCAGATTATGTTCATGTATATATGTTCATTATATGTTCATAATATGGATGATGTATGCATGCTTTTTAGGCAGATTTTATATGTTCATTATATGTTCATAATTTTTAGGCAGATTTTATATATGTTCATTATATGGATGGATGGATGATTTTTATGTTTATATGGATGGATGGATGATTATATGATTTATATGTTTATATGGATGGATGGATGGATGATTATATCATTATATGTTCATAATATGGATGATGTATGCATGCTTTTAGGCAGATTTTATATGTTCATTATATGTTCATAATTTTAGGCAGATTTTATATATGTTCATTATATGGATGGATGGATGATTTATATGTTTATATGGATGGATGGATGATTATATGATTATATGTTCATTATATATGTTCATTATATGGATGGATGGATGGATGGATAATTTTTTGGCAGATTTTTAGATTTTTAGGCAGATTTTTAGAATTTTTGTGTATGTATGTTATGTTTATATGTATGTATGTATGTTCATATGTATGTATGTTTATATACAAAGCTTATGCAAAAGAAAATGTATGAATGGTCATATGCAAAGAAAATGTATGTATGGTCATATGCAAAGAAAATGTATGTATGTATGTTCATATGAAAGAAAAATGTATGTATGTACGTTCATATGCATATGCAAAGAAAATGTATGTTCATATATATGATGATATGTTCATATAAAAGGAAAATAAGAAGTGGAAGAAAGGAGAAGAAGAGGAGAGGAAGAAGAGGAGAAATAAATAAGAAGAGGAAAAAAGAAGAAAAAGAAGAGGAAATTCTATTTTTTCTTCTTTTCTTCTATTCCTTTCTTCTTCTCCTCTTTTTTTTCTATTTTTTCTTCTTCTCCTCTTCTTTTTTCTTCTTTTTTTTCTTCTTCTTCTTCCTTCTTCCTTCTTCCTCTTTTCTTCTTTTTCCTTATTTTCCTTTCTCGAGGGATAAGAAGAAAAAGAAGAGGAGAAGAAGAAAGAAAGGAATAGAGGAGAAAGAAGAAACTTTGACACGAGGGGGGTACGTACCCCTCCCGATAACATTGTTGTCCCATGTATATGTATGTTGCGTCGTTGTCGATATAACGAGGGTGTCGAGGATCGCCGAGGGGTCTAGGGTCAGGAACTAGGGTAGAGGGTCGAGGGTCATTAAGGGGTCAAGGGTCGAAGGTTTCAGGGTCGAGGGTTCCTATAGTGTCAAAGTATTGAAGAAATCCATCGCTTCATCATTAGCGGAAGTAACCATGGCATGATGGTATGAAGTCCTCAAAGTTGTTACGGAATGGAGTCCGGATAGGATAATTTGCCTTTTGCTGAACTTTGTACCAAAAGCGAATTATCCTATCTCGGGACTCCGTTCAAAACAACTTTGGAGAGCTTCGCACCATCATGCACTATTACTACCTAATGATGAAGACATGGTTTTGTTGAATCCTTTGACACTAGGCAACCTCCCAACCCTCGGCGATCTTGACCCTTGACCTCGACCGCTCGGCGATCCACGACCCTCTTCCCTACTTGTGGGACATAGATGTACTGTTCAGCGCCGACCCCTCCCGATAGCTTCAACACGTGGGGGGTCGATATATACGCACCCTCCTAGCTTGAAGCGATCTCGAGGCCACCCCTAACCCTTGAAGCGTTGTCGAGGCCACCCCAAACCCTAGAGAAGCAGCGTCGAGGCCACTAATATGATTCCTTATTGTGATTAGCTAGCTAGTTCTCGTTGGCACTAATATATCCATATCTGTCATGTTTGAATAATAATTGCCATGTTGTAAATATTTGTAGAAACTATGGACACCCCCGAGACGAAGCACAAGAAGCGTTGTTGAGGGACATAATCGCCTGCGGAAGTGATGCCGTCTCTCGATGATGTTTCTCAACGTCGATAACGATGGTCGGAAGGAGAGGGTGAAGAAGCAGCTGGCTATGATTTACATGGCTCCGATGACCCAATGCCGGTGCAAGAAGTAGACCGTGAGGACGGCTCCGGTGATCACCAAACCGAGTCCGGCCAGGTATATATATTAGTTAAGCCTGTGTTGACTAGCTCTCGTCTTTGTTTTGGTATATATATATGTACACATATTAATTAACTCTCGTCTTTGTTCTTTTTCTAGCCCTCCGGATCGAGCACAACCGGTAAAGAGGCGAGGCCGAAGAAAAAGTTGAGCTCGGATGAAAAGTTTGAGATCATACAAATCGTGTGACGGCCAACCGATTGAACCCTACCGGACAAAGAAGGCATTTGTTGCTCGGTCGCGGGGTTACGGTTAGGGACAAGATCGATCAGCATCCACCAATGGTATAAGCCTAAGAACGAAGACCACGAGGTGTCTTGTGTCAATGATATGCGAAAAATGATCTTTGGACTGAGCTGAAGTCAAATTTTACCCTACCGCCAGAGGAAGATCCGGAGAAGCCAGTAATAGAGCCATTAATCAAGTCTTTTGCTCTTAAGAAGATGGCAGAACTATTCAGGAATTGGAAGAAAGACCTCAATACGTATGTCGAAAAAATGAGACACCAGAATTCACGGGCAAATATGAGAAGATCGAGAGATGGTGGCCGCATTTGTGGCCTACAAGACATCGGAAAAGAGTAAAAAGATGTCGGTGACAAACAAGAGAAATGCTGCGAAGAAGAAGCTTCATCATCATGCACGGGGTCGTGGCTACCTCATAGCCCGGCCTAAGTGGGCCAAGGCTGAGAATGATCTGCTTGATAAAGGGATCGAACCGAGACAATGAACTGGCCAGACCGTTGCGGACTTGGTTCTTCGGGCGGCGGATCCTTGGACCCTATAACGGGAAGTGCATTTGGACCGACGAACAATTGGACATACCAGTCAAGAGGCTTAAGCATTATATCGAAGCAGCGCAGCAAGGGAAGTTCGTTCGAGACGGGGAGAAGGACGAGCTCACAATGGCCCTCGGGAATCCTGAGCACCACAGGACGGACACGAGGCACGCCAGCTCCCTTCGTGGAAGGCTGGATTTCGAGACGAGGGGTTACAAAACCCGATGAGAGGAGGAAGAAAGCGGAGCAGAGCCTAATGCAGGCGCTGCACGAAAGGTAATGGGGCTAGAGGAGCGAGAAGAGGCGAGAAGCAGCCGATCACAACAAACGACCTGCGAAGCTTCCCCGGCTACCCGCCATCTCGGCGGAGAAGCAGCGTGGCTTCCACCGAGCTGCTTCAGCCGAGCAGCATGCCTTGGCGGCTCCTGCCAGCTATCCGTGGATGCTATCACGGATGCTGAAAGTTGCCACCTTATGGCGCAATGGAGCAATTTAAAGGTCAAAGGCGGCTGTTGGCTCTGTTTATCCCACTAAACCCGACTCAACTTTTCCTTGCGGCCGATTCGAAGGATATGCTAAGGTGATGGTCGATGAAATAACGGAGGGATTTGAGGAGCTCGGCTTGACCACCCTACGGTGAAGGGAGTATCGGCTGGGTTCTGCTCTGAAGACTCCATGCCTATGGCGGAAGGATCTCATCAACCTTCCGAGGCTGGGCGCCTCCGCCTCCTCCTCCTCCTCCCGTGAGTCGGGCACTCCGCCTCCTCCTCCTCCGGCGAGTCAGGGCACTCCGCCTCCTCCGCCTCCTCCTCCGGCGAGTGGCGATCGGGGCACTCGGCGGCTCCTTCTCGGCAGCGTGGCAGCACTCCGTCTCCTTCTCCGCTTGCACCAGCAGCGTCCGGGCAGCCAGCCTCCTCCTTCTCCGCCTCGTCGGCAAGGCGGAAGAGACCCGCCGCCGCTCCGGCTGCTCCGCGCGTCGTAGTCCTTCTCCTCCGCCTCGTAAGCAAGGAAAGAAGACATCCGCTCCGTCTGCTCTGCGGTGTCTAGCAGTACAGCCAAAGGCGGGAGGAGATCTGATTCGGTCCTTCTCGAAGACTCGGAGAAGTTACCGTCTGAGAGGAGCGAGGAGGAAAAGCGAAGATCGCGCAGACGAAGTGGATGACTGGTTTCAAGGGTTGAAAGCAAAGAGACATACACCTCCGGAGGAGAAGGTAGATCGGTCAAGCGAAGCGCACTCTGGCTGCGACAAAACCACCCAAGTCTCGCCGAAGGCAACTATGAGCGCATTATTGGAAAGGCATTTGCCGGCGGAGAGATCGGGAATCTTGTCGGTGATCAAAGGATGAAAGAACGACGAGCTGGGAAACAAATTGCCCAGCTCGGCGAACAAGCGAAGAATCGTGCCCCCGCTCAAGGTGCTGCTAGCGACATCGTCGATCCGAGGATGGTGCCCGGTTATGGCAATCCTGAAGATTACTTGCCGACGATGTACAATTTGATTTCTTGGAGGTGCAGATACAAAGATCTGAGTGCGGGAAGCCTCTCATCAAAGATGAAAGCTCTCTAACAACGATGATCACGAAGATTGCATGATTGGTACATGAAAACCTGCAAAGAGTCGAGGGAGGAATACTTTGTATTTGAGAGTTAAAAAGGAGCATGACCTCCTTGGAATTGAACTGTTGCCTATTCCATTTGAGGAGTTCTATCAGTTTTTCAATCAATTGGCCCTCGATAAAGCAACGGTCACCTGCTACTGTCTGTAAGTAGTACTACTTCTGTCATTAAGTATCTCTATATAACTCAGCTCTTTCATTGCATGTATTTATAAATATCCTCACTATATTATGCAGATTGAAGATCGCAGAAATGAAGAAAAAACAAGTGGGTGATATTGGGTTCATTAACACATATCTCATCGATGCAAATGAGGTTAAATATCGTGCCAAGGAAACCGAGGCCAACTTGCTACGATCGTTGGAAATAAATGAACACAAAAATACAATACTCTTTCCTTACAACTACACGTGAGTATTCTTGTCTTGTGGCATATTCGGTTTCCTTATTTAGTCAGGTTATAGAAATGTAATATTGATGAGTTATGCATGCGTGCGTAGGTTCCACTATATTCTCCTAGAGATTAAGCTTGAGCAGGAGTAGTAACTGTCTTAGACTCGAGATGAAAAGATCCCAAGGAGTATCGGAAATGGCTGAAATGCTCGAGAAGTAAGTTAAATCGATCATTATCCACCATATCAACAACTTTGTTCATTTCTGATATCAAGTAATTGTTTTCTTTGTATGGCATGGCTTGGGAAAATTCACCAAAAAGCTCGGGACTACCGAAGAAGCTGCAATTTAGACACCAGTAAGTACTATATAGTAGCATATTCCACGCGCATCTCCTAGTGATTCAAGCGCTAGTTTCATCAATACCATTTAGCATGTGCTTGCTAATTATCAGTTTGATTGACCTCTGTTTCTTGTAAAGTGGTTGTGGCAGGAACAAGGGAATGATTTCTGTGGATACTACGTTTGCGAGTCCATCCGCCACACGACCTGTGAGAGGGGCTACTCCGACAAACAATTTGAAGTGCGTAAATAAAAATATTCACAATTTTATTTTATTACCATCATTTGTGTTGAGTTTCATTCATATATATATATATATATATATATATATATATATATATATATATATATATATATATATATATATATATATATATATATATATATATATATATATATATACGTACCAAACACGGACAAAAGAAAGGACACTTTCTCTATTAATTAGCTAGTTATAGCACAATATATGAAACACCCAAATTAACCCCCAAAACCCCCAAACCCCCCTCTTTTGAAAAAAAAAAACAAAACCAGAGCCAAAGAAATGTGGCGTGGATGCCTATTGGTCCGGTTGGTGGCACCAACCAGGACCAAAGGCCAATCTACTGGGCTCGTGGACGAGCCACGTGGAGGCCCATCTGTCCTGTTCTGGATAGAACCAGGACTAAAGGGTGAGGGTATTAGTACCGACCCTTTAGTCCCGGTTCATGAACAGGACTAAAGGCCCTTATGAACCGGGACTATAGGCCCTTTTTCTACTAGTGATATGAGAGGCTGCCAAGGATAAACAACTAGATTGTCGGATCCCACACATACCAAGCATTTCAAACATACACACAATATGCTTGATATGTGCAAATACAACATGGCATCACAACATAACTCTATGACTCAAGTGTTTATTCATTAGGCTCTGAGGAGCGAGATATTACAAACATGGGTCTCATGACCCAACATTCAGAGCATACAAAACAAAGCACACGCGGAAGCTTAACATGTCTGAGTACAGACATCTACAAATGAAAAAGGGCTGAGAAGCCTGACTATCTACCAGATCCTACCGAGGGCACAAGATCGTAGCTGAGGTAACAAGCTAAACGTCGAAGTCCACGGGGAACTACTAGTGAGACTGACGTCTCTCTGCAAAACATAAAATAAGCCAACGTGAGTACAAATGTACTCAGCAAGACTTACATCAGAACTAACTACATATGCATCATTATCAAAAGGGGGTTGGAGTTCGAGATGCAGCAAGCCAGCTTTGACTCGGTGGCTATCCTAAACTACGACCTGCAAGTAACTCTTTTGAGGTGGCGCCACGAGTCCACATATTCACCATATCAATACACCACTATGGATCCGCTCCCGTCTCCCTACGAGAACGCCATCCATAGCACTCACGCTTATCTTGCGCATTTTAGAGTATCCACTTTCACTTGTCTATGAACTATGCAAGGGGTCCAAGTTTCCATATCCGAGGAATCCGGCTATTCGAATAGATAATGATAACCCTGCAGGGGTGTACTTCTTCACACGCGCTCGCCACTTATCGCCCTGTACACGTCATGTACCTCGGCAACCTTCAAGCGGAAGCCGGGCGAGGGAGTCGGCCATGACCTGACTAACCACACAAGTCTCTAGTCCAGGTTTATCGCCTATTCGGGTTCCATCCGCAAGGAGATCCGGCCGGGTGTCGCCACGACCCCAAAGCGATGTGAGCAGGTTCCCAAGCCCACCAACCAGGTGCCACTTGGTACACCGTACATCAGTGCCTAGTCTGTCCCAAGCCCACCTGCATCGGGTGCCACTTGGTAGACTACTAACAGTACCTACAAACACCGAAACTAGTTGCAACTCCTGGACAGAGATCAAGTTGATTAATAAGTCAAGAGGGGTCGAGTTACCGGAACCCAATGTGTGGTAGTAACTGTTCATGGATCACAAACACAGAACTCAGTTCCTGAGGACGGCTACAATGAGACAACCCACCATGTACTCCTACATGGCCTCTCACCGTTACCTTTACCAAATCGTGTTCACACACTTAGCTCTCAACAGTAGGACATGTTCACACACCTCCGATTCATCCCCGATGAATCAGACCTGACACAACTCTAAGCAATAGCAGGCATTACAAACAAGCATGAATGAGTAGGCAAATCAGGGCTCAAACAACTCCTACTCATGCTAGTGGGTTTCATCTATTTACTGTGGCAATGACAGGTCATGCAGAGGATAAAGGGGTTCAACTACCGCAGCAAGTAACAGATTTATCATTGTTGTCCTAATGCAGTAAAAGAGAGCAGGAGCGAGAGAGTGGGATTGTATCGGAATGAACAAGGGGGTTTTGCTTGCCTGGCACTTCTGAAGATATTATAGATCTTCATCGGTGTCATCGAGCTCATCGTCGGAACCACGTCTATTGACAGGGGCAAACACCGGCAAACAAGGATGAACACAATCAATGCAATGCAACAATTATGATGCATGATTATGACATGAAAATATGATGTGATTTGGCCTAATGCAACTAGCAACACAATTAAGTGTAGTTGGTTTGAACCCAAGGTTCAAATACAAACTCCACATGTGATTATTTAAATGCCATTTAACTGATTTGAACTAAACAGTGAACAACAGTTGATCTAACATGCATGAAAATGGTACAGATGGATAGATTGGATTTTTCTGATCATTTTTCATATATAAATTATTTTATTTGGAGTTACGGTTGAATTTCTATGATTTTTACAAGTTTTAAACATCTCCTGGAATTTCCTGAATTAGATTTAATACAGAAATTCCTTTACTGCGTCAGCAATGTGTAAGCATGACGTCAGCAGGTCAAAGGGGCTGGTCCGGGTCAAACCTGACCAGTGGGGCCCTTTGGTCAGTGTCACATTGCTGGCTTGTGCTTATGACAGATGGGACCGGTCAACATGCTGACGTGGCCAAGTCAACGCTGATAGGCGAGGCCCCCTGAGATTAGTACTAATCTAACAGAAAAGTTAAACTAATTAATTTAGGCACTAGGGGCCCACATGTCAAAGAGAGGGGGGGGGGTTAATTAGTGCTAACAACGGGGTTCAGCCGGCGACTAATTACCGGCGCTAAGCAGTGCACGGCGGCGATCACCGGCCGGCCGTTTTCGACAGCTAGAGCTTGCGCGGGTGGGTGCGTTGGAGAGCTGCTGTTGCGGTGCTTCGAACGGTGGCAGTGGCAGGTGCTCGTGTGGGTTGTGGCGTCGGCGGCGGCGAGCAAGGCGGAGACCGGAGCTCGGCCTCGAGCGACTAGGGGGCTACGGTGCACGGTAGGGGCCGGGGTTGGTCGTGTTCTTCTCCTGGGGACGCACTGACAATGGTGGCGTGCTCAGTTGCGGGTTTCCGTAGGTGTGGCTGCGGTGGCGACATGGCCGGCGGCGGGGAGCTCAAAGCTCCGGTGACTCGGGCAGCTAGCGGGTGCGTACGGGCACGGGGAGCAGGGGAGAAGAAGGTGGAGCTCACCGCGGGGTCGAAGACGGTCCCAGCAGGCTCGGGGAAGCGGAGACAGCGGCAAATCGGCGGTGGCGATCCCCGGTGGCCGAGGAGGGGAACGGCGGAGCTGGCTGCATCCAGGGCTTCCGGCGCCTTCCGTCTTGGTGAGGAGGAAGAGGGGGACGAGGTGGGGCTCCTTGGCGCGTCGGCGAGGTGAGGGAAGCACGGCGGCTACGACAAATGGTGTCTGTGACTACGACGGCATTCGGCTTTGGGAGAGAGAAAGCGAGGGAGAGGGCGAGGGGAAAGTGAGCGGCGTCCGTCGATCCAGACGTCTGCGGTGAGGTCTTCCACGGCGTCCATGCAGCAGCAAGCGAGGAGGTGGCAGGCGCGTGCTCGTGGGCGCTAGCCACGCCTCTCCTCCTGGCGCGAGCTAGGAGATGAGTGGCGCTGGCCAGTGGCTGGGCCAGATGGGCTCCACAGGAGCTGGGCCAGCAGTAGGTCTGTAGGTGGCCAGTGGCCTTCTCTCTCTCTTTAACTAATTGTTTCATTTTCTAGTTTTCTTTACTCGTTCGATTTAGTTTAGGCACTAAATCATTTAAATAAATTCTGAAGATTATCTTAGAGGTTAACTGAATTATTTCAGCGCTCCACAAATAACTACAGAATATTTGGAACATTTAAAATATATATAGCATTTAAATGGCTCCAATTCAAATATTTTTTTGTTAATTCAAAAATCCATAAATGGCCAAGAAATATGCTCATCATTTTAGGTAGAGGTTTTCACCTTTATCAGAAATCATGAACATTTTCAAAGGGCATTTTGGGTTCTTTGAAGAGGATTTTAAGTTGAGCCTGGTTGAATTCCATTTGGTGCTAGGGTTTGAACATCCCCATTTCAATTTTCAAATAAGTTTAGACATGATGCATGGATGCTGATGAACCTAATTACAATCAGATCTAGGGCTGTGACAACTCACCCCCACTAAACAAGAATCTCGTCCCGAGATTCAGGACGTGAGGTAAGAAGAAAGAGGGGCACAACACTATCACAATCTTCTCGATCCAATTGCCCTTCTCGAAGATGTTGAATCACTGCTTCATGTTGTCATTGACGTCTTTGCTTTCGAGATCTTCATCCAATTATGACAACAGAAAGAACTCTATAGGAGACGATCTCCTCGAAGGTTGAGCACTCAAGATCAACTCATGGAATGAGACATAAAACATCTCTTGAGTTGAGACACGAAACACACATCAGGGGTGATGGAAAGAAGCGGATGATAAAGGTTCAATTTGGTAGGCAACAATTCCACGCTTAAGAAGATGGCGGATGGGTTCAAAGTAGCGAGGAAATATGGTCATCATTTTAGGCAGAGGTTTTCACCTTTATCAGAAATCATGAACATTTTCAAAGGGCATTTTGGGTTCTTTGAAGAGGATTTTAAGTTGAGCCTGGTTGAATTCCATTTGGTGCTAGGGTTTGAACATCCCCATTTCAATTTTCGAATAAGTTTAGACATGATGCATGGATGCTGATGAACCTAATTACAATCAGATCTAGGGCTGTGAAAAACCCTTTCAACCAAGTACGAGCCAGCCCATCCAACATCGTGGTGAAATACTTAGCACATGCAGCATCACTAACATCCAGCATCTCCATGGCCATCTCATAGCTCTCAATCCAAGCCTCTGGGGGTTGATTCGTTGTGTAGTTAGGCACCTTACGGAGGCCCTTGAAATCCTTAGGCAAGCGCTCATTGCGTAGAGCCGGCACTAAACATGGCATACCCAAGGTTCTAGAGGTCACTCCTGCCTCCATAGATGCTGATGGATAAAGCAGAGGTTGCTGTTGAGCCGCCAACTGAGCTGCCAGCTCAGCCTCCTGCCGCGCTCTACGCTGGTCCACCAAAGCCTGAGCAACATTACCAGCACGCAGTGGGTCAGGCCTATGAGGCTGATTGCGGTGCTGCTCGCTGCTTGATACAACCGGCTCATCAATGTGTCTGCTATAACTCCGGCTTGGACGCGGGTTTGAATAAATCCGTTCACGACTGTATGAATAAGCCGCCTATTGAGCTACAGCCGTCTGAAGAAGTTCTTCGGCTCGCCGTATTTCCATCGCAGGTAGTGATTAATCTTGAACCGGGAGAGCCACCAATCAAGTAGCCGCGCCTATCATGTTATCTAGAGGATTAAAATAGTGACCCGGGGGCATTGGAACATACTGAGGAGGGTTCAAATTCAAACGTGGGGGTCCACAACACCTGGCTGAACCGGTGCTCAAACTGTCGGTGCCTCAATGGCCCGAGCCACAATAGGCGGGTTACTAGTTCCTGCCCCAGGCATGTTGAAAAGGTTTCTCGCATCGTAAACCGGGGGTAAACGACTCACATGCCTTCTGTTCAAGACAACGTTTGATGCGTTACGGTCCAAGCTCAAGCGAAAATTTTCTGCTTGAAGCCGTTCTACCTTCCTCTCCAAGGCGGCTCACTCCGTCGCCATCCGAGTGTTCTCAGCGTTTAATTCCTCCTTGGCTTGAGCTATCTCATCACGCAACTTTGCAACATCCACATTATGTTGCGTTTGGTTCACCGGGGTCACCTCCGTCGTCAGAAACATTGCCAGAGCCTCTAATAGTTCAGATAAAACTTGAGCCGACAGGTGCACAGGGCCTCCTGCCTTGGTTGCCGTAGCAGTCGCTGAACCGGAGATCATTGCTGCCGCATTTGAAGAATTCTGCCATGGTTGCGTGCCGACCATGAAGATTGTAACCCGGTTTGGTGGCTCATAGTAGTCCAGAATACTATTGCCCTCGGAGCAGCCCCCAAGCCTACCATATTGCACTTGATACATGGAGTTGGTCCCGCCGGTTTAGGACTCATTGCCTGAATAGACGTCCGTCTCTCCACCGAACACAGATCCTCCCTCCAGATCCACTCCTTTAGTAAAGACAACAAAGACATGCTTCGGGGCGGCTTGAACCTTGGTGGGTCGCGTGCGCTGAGCCGTCTCGACGAGGTCGGTGCAGGTGTTCGACTCAGCTTTGGCTGACCGATCTTGCCGATGAAGACATGAATTCCGCCGAAGGGGACCCGGTACCCGTACTAGATTGAGCCGGCCTCGGGGCCCCAGCCCGCCTCATCGATGTAGAGCTTACCGCGAGGACTCTTAGTCATCCGGCCCATAGCATATCCCTTGAGACCTGCGAAGTTGCCTTTCAAGAACTCGAAACCACCATGCGCTGGCCCCATGATGGGTGCCAACTGTCGTGGAATTGAGAGGACTTAGGTGTGGAGCCATCTCAACGTAGTTAGCTTGAAACAGTTAAATGGGACAAAGGCCACCCAGAGTTTTTGCCCAGGTCCGGCCCCTCTCAACGAGGTAAAGCGCTACTCCTGTTTTTACGTTGTATTGCTTGGGTGTCGATTACCAGGGCGCGAATACGCTTGACCTAGTTCTCGACTTGTTGTTTCTTGCCTTAACCCGCCGCCGCCCTTTATATACACAGGTTGATGCCCGGCGGCTTACAGAGTCCCGGCTGGCTCATACACAACGTGTCTGGCTCGGTGACCAAACTAAACTTTCCTTAACATACAAGTTAGACATATGGCGGTTTATGCCCGTGGGCCTCAAGTCGCCTCCCGGTCCTGGGCCTTCAGCATGCTTGGTTCATGAACCGCCATCTTCAACATCTTCTTGGGCCTTCTCATTATGAACCGCCAGTGGTATGACCCAGCCCCTCCTAGGTGGGTCATACCCAATAGTAATATCCCCAACATTATCAATAACAAAGATAGGTGAAGTAGCAAACTTAGGATCACATTTCATTCTAGCATTCAAATTTTTTCTTTCAACTTGACTAGTAATTTCTTAAGATCCTCCCTATCCTTACAAACTAGAAAAATCCCTAGCTACCTCTCCATCCATAACATAACCCTCAGGTATATAAGGAAATTCATATCTAGGATGATCATGTCTAATAGGTGAATCATAATCTTCGATTTCAATAACTTCATCAGTTTCAGCATTCTGAATTTGTATAGCGCTAGCAAGTTGTTCATCAAGAAATTCACCCAATGGCACAGTCTTTTCAAGCAAGGTACTAGCATCATCATAAACATTCATAGCAGAAGTAGCATCATCAATTACTTGCAACATATCAAGATTCATAGCAGGCGGTGGTGTCAGAAGCTTACTCAAAACAGAAGGTGAATCAAGCGCAGAGTGTGATGACAGTTCCTTACCTTCCCTCGTCTTAGAGGGAACGATCTTGGTTCTGGTATCTTTCAAATTCTTCATAGTGATCAATAGATATAAATCCCAAGTGACTCAGCAAATAGAGATATGCTCCGCGACTATGGCACTAGAAAAAGGTCTTGATAACCCAGAAGTATAGGAGATCGCACCGAGGGTAGAGTATTCAACCCAAATTTATTGATTCTACACAAGGGGAGCCAAAGAATATTCACAACTATTAGTAGTTGAATTGTCAATTCAAACACACTTGAAAGATTTAATATCTGCATCAAAGTATTTAGTAGCAAAGTAGTATGATAGTAACAGTAATTGTAGCAATAGTAATGGTAATAGTTTTGTAGTGATTGTAACAGCAGCAACGATGAAAGTAACTTAGCAAAGATCAATATGTGAAAAGCTCATAGGCATTGGATCAACGATGGATAATTGTGTTGGATAATATTCGTCATGTAGCAGTCATAACCTAGGGCGACACAGAACTAGCTCCAATTGATCAATGTAACGTATGCATGTATTCCATATATAGTCATACGTGCTTATGAAAAATAACTTGCATGACATCTTTTGTCCTACCCTCCCGTGGCAGCGGGGTCCATAAGGAAACTAAGGGATATTAAGGCCTCCTTTTAATAGAGAACTGGAACAAAGCATTATCACTTAGTGAATACATGAACTCCTCAAACTACGGTGATCATCAGAAAGAATCTCAATTATTGTCACCTTGGGGTATGCGGATCATAACTCGTAATAGGTGCATATAACTTGCAAGATAGGATCAAGAACACATATATATTCATGAAAACATAATAGGTTCAGAACTTAAAAATCATGGCACTCGGGCCCTAGTGACAAGCATTAAGCATAACAAAGTCATAGCAACATCAATCTCAGAACATAGTGTATACTAGGGATCTAGCCCTAACAAAACTAAGTCGATTACATGATAAATCTCATCCAACCCATCACCGCCCGACAAGCCTACGAAGGAATTACTCACTCCCGGTGGTGAGCATCATGAAATTTCTGATGGAGGAAGGGTGATGATGACAATGGCGTCGATTTCCCCTCTCCGGAACCCCAAACAGACTCCAGGTCATCCCTCCCGATGAAGAACATGAGGTGACGGCGACTCCATATCGTGAAATGCGATGAATCCTTCTTTATGTTTTTTTCTTGGCGAATAGCTATATATCGAGTCGGGGTTAGGGTCGCCGGAGGTCCAGGGAGGCTAAGGGAGTCCTGGATTAGGGGGTGTCCGGATGGCCGGACTATAACCTTTGGCCGGACTGTTGGACTATGAAGATACAAGATTGAAGACTTCGTCCCGTATCCGGATGGGACTTTCCTTTCCGTACAAGGCAAGCTTGGCGATACGATATGTAGATCTCCTCCCATTGTAACCGACTTTGTGTAACCCTAGCCCTCTCTGGTGTCCATATAAACCGGAGGGTTTTAGTCCGTAGGACAAACAACAATCATGCCATAGGCTAGCTTCTAGGGTTTAGCCTCTCTGATCTCGTGGTAGATCTACTCTTGTACTACCCATATCATCAATATTAATCAAGCAGGAGTAGGGTTTTACCTCCATCGAGAGGGCCCGAACCTGGCTAAAAACATCGTGTCCCTTGTCTCCTGTTACCATCCGCCTAGACGCACAGTTCGGGACCCCCTAACCGAGATCCGCCGGTTTTGACACCGACATTGGTGCTTTCATTGAGAGTTCCGCTGTGCCGTCGCCGTCAGGAAGGATGCCTCATCCCGTCTTTAAAGATGGCACTGTTGCTAAAGGAGCTTTGGCTATCCGCCAAACTCTCCGGCTAGGCAGTTTTCTTATGACCGCCTGTTCGGCCGCCGCGCCGATGATGACTTCTCGGGTCATCGAAAGCAATCTACACGTCAACTCGGAACTCGCTGAGCAGTTAGATCCGATGGAGCTCTGTTCCTTAAACGAGCTCTTGGATCGCATCGCCGCCCTGGGAGTCGCTACAGACTACGATCAGATTGGGCCTAAACCCGATCCGAGAGAGATTAACTCTCACGAGGTCACCATCATGTTGCAGTGGAGGAGGAACAATGTGGCAAGCCTTCATCTATCTTAAGGTCTAGTTATGTCCGGATTCCCGATCCCTCCAAGCCGGATACCCGCTTAAGGGATGACGTCACTCAAGCCTTGAACCTAAAGTCAGGCAGCGGGCTAGATTCATTGGACAACATCCAAGAACCCAAGCTTCCGAGTTCGGAAACTCCTTGGCCCCTGAGTCTCAGATTGGGCGAGGTTCCAGATTTAATTCCACCCGCCCACCCAAACATAAGCGATCTATCCCAAATTCGGCAAGAGCCCACAGAAACAGTACACCATTACTGGGCCAGATTCCTCCTGGTCATGAACAGGATAAAGGACTGCTGCGAAGAGGATGCAATTTCATTTTTCTGCAATAATTGCACGGACAACGGAATCCTCAACGCCATATGTCACCGTGAAATTATACGCTTCGCTGACTTGGCGTCCATAGTACGGAAGTACTGTGCGATGGAAAGCGCCTGCAAAACCGAAATAAAATTTTGGGACAATCCGGCCCTGAATACAACCCCAGTCCGAAATAAAAGGGTGCATTATCGCCAGGCACCTGGGTTAAACACCAAAAAGCAAAAACCCTCTATAGGACATGGAACCGTACTAGAGGGATGGCTCAATGGACCCTATAAAATTCATAGTACAGAGGGCGCCACACCAACTCATAGCCTTAGAGCATGTTGGATACTCCGGCAGGTGGCCAGAAGTGGCGAAGAGCTTCTAACTCCAGAATCCACAGAGCACCAGCCCAAGGATACCAGTACGGTATTAATAGTCTTCGAGACTTTCGCATCAAATAATATGCGGAAACGAACACTCCGCAGCACTGCCGAAATCTACCAAGTAGCAATAATAAACCCATGGAGTGACACGGCTATTACCTTTAATGCCAGTGATGAACCTAAATTCCGAACAGCCCGAGCACCAGCCGCATTGGTCCTCAGTCCCGTAGTGGTCGGCTTTCGCCTTACCAAGGTACTCATGGACGGTGGCAGCGGATTGAACCTCATTTATGAGGAAACTCTTCGAAAAAATGGAAATAGACTGGAGCCGGATTGAGCGAAGCAGCACAACCTTTAGAGGAATAATCCCCAGTCGGGAAGCGCGTTGTACAGGAAAAATCACACTGGATGTGGTGTTCGGCATGCCGGATAATTACAGGTCCGAGGAGGTCACGTTCCAAGTGGCCCCGTTCAGCAGCGGATACCACGCTCTATTAGGGCGAGAGGCATTTACAATTTTTCAAGCTATACCCCATTACGGGTACATGAAGCTCAAAATGCCCTTGCCCAACGGAATCATCACTCTTGCTAGTGACCCGGACATAGCACTCCGCGCCGAAAATAAGACAGCCGCACTGGCCCTTGAGGCACTATCCGAAGCCCTAGCGGCCGAGGAACTGACTGCGCTGCGCTCCACGGTGAACAAGGATGATGTGATACTCGATAAAAGATCCAAGTCCACCTCTTTTAAACCAGCGGACGAAATAGTCAAATTCCAAGTCCATCCAACGGACCCTACAAAAAAGGCCTCCATCGGGGCGCAATTAAACCCTGATGTAGACGCCGCACTACGAGAATTCCTACGCGAAAATTGGGACATTTTTGCCTGGCACCCTTCAGACATGCCAGGAATCCCACGCCGGCTGGCCGAGCACAGCCTAAACATCCTAAAAGGATTCAAGCCAGTCAAGGAGACCCTTTGGCGTTTCTCCGAACCTAAGAGACAAGCCATAGGAGAGGAGCTAGCCAAACTACTTGAGGCCGGATTCATCAGAGACATAAAACATCCGTACTGGCTAGCTAACCTGGTGATGGTACCAAAGAAGGAGAAATCCTGGCGCCTATGCGTCGATTTCAAGGACCTGAACAAGGCTTGCCCAAAGGATCCCTTCCCCCTCCCCCGCATCGATCAAATTATTGACGCTACCGCAGGACACGATTCATTTTGTTTCCTCGACGCATACTCCTGCTACCATCAAATTCAGATGGCAGAGCCAGACCAAGCCGCAACGGCATTCATCACCCCATACGGCCCATTCTGCTTCAACACAATGCCCTTCGGGCTCAAAAACACCGGCGCAACATATCAGCGCATGATTCAAACATGTCTGGCAAACCAGATCGGCAAAACAGTGGAGGCATACGTAGATGACGTGGTCATCAAAACCAAGCATGTCGAAACTCTAGTAGACGACTTGAGGCTCACATTCGACAACCTCCAAACATATGACATCAAGCTTAACCCAGAAAAATGCGTTTTCGGCGAACCAGCCGGAAAGCTCTTGGGCTTCATTGTATCCGGTAGAGGAACTGAAGCAAACCTGGCCAAGATCCGAGCTCTGTCACAATTGGATATCCCAAAGGACCTCAAACAAATAAAAAAATTGACTGGATGCATGGCGGCTCTAAGCCGCTTTATCTCCCGCTTGGGAGAAAAGGCATTACCCCTTTATCGCCTCCTCCGGCGCACCGAACACTTCGAGTGGACGGATGCCGCCACGGCCGGACTCGAAGAAATAAAAGCCATATTGGCAACAAACCCGGTCCTGGCCGCGCCTAACATCGGTGAACCAATGCTATTATACATTGCGGCAACTTATCAAGTTGTAAGCGCAGTGCTCGTCGTCGAACGAGAAACGGACGGACACAAATTCCCCCTTCAAAACCCGGTTTACTACGTGTCCACTATCCTCACTCCATGCAAGTCGCGGTACCCGGATTATCAAAAGATAGCGTACGCGGTATTTATGGCATCTCGGAAGCTGCGACACTACTTTCAAGAGTGCTCGATAACAGTAGCCTCTGAAGTACCTCTTAACGATATTATAAACAACCACGACGCGCTGGGCCGGATTGCCAAATGGGCCATTGAGCTCCTCCCGTTCGACATAACCTATAAGCCACGGCGAGCTATTAAGTCGCAATTTTTGGCCGACTTCGTCGCCAAATGGACTGAAGCCGAACTCCCTAAAGAGTACGGCACATATTCCAACTGGATCATGCACTTCGACAGCTCCAAAATGTTGGCTGGTCTGGGGGCTGGCTTCGTTCTGACGTCCCCAACAGGAGATACAGTTCAATACGTACTCTAGATAATGTATACAGACTCCAACAACGCAGCCGAATATGAGGCCCTTCTACATGGTCTCCGGATGGTAGTCTCCATGGGCATTCAACGCCTAGAGGTGCGTGGGGATTCAAACCTGGTGATATACCAAATAAATGGAGACTTTGATGCCAAGCATCTGAAAATGGCAGCTTATCCCAACGCCGTCCTAAAAATGTCAGCTCGGTTCGAGGGGCTCGAATTTCACCATATAGCTCGGGAAAACAATCAGGCAACAGACGTCTTGGCACGCATTGGCGCAAAGCGCGACGCCGTCCCCCCCAACATCTTCTTGGAGAGGCTGTTCAAGCCATCTGTATTATGGGAAGGGGAATCCGGAAATAACAGCCCGGACCCAACCAAGACCGCCGACACGAACATTTCGACACAACAGAGGCTCGCCAACGAAGTAACATCTTCAGCCCACGTAATAATGGCAGTCATTTCCCCGTGGATAGAACCATTCCTAGCCTACCTAACCAGGCAGGAACTTCCCGAGGACCAAAATGAGGCATGCTGCATAGTGCGGCGATCTAAATCCTATAAAGTCCATGAGGGAGAGCTTTATAAGAAAAGCACCACCGGAGTCCTTCAAAGGTATCTCCGAAGAGGAAGGGCGGAATCTTCTGGCTGAAATTCATGCCGGACTCGGCGGGCACCACGCCGCAGCTCGGGCCCTTGTAAGCAAGGCCTTCCGTACATGATTTTATTGGCCGACGGCACGGGCAGATGCTCAGGACTTAGTCCAACGATGCGTCGGTTTCCAGCTCTTTGCTAACCAAAGCCATATGCCACCCACCGCCCTCCAAACTATACCCATCACCTGGCCCTTTGCGGTCTGGGTGCTTGACATGGTTGGACACCTTAAAGGAGGAACTCACAAGCAAAAATACCTACTGGTCATGGTGGATAAATTCACCAAATGGATAGAGGCCAAGCCTGTTAAGACGGCCGAATCCGGACTGGTGATAGACTTCATATCAGGGTTTGTACACCGTTATGGCGTCCCCCACAGCATCATCACTAATAACGGCATGAACTTTACGGCCGACGAGGTCAAACTCTGGTGCAAAAACATGGGCATCAAGCTAGACTATGCTTCAGTCTATCACCCACAAACTAACGGTCAAGTCGAGCGAGCAAATGGTCTAATCATGAGCGGCATCAATACCAGATTAGTGCGGTCCCTCAAGGAATCTAACACGCACTGGGTAGAGGAGTTGGACTCCGTACTCTGGGGGCTGCGGACCACGCCGAATAGCACCACCGGATAAACACCATTCTTTATGGTATACGACGCAGAGGCGGTTCTGCCCTGCGACATAATTCATGACTCACCTCGCGTGGGCATGTACGAAGAAAGAGAAGCCAAACTCGATCGGCAGGACAGTTTGGACGCCTTAGAGGAGGAGCGTGACGTGGCAAAAGCCCGTTCCGCATTTTATCAACAGCAGGCTCGAAGATAGCAAAGCAGAGAAGTACGGGCCAAAACTTACAATGTTGGCGAGTTAGTTCTACGCCTGCCGGACAAGAAAAAGGACAAACTCAAGCCCAAATGGGAAGGTCCCTTTATTATTGACCAAGTCCTGACTGGTGGAGCGTACCGTCTGGGAGATGCACCGGATAACCGACTCGGGCCAAACCCATGGAACGCAGCCCGTCTCCGAAGATTCTACGCCTAGCGCCGGACTCCGTGTTTGTCTCCTTCCTCTGTCTATTTTTTACACATTAGCTGTCTTTTATTTCTCTCCTTCTCCCTCCTTTTCTCTTACAACCTTTAAGGGCTCGTTCGCGCCTCGCACACAATTGACGCGCTATCTGCGCTCATTATACCTGGGGCTTCTTTAACATAAGCTTATTTATACGGGCTTCATGCCCAACAGATGTGTCACACTTCCGCGTGTACCTTTTATTCACCATTATATGCATCGATATGACTTAAGTTTTGGCCAAGCTGGGTTGCCTGGCTCCTGTGCTTACCCCTACATTCCCGATTGTTCGGCTAGGCGGTAAAGGGAGCACCTCTGCGATTATTCTTGCCGGGTCAGCCGGATGTGTACCTCGACGGGTGAAGCCGAAAGCTAGCATTCTTAAGGGAATATTTGGTCGGTGAACTAAAGATGATTTCTCGATTGTTTATTTATCCGCCCCAGATGCTTTTTCTGCTTTTTGCAGTCCGGACATGCACTTTAGGGCATGCCTCCCGTGGAAAGGAACCCCTAACGGAACTATTCTCCTGGAAGATGTTTCTTACTAACCATGTAATATAACATAACTAGTTGGGCACTTGCATTCAAGCACTAATGACCCCTCGCCTGGTCTCCACGCATGCCCGGTTCTTACATAACCGAGAGGGTATTCGGACACACTCGACTTCGGGTCCCGAGGTTGAAGCGAAAAGGTCCGCCATGACAAACGATCTACAATCCGGCTAGAAGGCATTTTTACATGTCATCTTAAATTATATAGTCAATTTGACTGGGTATATTCCTCTTCAATACCATCTAACAGGCTGTCTAGTTTACAGTCCTGTTGGGAATATTTGGCGGCCAACTCTACCTGTCCGTACACTAAGCTCACAGGATCTCCTTCCCATCGGCCCCACAGTCCGACTCGCCATGTGGTTTGGGTCAGCCAACCGTGTACCGCGTCTTCACCATGGCCCAGCCTCCCTGGCGCCTTGACGGCAGGCCGATATCTTCCATAATCAGAAGCGCCGCCGTGCTCCCCTAAACCTCTCTGCAAGCTCTACAAGGCCTTCGGGCATAGAGACAGATGGCCACAAGGCCTGGGCGACGCCTTTCATCACCTGCCGAACTCGGTCATGCAGTTGTAAGAGCTTGGGGAGAAGGTCACCCGTAGAACTGGGCATTTCGTCTGCAGGATGACATGTGAGCATACCTACAGACATAACTGTCACGCCCAAGATGCGACCCTATCCTAAAGGAACTCGAAGGTCCCACCAAGGATAGAAGCGCATCTTGAAGACGCTTTTGCAAGGTGGATATCATTACATCAACATTACATAATAGTGGGGATACATACATAAGGCACAAAAGCCACAAGAATACATCAACATCATACAAGAGATCAACATCCGACTATGGATGAAACATAAACAGAAACTCAAACAATAACCACCCTGCTAGCCCAGGCTGCCGACCTGGAACCTATCCCTTGATCAAAGAAGAAGTAGAAGAAGAACTCCAATACAAGCAAACATCGCTCTCGCGTCATGATCATCGCAAACCTGTACCTGCAACTGGTGGTGTAGTAATCTGTGAGCCACGAGGACTCAGCAATCCCATTACCATGGGTATCAAGACTAGCAAAGCTTAATGGGAAAGGAAGGGATAAAGTGGTGAGGTTGCAGCAGCGACTAAGCATATATGGTGGCTAACCAACGCAAATGAGAGCGAGAAGAGAAACAAAGGAACGGTCGTCAACTAGTAATGATCAAGAAGTGATCCTGAACTCCTACTTACGTCAGACATAACCCAGAAACCGTGTTCTCCTCTCGATCAACCCCGAAAAGAGACACTCACGGTTACACACATGGTTGGTGTATTTTAGAAGAGTTTGCTTCAAGTTTACTACAACCGGATATTAACAAATTCCCATATGCCACGTAACCGCGGGCACGGCTTTCGAAAGTTCAAACCCTGCAGGGATGTCCCAACTTAGCCCATGATAAGCTCTCGCGATCAACGAAGGATATTCCTTCTCCCCGGGAAGACCCGATCAGTCTCGGAATCCCGGCTACAAGACATTTCGACAGTAATAAAACAAGACCAGCAAAGCCGCCCGGATGTGCCGACAAATCCTGATAGGAGCTGCACATATCTCGTTCTCAGGGCACACCGGATGAGCGAAGCGTACAGGAACCGACGTAACCCAAGTTGCCAAGGAATGGTCCCACACGGTTCTCTAGTTTGGACCAACACTCGGAGGAGCACTGGCCCGGGGGGGTAAAATAAAGATGACCCTCGGGCTCCGGAAACCCAAGGGAAAAGGGCTAGGTGAGGCAAATGGTAAAACCAAGGTTGGGCCTTGCTGGAGGAGTCTTATTCAAAGCGAACTGTCAAGGGGGTCCCATAAATCACCCAACAGCGTTACGGACGCAAAATCCCGGAACATAATACCGATATGACGAAAACTAGGGCGGCAAGAGTGGAACAAAACACCAGGCATAAGGCCGAGCCTTCCACCCTTTACCAAGTATATAGATGCATTAATTAAACAATAGATATTGTGATATCCCAACAAGTAAACATGTTCCAGCAAGGAACAACATCTCCATGTTCCAACAAGGAACAAACTTCATCTTCACTTGCAACTAACAACGCTATAAGAGGGGTTGAGCAAAGCGGTAACATAGCCAAACAACGGTTTGCTAGGAAGGGTGACAACGAGTTAGAGGTTCATGGCAACTTGGGAGGCTTGAGCAGCAAGTGATAGGTAACACAACATAGCGAAAGAACGAAGCAACTAGCATAGCAATGATAGTAGTGAGATCCAGGGTAGCGGTAATCTTGCCTGAAATCCTGCAAGGAAGAAGAACGAGTCCATGAAGAATATGAAGCCATGAAGACGAACCAAGCGTAGACGAACGAATCCTCACGATCGCAACGAAACGGGAACTATTGAGAAGAAGCACACAACATGGTAAACACACCACACATGAACAAGACATGATGCTCAACCAAGAATGATGCATGACCAGGCTACATGAAGCTACTCATGGCAAGAGATGATGCAAACAAGAGCAACACCTCAAAGCAAGTTTAAATGAGGCCGGAAACAACATAGAACAACTCCAGTAAGTCCTCATATGCAAATTTCGAAATTGGTCCAGATCTGAATAAACCTTATGTTCAAGTTGTTAAACAGCAAGTTAAGACGCACCAAAATGATCTACACGAAATTCTAGTCAAGTTACATATAAAGTTTATTAAATTCGGAGCTACGGCCTAGAAGATATGAGCAAAACAAGTTAAGCATGGCATTGATGCAAAATGCATACAAACATCAAGCAAACCCTCTCAAACCAAGGCTGCAATATGATAATATGAAACTACATGCAAAGCTAAGCAAGTTTCATATAGAGCACACTCAAAACGGAGCAACGGTTCAACACATACACACAATACAAGTTTAAAGGACAAGCTGTCCAAAACAGCAACTAGGCATATTGCAAGCATCAAAACAACAAGCTACAACATCTTCACATGAGAACAAAAGGCATGGGCATGATGTACAGGTAAAGCATTACCAAACATGAACACTGAGCTATCTCCAGAAATCAGTAGAACATGCTCAAAATGACATGGCAAGATTGCAAATAATAACAGTTTTAGACTTTAGCAGAAATTACATCAGGTTGCAATGTTTAGAGCTATCAAACAACATGTTATGGGAACTTATAAAGGCAAACAAAGGCATGGCATGAATCTAATAATTTCATAGGACAAAAGCCCCTCACTGACCATGAGCCAGAAAGGAACAGAAGATATGATGGCACCCATGTAAACATAGCAAGTTATATTACAGATTCATACATGGCAGGAACAACAATAAGTAGGCATGTTGGTGAGCTTGAATCACTCACCACAGAGCAATACATGGCATGGCAAGGCAACCAACAGTAAGAAGACATGTTTATGAAACTAATCATGACAAGAGAAAGTTCATAGGGTGCATGGATCACTAACAACAATCATGGCAACATTGAATAACATGTAAACAATCTGCCAGGAAACATTTTATAGCAAAAGTAGAGCTCGATTGACTCAAGCTAGACTACTCCATAATTGCAAACAAGGGCATGGATGGATAGAGCATGATATGTAGAACAAAACACTCTTAGAGAACATCTCCAGATTATGCATAGAATGACTTGTAGGAGAAGGTTAACATAGCATCATGATATAGCAGATTCAGACAAGCAAAATAATAACAGCAAGTACCGTACTTAACAAGCTTGATGCACTCACTACACGAATCACAAAAATACATGGATGACACCACTAGAAAGATGGCATGACATAGATCAAAACTCATGTAGACATCAACCTCATAGGAGGCACACATCAATCATGGCAAAAATGACAAATGAGCAAGTTATAACAGTTTCAGCAGGTTAACATCATATAGCACTCTTGCAACGATGATTCAGGCATCAAGATGAGCTCAAATGAACATGATGCAATGGAATGAAATGATGTACTCGTCGAGGCGAACAATTTGACATATTACACGCATGAAACGGAGCAGTATGCAGCAAGTTATGATGCGATGAACATGGCATGATAATGTGCAAAAACTGGGACTTAGAAAATATCGGGGTCAACCTCTGGATCTGCACGGATTTCGATGATGGCCGGAGTCTCGCCGGAGTTGGTCGCTGCGGGGAGGAGGAAGGGCGGCGAGGAGCTCCCGGTCCGGATCTCGCCGGATCCGGCCGGCGGCGAGCCGGAGGGCGACGAGGAAGGCCGGGGCGACACCGGAGAGGTCGGGCGAAGCGAGGCGGCGGCGCCGAGGAGCTGTGGCGGCGACGGTAGCAGCTCGGCGGAGGATCCCGGAGCGGGCGGCGGCAGGCGAGGAGGCGAGGTCGGGTGCGCGTCGAGGCGGGAGTGTGCTGGAGGCTGGCGCAGCAGGCCGGGCGACGGGAAGCGGGCGGTCGACGGCGGCGGAAGCCGGGCCAGGTGGCGGCGGGCGGTGCCGACGGCGGCGGCTGGGCGGCGCCGCCGGAGGCGGCGAACGGCGGCGACGGGCGGAGGCGGAGGAGCCTTGGCGGCGGCGGCGGCGTGGATCAGGCCTGGGCCCGGATGGGCTCCATGGGCCGGGCGGCGTGTGGCGCGGGACGCACCACGTGGCAGGCCCCCGTTGGCTGCGGGCGGCGGCGGTGATTCGTCCGGAGGCGGCGGACATGTCCGGTGCGGTGGGAGGAGAAAAACTAGGGTTTCGGGGGGTTTGGACTGCAGAATTTCGGGGGAGGGGCTATATTTATAGGTAGAGGGAGCTAGGAGAGTCCAAATGAGGTGCGGTTTTCGGCCACACGATCGTGATCGAACGACCGAGAGCATGGAGGGGAGTTAGGTGGGTTTTGGGTCACTTTGAAAGGGTTGTTGGGCTGCAATACAAAAGAGGCTTTACGGTTGCCCGGTTAACCGTTGGAGTACCAAACGACCTCCAAATGACCCGAAACTTGACAGGCGGTCTATCGGTGCTATACCAAGGCCGCTTGACAAATCACGGTCCATTCCGAGACTGTTTAACACCTGCACACGAAAAGAGGTAAAAGGGAGCGCCGGGGGACATAGGAGTGCCGGATTGCAAAACGGACAACGGGGAAAATGCTCGGATGCATGAGACGAACACGTATGCAAATGCGATGCACATGATGACATGATAAAAAAATACAGATGATGACATGGAAAAATGCAACACGCAAGCAAATGACATGGCAAAGATGGCGAATGACTGGCAGACACCTGGCGCATCGAATCCGGGGCGTTACAACACTCCTCCACTAACAAGAGATCTCGTCCCGAAATCTTAGGACCGAGACGGAAGGGAAAAGGGATGAGGTGAAACAAGAACTCAAGAGAAGACTCAAAGAATTGAGAGCACTCGAGAAGAAGAGATGAGCGACGAGAATGACGAGAATCGAAAGCTCACGGAATCAGATAGACTATGAAAGCACTCGTTCTAACCGGAGTGGTTAGAATGAGAAAAGAAACAGATAAGACTGAAAGGATTTAGGCAACACTCCGGCTAAAACATGGAGGAATAGAACTGAGTTGACAAAATGGAACGATAGTTGACGAGAGGAACAACACAATGCCTCCGGAAGAATTGAAAGAATTGAAAGAAAAGAACTTAAAAGGAAGGATTGAACGGAGTTGTTGAGAAAATCAACAACGAAAGAATAAGCTTGTTGTGGACTTATGGATAACCTCTCAAAATTATGAGGTGATAACCAACCACAATCAGAAAATATTAAATAGCTGAGAAGAACGAAGAAATGCAAAACTCCACTTCAAAAGAAAAGGGAGATTTAGTTGCACTTCGAAAAGCAAGAAGGAAAGATACTTGAGCTCCTTCGATAAGAATCTTGATGAACTCTTGAAGAATGAATTAAATCATGAAGAACCACCATAAGGAACTCCGGTGACAAAAGGATGATGAGATAGAATGAGGGAAGAAAGAATAAGATGAGCCTTGCGATGATTTAGACAGAGGTTCCGACGAGATGGTCGAGTAAATTTGAACTCCGGAAAAGAAAAGATGAAAACACTTGGAACTAGAATTTATTCCTCAAGAACAAACTCCGAAGAAAGGGATTACTCACTTGGATGAAATAAGAATAAGATTTATTGTATGCTTATCCTTCATCAAATTAAATTGATGACAAGCAGTGGATTTTGCATACTACTTATTCTTCTTGAAAAGGATTGAGAAGAGATATAATGAAAACTTGAGAAGGTCTTCATGAACCACTGGTAGAATTGAAAAGAACGAATGAATTAAAATGATAATCAAGGAAAAAGAATCTTGAACGAACCGCCGTTAGAAATGAAAATGAACGAAGAGAAGAGAACGAATCACCGGAAAGAATTAGAAACCACGAAGATACTTGAGGGAAAATTAGAGACAAGAGAACGAAGAGATCGCGAACTGATTGACTAATGCTTGAACGAAGCACCGAAAGAATATTGAGACGAACGAAAGGGCACAGATATAGAATAATTGGAAAACGAATCTGAAAACTTAGAACGAAGAAGTCTTCAGAAAATATGGCCTCCGGATGATCGAGAGAGAAAGCAACTCCTGAAATACTCCAGATGGATGAAAAGAATTTGCATGACTTGAAACAATTGCATAGGATAACATCGAGATAGCACCATGAATCTCCGGGAGAACGGACAAGATTTAGAAGGAACACTTCTTCGGTCTTCAAATGATGATGAGAAACACCACCAAAATTACTAAGATACTCTGGGAGAATGAAAAAGCAGAGAGGTTGAGCCAACAATGAAAAGAATTTGAAAACTATCTGGGAGATGGCATCTGACTGATGAAATTCATACTTACGTCAAACTCCGAAAAGAATTAGAGAATAGCTCCGGGAAATTAGAAGAGTCAGGTAAGATCCTGGGAAAAAAAACCTGTGGGTTAGGGCCCACTGAAGAGATAACACCGTTGGAAAGGATTGTTGACGAGATAGGGTGATGCACCGGAACACTTGAAATATTAGAATGAGGTGACAACCTCGAATTAATTGGAACACAGACGAATCTTCTGAGATGTGTTGAACACTCCATAATGATTGAATGGCGAGAGGCAAATGAGCAAGGAGAACACTTGATCCAAGGAAAGAATATGATCAACACCGAAAAACTTGAATTGAGTGCACCGGAAAAAGAAAAAAGGATGAAGAATGACAAACGGGATGAGAATTCACCGGTTGAAATAATTTACGAAAGACTGAAGAGGTTCTGCGCGAATGAAATTGATGCTCGAAAGAGACTCGAACTCCGGGAAGAAAAGGGGTGGGAGGGCGGGAAAAACAAAGGCAACTTGGAAGGGGAAATCGACGAATATCTTGAAGAGAAAACACCGGTTGAAATCATTGAGGAAATAAAGCAACGACTTCGCACGAGTAGGATGGATACTCGATTACGGACTCCGGTTCCGAGAAGAAGAAGGGTGGGCGGGTGGGAAAAGAAAAACAACTGAGGATTGAACTCAAAGATGAAGAGGCTCGAGTCGACTTGACGAGAAATGCACCGGATAAAAAGAGCTGAGGAACAACTACCGGAAAACCAACTGCGTGAACCTAAATAAAAATTTGAAGGGGAAGAGGAGTAGTTCAAAACACCTACGTCATGATTTCTCACCAGAGCAACGAAGGGGCAGAGGAGTAAAAAGAATTCCTACTCTCCGATATAACTAAAATCTGAAACCAGTTTTTTCTAGACTCAACAACGGCCAAACTACACGATCAATCAATGGGGCTCCTAAGGTCGGTCGAGGCTCTGATACCAACTTGTCACGCCCAAGATGCGACCCTATCCTAAAGTAACTCGAAGGTCCCACCAAGGATAGAAGCGCATCTTGAAGACGCTTTTGCAAGGTGGATATCATTACATCAACATTACATAATAGTGGGGATACATACATAAGGCACAAAAGCCACAAGAATACATCAACATCATACAAGAGATCAACATCCGACTACGGATGAAACATAAACAGAAACTCAAACAATAACCACCCTGCTAGCCCAGGCTGCCGACCTGGAACCTATCCCCTAATCGAAGAAGAAGCAGAAGAAGAACTCCAATACAAGCAAACATCGCCCTCGCGTCATGACCATTGCAAACCTGTACCTGCAACTGGTGGTGTAGTAATCTGTGAGCCACGAGGACTCAGCAATCCCATTACCATGGGTATCAAGACTAGCAAAGCTTAATGGGAAAGGAAGGGATAAAGTGGTGAGGTTGCAGCAGCGACTAAGCATATATGGTGGCTAACCAACGCAAATGAGAGCGAGAAGAGAAACAAAGGAACGATCGTCAACTAGTAATGATCAAGAAGTGATCCTGAACTCCTACTTACGTCAGGCATAACCCAGAAACCGTGTTCTCCTCTCGATCAACCCCGAAAAGAGACACTCACGGTTACACACACGGTTGGTGTATTTTAGAAGAGTTTGCTTCAGGTTTACTACAACCGGATATTAACAAATTCCCATCTGCCACATAACCGCGGGCACGGCTTTCAAAAGTTCAAACCCTGCAGGGGTGTCCCAACTTAGCCCATGATAAGCTCTCGCGATCGATGAAGGATATTCCTTCTCCCCGGGAAGACCCGATCAGTCTCGGAATCCCGGCTACAAGACATTTCGACAGTAATAAAACAAGACCAGCAAAGCCGCCCGGATGTGCCGACAAATCCCGATAGGAGCTGCACATATCTCGTTCTCAGGGCACACCGGATGAGCGAAGCGTACAGGAACCGACGTAACCCAAGTTTCCAAGGAATGGTCCCGCACGGTGCTCTAGTTTGGACCAACACTCGGAGGAGCACTGGCCCGGGGGGGGGGGTAAAATAAAGATGACCCTCGGGCTCCGGAAACCCAAGGGAAAAGGGCTAGGTGAGGCAAATGGTAAAACCAAGGTTGGGCCTTGCTGGAGGAGTCTTATTCAAAGCGAACTGTCAAGGGGGTCCCATAAATCACCCAACCGCGTTAGGGCCGCAAAATCCGGGAACATAATACCGATATGACGGAAACTAGGGCGGCAAGAGTGGAACAAAACACCAGGCATAAGGCCGATCCTTCCACCCTTTACCAAGTATATAGATGCATTAATTAAACAATAGATATTGTGATATCCCAACAAGTAAACATGTTCTAGGAAGGAACAACATCTCCATGTTCCAACAAGGAACAAACTTCATCTTCACCTGCAACTAACAACGCTATAAGAGGGGCTGAGCAAAGCGGTAACATAGCCAAACAACGGTTTGCTAGGAAGGGTGACAACGAGTTAGAGGTTCATGGCAACTTGAGAGGCTTGAGCAGCAAGTGATAGGTAACGCAGCATAGCGAAAGAACGAAGCAACTAGCATAGCAATGATAGTAGTGAGATCCAGGGTAGCGGTCATCTTGCCTGAAATCCTGCAAGGAAGAAGAACGAGTCCATGAAGAAGATGAAGCCATGAAGACGAACCAAGCGTAGACGAACGAATCCTCACGATCGCAACGAAACGGGAACTATTGAGAAGAAGCACACAACATGGTAAACACACCACACATGAACAAGACATGATGCTCAACCAAGAATGATGCATGACAAGGCTACATGAAGCTACTCATGGCAAGAGATGATGCAAACAAGAGCAACACCTCAAAGCAAGTTTAAATGAGGCCGGAAACAACATAGAACAACTCCGGTAAGTCCTCATATGCAAATTTCGAAATTGGTCCAGATCTGAATAAACCTTATGTTCAAGTTGTTAAACAGCAAGTTAAGATGCACCAAAATGATCTACACGAAATTCTAGTCAAGTTACATATAAAGTTTATTAAATTCGGAGCTACGGCCTAGAAGATATGAGCAAAACAAGTTAAGCATGGCATTGATGCAAAATGCATACAAACATCAAGCAAACCCTCTCAAACCAAGGATTCAACATGATAATATGAAACTACATGCAAAGCTAAGCAAGTTTCATATAGAGTACACTCAAAACGGAGCAACGGTTCAACACATACACACAATACAAGTTTAAAGGACAAGCTGTCCAAAACAGCAACTTGGCATATTGCAAGCATCAAAACAACAAGCTACAGCATCTTAACATGAGAACAAAAGGCATGGGCACGATGTACAGGTAAAGAATTACAAAACATGAACACTGAGCTATCTCTAGAAATCACTAGAACATGCTCAAAATGACATGGCAAGATTGCAAATAATAACAGTTTCAGACTTTAGCAGAAATTATATCAGGTTGCAATGTTTAGAGCTATCAAAAAACATGTTACAGGAACTTATAAAGGCAAACAAAGGCATGGCATGAATCTAATAATTTCATAGAACAGAAGTCCCTCACTGACCATGAGCCAAAAAGGAACAGAAGATATGATGGCACCCATGTAAACATAGCAAGTTATATTACAGATTCATACATGGCAGGAACAACAATAAGTAGGCATGTTGGTGAGCTTTAATCACTCACCACAGAGCAATACATGGCATGGCAAGGCAACCAACAGTAAGAAGACATGTTTATGAAGCTAAGCATGACAAGAGCAAGTTCATAGGGTGCATGGATCACTAACAACAATCATGGCAACATTGAATAACATGTAAACAATCTGCCAGGAAACATTTTATAGCAAAAGTAGAGGTCGATTTACTCAAGCTAGACTACTCCATAATTGCAAACAGGGGCATGGGTGGATAGAGCATGATATGTAGAACAAAACACTCTTAGTGAACATCTCCAGATAGAATGACTTGTAGAAGCAGGTTAACATAGCATCATGAGATAGCAGATTCAGACAAGCAAAACAGTAACAGCAAGTACCCTACTTAACAAGCTTGATGCACTCACTACAGGAATCACAAAAATACATGGATGACACCACTGGAAAGATGGCATGACATAGATCAAAACTCATGTAGACATCAACCTCATAGGATGCACACATCAATCATGGCAAAAATGACAAATGAGCAAGTTATAACAGTTTCAGCAGGTTAACATCATATAGCACTCTTGCAACGATGATTCAGGCATCAAGACGAGCTCAAATGAACATGATGCAATTTAATAAATGATGTACTCGTCGAGGCGAACAATTTGACATATTACACGCATGAAACGGAGCAGTATGCAGCAAGTTATGGTGCGATGAACATGGCATGATAATGTGCAAAAACTGGGACTTAGAAAATATGAGGGTCAACCTCTGGATCTGCACGGATTTCGATGATGGCCGGAGTCTCGCCGGAGTTGGTCGCTGCGGGGGAGGAGGAAGGGCGGCGAGGAGCTCCCGGGTCGGATCTCGCTGGTTCCGGCCGGCGGCGAGCCGGAGGGCGACGGGGAAGGCCGGGCGACACCGAGAGGTCGGGCGAAGAAGGCGGCCGGGCGCCGAGGAGCTACTGGGCGGGCTTGGGCGCGGCTCAGCGGAGGATCCCGGAGCCGGGCGGCGCGGGCAGGGAGGCGAGGTGGTCTGCGGCCGAGGCGGGAGTGTCTTGAGAGGCTCTGCAGAAGGCCGGCGACGGGAAAGCATGATTGACGGCGGCGGAAGCCGGGCCGGTGGCGGCGCGGCGGCGGGCGGGCGGCGGGCGGCGCCGCCGGAGGCGGCGAACGGCAGCAGCGGGCGGAGGCGGATGAGTGCTCGGGCGGCGGCGGATGGATCGACCCGGGGCCCGGATGGGCTCATGGGCGGCATGGGAAGGCGGACGCGCCACGTGGCAGGCCCCGTTGGCTGCGGGCGGCGGTGGCGATTCATCCGGAGGCGGCAGACATGTCCGGTGCGGTGGGAGGAGAAAAACTAGGGTTTCGGGGGGTTTGGACTGCGGAATTTCGGGGGAGGGGCTATATTTATAGGTAGAGGGAGCTAGGAGAGTCCAAATGAGGTGCGGTTTTCGGCCACACGATCGTGATCGAACGACCGAGAGCATGGATGGGGAGTTAGGTGGGTTTTGGGTCACTTTGAAAGGGGTGTTGGGCTGCAATACAAAAGAGGCTTTACGGTTGCCCGGTTAACCGTTGGAGTACCAAACGACCTCCAAATGACCCGAAACTTGACAGGCAGTCTACCGGTGCTATACCAAGGCCGCTTGACAAATCACGGTCCATTCCGAGACCGTTTAACACCCGCACACGAAAAGAGGTAAAAGGGAGCGCCTGGGGACATAGGAGTGCCGGATTGCAATACGGAAAACGGGGAAAATGCTCGGATGCATGAGACGAACACGTATGCAAATGCGATGCACATGATGACATGATAAAAAAAATACAGATGATGACATGGCAAAATGCAAAACGCAAGAAAATGACATGGCAAAGATGGCGAATGACTGGCAGACACCTGGCGCATCGAATCCGGGGCGTTACAATAACTCTGTTAGTCGACTTCCTCGCCGAACTCTTTTTCAAAGTTCGTTCAAGCACTTACTAAACATGCCGCGTCGAAGCCGCCGATTCTCCTTAACGGAGTCCGACAGTTGGGCACGAACATCCTTTAGTTCCTCGCCCAGCTGGGTGGTGGCATCTTGGAGATTATTCTTTTCCCGCCTCACCTTCGTAAGCACGCTCTCGCCGGCCTTTAACCGGCGCAAGAGTTGTTGCTTGTCCGGATCTACTCCGGCGCCATCTGCAATGTTATTGTCAGATTTGCACACATGCCGCACTTCACAACATACTTATCTTTCGAAGCATATATCACCAAAGGGGGTCTCCTTGGCCTCCCCTGCCGCGTCTAGTGCGGCCTCAAGTTGGGTTTTGCGCTCTTCCAGCTCCTGGGACAGTTGGGTATTCTTTTCTGTAAGATCCTGCATAACAAAGGATCCTTAAGTCAGTTATTCTAACTGTTTCAAGTCTCGGGGGCTACTGGCATATATAACCATCAAATTTTCTCACCCGTATGTCTTTCACATACTGCTTCGTGGCTCTGGCTAGACCATTTTGAGTGGCACGGAGGTACGTATCTCCCGAATTGAAGGCATCAAATGCCTCTTGGGAGAAACAAGCGTTGCGAAGAACTGTCCGGCGGCGCCTGTGATTCATGGCACTCTCCACCTTGGAATTTGTGGCGGACAGTCCGTCCGCATCCTCTGTCGGAGGAGCGCCAGACGCACGCCTCGTGTTCGCCTCTGCTTCTGGACCGGGCTTTGTAGCCTGGATGGTGCATGCGCGATTGGCAACCTCTCCGGATATAGTCCGGCGAGCCCTCTTTTTCCTAAAAAGAACACGGGCGTTAGTATGCATCGCAAGAATAATACCTTGGAATAAGGCGGTGCGCCTTACTGCTGCGCCGGTGCCTCGACCCGGACTGCGTGTCTTTTTAGCCTGCCAGCCCTCGCAGTCCCTTGTTGGCTAGTCGCCGCAGGCTCGGCATTCTGCCTCGAGATCCTCCCCTGCGAAACACCATTGGTATTGAAGGAAATATGCCCTAGAGGCAATAATAAAAGTTATTATTTATTTCCTTATATCATGATAAATGTTTATTATTCATGCTAGAATTGTATTAACCGGAAACATAATACATGTGTGAATACATAAACCTACAGAGTGTCACTAGTATGCCTCTACTTGACTAGCTCGTTAATCAAAGATGGTTATGTTTCCTAACCATGAACAAGGAGTTGTTATTTGATTAACGGGATCACATCATTGGTTGAATGATCTGATTGACATGACCCATTCCATTAGCATAGCACCTGATCGTATAGTTTGTTGCTAGTGCTTTTCTTCATGACTTATACATGTTCCTATGACTATGAGATTATGCAACTCCCGTTTGCCCGAGGAACACTTTGGGTGCTACCAAACGTCACAACGAATCGGGTGATTATAAAGGTACATTACAGGTGTCTCCGAAGGTACATGTTGGGTTGGCATATTTCGAGATTAGGATTTGTCACTCCGATTGTCGGAGAGGTATCTCTGGGCCCTCTCGGTAATGCTCATCACCTAAGCCTTGCAAGCATTGTAACTAATGAGTTAGTTATGAGATGATGTATTACGGAACGAGAAAAAGACTTGCCGAACGAGATTGAACTAGGTATTGGATACCGACGATCGAATCTCGGGCAAGTAACATACCGATGACAAAGGGAACAACGATGTTGTTATGCGGTCGACCGATAAAGATCTTCGTAGAATATGTAGGAACCAATATGGGCATCCAGGTCCCGCTATTGGTTATTAACCGAGAGATGTCTCGGTCATGTCTACATAGTTCTCGAACCCGTAGGGTCCGCACGCTTAACGTTCGATGACAAGTTACTATGAGTTTTATGATGTTGATGTACGAAGGTTGTTCGAGTCCGGATGAGATCACGGACATGACGAGGAGTCTCGAAATGGTCGAGACATAAAGATTGATATATTGGAAGCCTATGTTTGGACTCGGAATCACTCCGGGTGAAATTGGGAATTTTACCGAGATGCGGGTTACCGGAACCTCCCGGGGTCAATGGGCCTTGATGGGCCTTAGTGGGAAAGAGAAAAGGGGCCCTATAGCTGGCGCAGCCTTCCCCTTCCCTAGTCCTATTAGGATTAGGAGAAGGGGTGGCGCCTCTCTCCCTCTCCCTTGGTCAAACCCTAGTTGGACTAGGATTTGGGGAATCCTACTCCTAGTAGGAGTAGGACACCCCGTGCGCCTCCCTCCTGGCCGGCCAGCCCCTCCCTTCCCTCCTTTATATCTGGGGCAGGGGCACCCCATGACACACAAGTTGATCGATTAGATCGTTCCTTAGCCGTGCGGTGCCCCTTCCACCAGATTACACCTCGATCATACCGTAGCGGAGCTTAGGCGAAGCCCTGCGTCGGTGGAACATCATCATCGTCACCACGCCGTCGTCTTGACGAAACTCTCCTCAACACTCGGCTGGATCGGAGTTCGAGGGACGCCATCGAGCTGAGCGTGTGCAGAACTCGGAGGTGCCCGACGTTCGGTACTTGGATCGGTTGGATCGGGAAGAAGTACGACTACATCAACCGCGTTGTTATAACGCTTCGCTTTCGGTCTCACGAGGGTGCGTGGACGGATACTCTATCCTCGTTGCTATGCCATCACCATGGTCTTGCGTGATCGTAGGAAAATTTTTGAAATTACTACGTTCCCCAACAAAGTGGCATCCGAGCCTGGTTTTATGCGTTGATGTCATATGCACGAGTAGAACACAAGTGAGTTGTGGGCGATACAAGTCATACTACCTACCAGCATGTCATACTTTGGTTCAGCGGTATTGTGAGATGAAGCGGCCCGGACCGACATTACGCAGCGCTTACGCGAGACTGGTTTCACCGCTGTGAGCACTCGTTGCTTAAAGGTGGTGGCGGGTGTCTGTCTCTCTCACTTTAGTTGAACCGAGTGTGGCTACGCCGGTCCTTGAGAAGGTTAAACGGAGTCTATTTGTGAAATATCGTTGTGGTTTTGATGCGAGGTAAGAACGGTTCTTGCTCAGCCCGTAGCAGCCACGTAAAACTTGCAACAACAAAGTAGAGGACGTCTAACTTGTTTTTGCAGGGCATGTTGTGATGTGATATGGTCAAGACATGATGCTATATTTTATTGTATGAGATGATCATGTTTTGTAACCGAAGTTATCGGCAATCGGCAGGAGCCATATGGTTGTCGCTTTATTGTATGAGATGCAACGCCATGTAATTGCTTTACTTTATCACTAAGGAGTAGCGATAGTCGTAGAAGCAATAGTTGGCGAGACGACAACGATGCTACGATGGAGATCAAGGTGTCGCGCCGGTGGCGATGGTGATCATGGCGGTGCTTGGAGATGGAGATCACAAGCACAAGATGATGATGGCCATATCATATCACTTATATTGATTGCATGTGATGTTAATCCTTTATGCATCTTATTTTGCTTTGATTGACGGTAGCATTATAAGATGATCCTTACTAAATTATCAAGAAGTGTTCTCCCGAGTATGCACCGTTGCGAAAGTTCTTCGTCTTTGAGACACCACGTGATGATCGGTGTGATAGGCTCTACGTTCAAATACAACGGTGCAAAACAGTTGCACACGCGAATACTCAGGTTATACTTGACGAGCTATGCATATAAGATATGACCTCGGAACACGGAGACCGAAGGTCGAGCGTGAATCATATAGTAGATATGATCAACATATTGATGTTCACCATTGAAACTACTCCATCACACGTGATGATCGGTCATGGTGTAGTTGAAATGGATCACGCAATCACTTAGAGAATTGGAGGATATTTTTCTAAGTGGGAGTTCTTAAGTAATATGATTAATTGAACTTAAATTTATCATGAACTTAGTACCGATAGTATCTTGCTTGTCTATGATGTGTAGATAGATGGCTCGTCTTTGTTGTTCCGTTGAATTTTAATGCGTTCCTTGAGAAAGCAAAGTTGAAAGATGATGGCAGCAATTACACGGACTGGGTCCGTAATTTGAGGATTATCCTTATTGCTGCACGGAAGAATTACGCCCCTGGAAGCACCGTTAGGTGCCAGGCCTGGTGCAAGGGCTGCGCCGAGAAGTTGTGAACGTCCGCAAAGCAAAGCTGATGACTACTCTATAGTTCAGTGTGCCATGCTTTACGGCTTAGAACCGGGACTTCAACGTCGTTTTGAACACCATGGAGCATATGAGATGTTCCAGGAGTTGAAGTTAATATTCCAGCGAATGCCGGATTGAGAGATATGAAGTCTCCAATAAGTTCTATAGCTGTAAGATGGAGGAGAATGGTTACATCGGTGAGCATATACTCAGAATGTCCGGATATAACAATCACTTGATTCAACTGGGAGTTAATCTTCCGGATGATTGCGTCATTGACAGAATTCTCCAATCACGCCACCAAGCTACAAGAGCTTCGTGATGAACTATAATATGCAAGGGATGACCAAAACTATGCCCGAGCTCTTCGCGATCTTTGAAAGTCATGGAGGTAGAAATCAAAAGGAGCATCAAGTGTTGATGGTTAACAAAACCACTAGTTTCAAGAAAAGGGCAAAGGAAAGAAAAGGAAACTTCAAAAGAGCAGCAAGCAAGTTGCTGATCAAGAGAAGAAACCCAAGTCTGGTCCTAAGCCTGGCTGAGTGCTTCTATTGCAAGCAGGCTGGTCCTTTGAAGCGGAACTGCCCCAAGTATTTGGCGGATAAGAAGGATGGCAAGGTTAACAAAGGTATATGTGATATACTTGTTATTGATGTGTACCTTACTAATACTCGCATAGCACTGGTATTTGATACTGGTTCATTGCTAATATTTGCAACTCGAAGCAGGGCTACGGATTAGCGAAGATTGGCTAAGGACGAGGTGACGATGCGCGTGGGAAATGGTTCCAAAGTCGATGTGATCGCGATCGCACGCTACCTCTACATCTACCTTCGGATTAGTATTAGACCTAAATAATTGTTATTTAGTACCATCGTTGAGCATGAACATTATATCTGGATCTTGTTTGATGCGAGACGGTTATTCATTAAATCGAGAGAATAATGGTTGTTCTATTTATATGAATAATATCTTTTATGGTCATGCACCATTGAAGAATGGTTTGTTTTACTTAATCTTGATAGTAGTGATACACATATTCATAATGTTGAAACCAAAAGATGCAGAGTTGATAATGATGGTGCAACTTATTTGTGGCATCGCCGTTTAGGTCATATCGGTGTAAAACGCATGAAGAAACTCCATCTTGATGGACTTTTGGAGTCACTTGATTATGAATCACTTGGCACTTGCGAACCGTGCCTTATGGGCAAGATGACTAAAACACCGTTCTCGGAACTATGGAGAGAGCAACAGATTTATTGGAAATCATACATCTTGATGTATGTGGTCCAATGAATGTTGAGGCTAAATGGCGGATATCGTTATTTTCTCACCTTCACAGATGATTTGAGCAGATATGGGTATATCTACTTAATGAAACACAAGTCTGAAACATTTGAAAAGTTCAAAGAATTTCAGAGTGAAGTGGAAAATCATCGTAACAAGAAAATAAAGTTTCTACGATCTGATCGTGGAGGAGAATATTTGAGTTACGAGTTTGGCCTACATTTGAAACAATGCGAATAGTTTCGCAACTTACATACCGAACACCACAACGTAATGGTGTGTCCGAACGTCGAATCGTACTTTATTAGATATGGTGCGATCTATGATGTCTCTTACTGATTTACCGCTATCATTTTGGGGTTATGCTTTAGAGACGGCTACATTCACTTTAAATAGGGCACCATCTAAATCCGTTGAGACGACGCCTTATGAACTGTGGTTTGGCAAGAAACCAAAGTTGTCGCTTTTGAAAGTTTGGGGCTGCGATGCTTATGTGAAAAAGCTTCAACCTGATAAGCTCGAACCCAAATCGAGAAATGTGTCTTCATAGGATACCCAAAGGAGACAGTTGGGTACACCTTCTATCACAGATCCGAAGGCAAGATTTTGTTGCTAAATTCGAAACTTTTGGAGAAAGAGTTTCTCACAAAAGAAGTGAGTGGGAGGAAAGTAGAACTTGATGAGATAATCTGTATCTACTCCCTTATTGAGAAGTAGTACATCACAGAAAACAGTTTCGTGACACCTACACCAAATAGGAGGAAGCTAATGATGATGATCATGAAACTTCAGATCAAGTTTCTCAGAATCAGAGATCAACCAGAACAAGATCCGCACTGAGTGGTACGGTAATCCTGTTTTGGAAGTCATATTCTTGGAACATGATGAACCTACGAACTATGAAGAAGCGATGGTGAGCCCAGATTCCACAAAATGGCTTGAGGCCATGAAATCTGAGATGGGATCCATGTATGAGAACAAAGTATGGACTTTGGTTGACTTGCCCGATGATCGGCAAGCAATTGAGAATAAATGGATCTTCAAGAAGAAGGCGACGCTGATGGTAATGTTATGTCTATAAAGCTCGACTTGTTGCAAAAGGTTTTCGACAAGTTCAAGGGATTGACTACGATGAGACCTTCTCACCCGAAGCGATGCTTAAGTCCGTCCGAATCATGTTAGCAATTGCCGATTTTATGATTATGAAATTTGGCAAATGGATGTTAAAACTGCATTCTGAATGGATTTACGGAAGAAGAGTTGTATATGATGCAACCAGAAGGTTTTGTCGATCCAAAGGAGCTAACAAAGTGTGCAAGCTCCAGCGATCCATTTATGGACTGGTGCAAGCCTCTCGGAGTTGGAATAAGCGTTTTGATAGTGTGATCAAAGCATTTGGTTTTATCTGAGACTTTTGGAGAAGCCTGTATTTACAAGAAAGTGAGTGGGAGCTCAGAGCATTTACGATATTATATGTGGATGACATATTATTGATCGGAAATGATATAGAATTCTGGATAGCATAAAGGGATACTTGAATAAAAGTTTTTCGATGAAAGACCTCGGTGAAGCTGCTTACATATTGGGCATTAAGATCTATAGAGATAGATCAAGGCGCTTAATAGGACTTTCACAAAGCACATACCTTGATAAAGTTTTGAAAAAGTTCAAAATGGATCGAGGCAAAGAAAGGGTTCTTGCGGTATTACAAGGTGTGAAGTTGAGTAAGACTCAATGCCCGACCACCGCAGAAGATAGAGAGAAAATGAAAGATGTTCCTATGCTTCAGCCATAGGCTCTATCATGTATGCAATCTGTGTACCAGACCTGATGTGTGCCTTGCTGTAAGTTTAGCAGCAGGTACCAAAGTAATCCAGAGTGGATCATGGACAGCGGTCAAGAACATCCTTAAGTACTTGAGAAGAACTAAGGATATGTTTCTCATTTATGGCGGTGACAAAGAGCTCGTCAATGGCGGTTACGTCGATGCAAGCTTTGACACCGATCCGGATGATTCTAAATCGCAAACCGGATACGTATTTACATTAAGCGGTGGAGCTGTCGGTTGGTGCAGTTCCAAACAAAGCGTCGTTCGGGATCTACATGTGAAGTTGAGTACATAGCTGCCGGAAGCAGCTAATGAAGGAGTCTGGATGAAGGAGTTCATAACCGATCTAGGTGTTGTACCTAGTGTATCGGGTCCAATGAAAATCTTTTGTGACAATCTTGGTGCAATTGCCTTGGCAAAGGAATCCAGATTTCACAAAAGAACCAAGCACATCAAAAGACGCTTCAACTCCATCCGGATTTGGTCCGTGGGAGACATAGAGATATGCAAGATACATACGGATCTGAATGTTGCGAGACCGTTGACTAAGCCTCTTCCACGAGCAAAACATGATCAGCACCAAGACTCCATGGGTGTGAGAATCATTCTTGTGTAATCTAGATTATTGACTCTAGTGCAAGTGGGAGATGAAGGAAATATGCCCTAGAGGCAATAATAAAAGTTATTATTTATTTCCTTATATCATGATAAATGTTTATTATTCATGCTAGAATTGTATTAACCGGAAACATAATACATGTGTGAATACATAAACCTACAGAGTGTCACTAGTATGCCTCTACTTGACTAGCTCGTTAATCAAAGATGGTTATGTTTCCTAACCATGAACAAGGAGTTGTTATTTGATTAACGGGATCACATCATTGGTTGAATGATCGATTGACATGACCCATTCCATTAGCATAGCACCTGATCGTATAGTTTGTTGCTAGTGCTTTTCTTCATGACTTATACATGTTCCTATGACTATGAGATTATGCAACTCCCGTTTGCCCGAGGAACACTTTGGGTGCTACCAAACGTCACAACGAATCGGGTGATTATAAAGGTACATTACAGGTGTCTCCGAAGGTACATGTTGGGTTGGCATATTTCGAGATTAGGATTTGTCACTCCGATTGTCGGAGAGGTATCTCTGGGCCCTCTCGGTAATGCTCATCACCTAAGCCTTGCAAGCATTGTAACTAATGAGTTAGTTATGAGATGATGTATTACGGAACGAGAAAAGAGACTTGCCAGTAACGAGATTGAACTAGGTATTGGATACCGACGATCGAATCTCGGGCAAGTAACATATCGATGACAAAGGAACAACGTATGTTGTTATGCGGTCTCGACCGATAAAGATCTTCGTAGAATATGTAGGAACCAATATGGGCATCCAGGTCCCGCTATTGGTTATTAACCGAGAGATGTCTCGGTCATGTCTACATAGTTCTCGAACCCGTAGGGTCCCGCACGCTTAACGCTTCGATGGCAGTTACTATGAGTTTTATGATGTTGATGTACGAAGGTTGTTCGAGTCCGGATGAGATCACGGACATGACGAGGAGTCTCGAAATGGTCGAGACATAAAGATTGATATATTGGAAGCCTATGTTTGGACTCGGAATCACTCCGGGTGAAATTGGGAATTTTACCGAGTATGCAGGGGGTTCTGGAACCTCCCGGGGGTCAATGGGCCTTGATGGGCCTTAGTGGGAAAGAGAAAAGGGGCCCTATAGCTGGCGCAGCCTTCCCCTTCCCTAGTCCTATTAGGATTAGGAGAAGGGGTGGCGCCTCTCTCCCTCTCCCTTGGTCAAACCCTAGTTGGACTAGGATTTGGGGGAATCCTACTCCTAGTAGGAGTAGGACACCTGGTGCGCCCCTCCTGGCCGGCCAGCCCCTCCCCTTCCCTCCTTTATATCTGAGCAGGGGGCACCCCATGACACACAAGTTGATCGATTAGATCGTTCCTTAGCCGTGTCGGTGCCCCTTCCACCAGATTACACCTCGATCATACCGTAGCGGAGCTTAGGCGAAGCCCTGCGTCGGTGGAACATCATCATCGTCACCACGCCGTCAGGTCGACGAAACTCTCCTCAACACTCGGCTGGATCGGAGTTCGAGGGACGTCATCGAGCTGAGCGTGTGCAGAACTCGGAGGTGCCGTACGTTCGGTACTTGGATCGGTTGGATCGGGAAGAAGTACGACTACATCAACCGCGTTGTTATAACGCTTCCGCTTTCGGTCTACGAGGGTACGTGGACGGATACTCTATCCTCTCGTTGCTATGCCATCACCATGGTCTTGCGTGATCGTAGGAAAATTTTTTGAAATTACTACGTTCCCCAACAGGTATGCGGTGATCAAAAATAAGCACTGACGGATCATCTTCGAAGTATTGAGACTTCAGTCTCGGTTACCTGTGAGGCCGGATCGAGGGACCGTTCCGGATCCTCGGGTTGTGGAGGAAGGATGTTTATATCCTTTACGGCCTGGCGCAGTTCCTGCGTCGGAATCACAAGATGAGATACTTAACCACGGGAATATGGAACGGATGGGCAAAAAGAAGTGTCTGCTTACCCAGTTTGGGGGATTGTACATAGAAAATCTGCCCTGTGGATTGACGCAGAGAAATTCCTCCTCTTCTCCCTTGTACAATGTGGACAAGATCTTCGTCAGAGCGGCAACCGATCCCGGCCCCTTACGGCCGCAGCGGGTGGCATCATCCTCCCCGTTGAAATCCCACATGGGGTGGCCTCTATACTGAAGCGGTTGCACCCCCCGCATAATACATGTGGCCATGACCTCAATCATGGTCAGTCCGGAATGAGCTAACAATCTTATCCGGCTCATCAGGTAAAGGACGTCCTTGTCATTTTACTTCTGAGGGCTCCATGGACGCCAGCTTAGGCGCTTCTCCAGAGGAGCATTATCGAACTCAGGGAGGACGATCCGAATAGGATCCGGCAGGGGGACGTCTTCTATGTAAAACCATTTTGAAGGCCAGTCTTCGGACGCCTTCTTTGGGGTTCCGGATAGATATTCGATCCCGGCGATGCGCCATAGTTCGGCTCCGCCCACTTGATATATCGACCCCTCCTGAGAACGGGGCACAAGGCAGAACAACTTCTTCCAGCGCGCGGAATGAGCCTCGATGCCCAAAAACAGCTCGCAAAGGGCTAGGAAGCCCGCAATATGCAATATGGAGGCAGGCGTAAGGTTGTGCAACTGGAGGCCATAGAACTCCAGGAGCCCCCGGAGAAACGGATGAATTGGAAATCCGAGCCCTCTTATCAAATAAGGGACAAGGCATACCCGCTCTCCTTTGGAGGGATTGGGGAAGCTCTCCGCTTGCTCTCCACCATTATAGGTGGCAAGCCCGGCTCGAACCGGGACCATGTAGGCTGGGGGGAGAAACCCCTTGGCTTGGAGCGTCACTAGCTCGTTGTGTGGAACGGAGCATCTCTCCCAATCTCCAGGCTGAAGGCTGGGAGGGCGAGAGGAGGAGCTGCGTCGATTGGCCATGATGGAATGGATCTCTGTCGGATGCGCTCCGATGAATGCTCGCGAAGGGAGGATGGTGTGATTCGGATCTAAATCCTCGTCTCTTTAATAGACAGCTCATTTGTGCAGCTAGGGGGGTAAATGTAAAACACCCTGGCTTTTCGCATTCGTTTGACATGTGGAAGATGGCCATTATTGGGCGCGGAAGCCAAGGAGCGCAATGTTTACAAGGAGCCGGGCACTATTCAACAGGTACACGAAATTTGGAGAAGAACCCGCCTTGCAATGCTAAAGACAAATACAACCTTCTGCGCGCCGGACTCATCGTCATTGAAGCCTGGTTCAGGGGCTACTGAGGGAGTCCCGGATTTGGGGGTGTCCGGATGGCCGGACTATAACCTTTGGCCGGACTGTTGGACTATGAAGATATAAGATTGAAGACTTCGTCCCGTGTCCGGATGGGACTTTCCTTGGTGTACAAGGCAAGCTTGGCGATACGGATATGTAGATCTCCTCCCATTGTAACCGACTCTATGTAACCCTAGCCCCCTCCGGTGTCTATATAAACCGGAGGGTTTTAGTCCGTAGGACGAACAACAATCATACCATTGGCTAGCTTCTAGGGTTTAGCCTCTCTGATCTCGTGGTAGATCTACTATTGTACTACCCATATCATCAATATTAATCAAGCAGGAGTAGGGTTTTACCTCCATCGAGAGGGCCCGAACCTGGGTAAAAACATCGTGTCCCTTGTCTCATGTTACCATCCGCCTAGACGCACAGTTCGGGACCCCCTACTCGAGATCCGCCGGTTTTGACACCGACAGGGGCCACAATCCTGCTAGGCACGCCCTGGGGGTGGGCACGTCCCTTGAGATTGGGGCTCCTGGGTGGCCCCCCTCTGTTATATTTTCCACCAATATTTTATATATATTCCACAAAAATTCTTCATAAATTTTTAGGTCAATCCGAGAACTTCGATTTCTGCACAAAAACAGCACCATGTCAATTCTACTGAAAACAACGTCAGTCCGGGTTAGTTTCAATCAAATCATGCAAATTAGAGTCTAAAACAAGGGCAAATGAGTTTGGAAAAGTAGATACGATGGAGATGTATCAGGCGGCGGTGTTCGAAGTAGGCGAGGAACCCGACAGCGTGACGAAGAGCGACGCGGATGGTGGCCTTCTCGCGCGCGAGGGAGGCGACACGACACATAGCACGGGAAGTCGACGCGCAGGGATGGCGGTGGACCACGGGCCATGACGCCACTACCTGGAGGGGCGACGATAGCTGTCGGTGTCAAAACCGGCAGATCTCGGGTAGGGGGGCCCAAGCTGTATGTCTCCGGATTGAGGGTAACAATAATCCAAGGGATACAGTGTTTACCCAGGTTTGGGCCCTCTTAATGGAGGTAAAACCTGATACGTCCATTTCACATCATGCTTTTATATCAATATTTATTGCATTATGGGCTGTTATTACACATTATATCTCAATACTTATGGCTATTCTCTCTTATTTTACAAGGTTTACCATGAAGAGGGGGAATGCCAGCAGATGGAATTCTCGCTGGAAAAGGAGCAAACATTGGAAACCTATTCCGCATAGCTCCAAAAATCCTGAAACTCCACGGAACTTATCTTTGGAATTTATAAGAATTATTGAGCGGAAGAAACACCTGAGGGGCCCACACCCTGGCCAGGAGGGTGGGGGGCGCGCCCCCTGTCTCCTGGGCCCCATGGTGGCCCTCCGGTGTCCATCTTCTGCTATATGAAGGCTTTTACCCTGGAAAAAAATCATGGGCAAGCTTACGGGACGAAACTCCGCCGCCATGAGGCGGAACCAATCTAGAGCTCCGGCAGAGCTGTTTTGCGGGGGACACTTCCCTCCGGAGGGGGAAATCATCACCATCATCATCACCAACGATCCTCTCATCAGGAGGGGGTCAATCTCCATCAAAATCTTCACCAGCACCATCTCCTCTCAAAACCCTAGTTCATCTCTTGTATCCAATCTTGTATCAAAACCACAAATTGGTACCTGTCGGTTGCTAGTAGTGTTGATTACTCCTTGTAGTTGATGCTAATTGGTTTACTTGGTGGAAGATCATATGTTCAGATCCTTAATGCATATTATTACTCCTCTGATTATGAACATGAATATGCTTTGTGAGTAGTTACGTTTGTTCCTGAGGACATTGGTGAAGTCTTGCTATTAGTAGTCATGTGAATTTGGTATTCGTTCGATATTTTGATGAGATGTATGTTGTCTTTTCCACTAGTGGTGTTATGTGAATGTCGACTACATGACACTTCACCATTATTTGGGCCTAGAGGAAGGCATGGGGAAGTAATAAGTAGATGATGGGTTGCTAGAGTGACAGAACCTTAAACCCTAGTTTATGCATTGCTTCGTTAGGGGCTGATTTGGATCCATATGTTTAATGCTGTGGTTAGTTTACATTAATACTTCTTTTGTAGTCGCGGACGCTTGCAATAGGGGTTAATCATAAGTGGGATGCTTGTCCAAGTAAGGTCAGTACCCAAGCACCGGTCCACCTACATATCAAATTATAAAAGTACCAAACGCGAATCATATGGGCGCGATGAAAACTAGCTTGATGATAATTCCCATGTGTCCTCGGGAGCTCCTTTCTCATTATAAGAAATTGTCCAGGCTTATCCTTTGGTACATAAAGGATTGGGCCACCTTGCTGCACTTTATTTACTTTATTTAGTTGTTACTCATTACAATTTATCTTATTACAAAACTATCTATCACCTACAATTTCAGTGCTTGCAGAGAAAACCTTACTGAAAACCGCTTATCATTTCCTTCTGCTCCTCGTTGGGTTCGACACTCTTACTTATCTAAAGGACTACGATAGATCCCCTACACTTGTGGGTCATCAAGACTCTTTTCTGGTGCCGTTGCCGGGGAGTGTAGCGCTTTTGGTGAGTGGAACTTTGTAAGGAAACATTTATATAGTGTGCTGAAATTTTCTGTTACTTGTCACTATGGAAACTAATCCTTTGAGGGGCTTGTTCGAGGTATCTTCACCCCGACCAGAAGAGCAAAGAGTTGCTCCTCAACCTACTGAACTTTTTGAAAATATTTACTTTGAGATTCCTTCGGGTATGATAGAGAAACTGCTAGCTAATCCATTTGCAGGAGATGGAACATTGCATCCCGATTTACACCTTATCTTTGTGGATGAAGTTTGTGAATTATTTAAGCTTGCAGGTATTCCCGATGATGTTGTCAAAAGGAAGGTCTTCCCTTTATCTTTGAAGGGAGATGCATTGACATGGTATAGGCTATGTGATGATACGAGATCTTGGAATTATAAACGATTGAAGTGGGAATTTCACCAGAAGTTTTATCCTATGCATCTTGTTCATCGTGATCGTAACTACATATACAATTTCTGGCCTCGTGAAGTAGAAAGCATCGCTCAAGCTTGGGGGAGGCTTAAGTCAATGTTATATTCATGCCCCAATCACGAGCTCTCCCGGGAAATGATTATTCAAAATTTTTATGCTCGGATTTCTCTAAATGATCGCAACATGCTTGATACTTCCTGTGCTGGTTCTTATATGCTGAAGACTATTGAATTCAAATGGGACTTATTGGAAAGAATTAAACGCAACTCTGAAGATTGGGGTTACGACGATGGTAAGGAGTCAGGTATGACACCTAAGTTTGATTGTGTTAAATCTTTTAAGGATACCGATGCTTTTCGTGGATTTAGTGCCAAATATGGACTTGACTATGAGATAGTAGCTTCTTTCTATGAATGTTTTGCTACTCACGTTGATCTCCCTAAGTGAGGGAGTCCTGGATTAGGGGGTATCCGGACTGCCGGACTCTATACTTCGTCCGGACTATTGGAGCATGAAGATACAAGACTCAAGACTCCGTCCTGTGTCCGGATGGGACTCTCCTTTGCGTGGAAGACAAGCTTGGCGATCCGGATATCATATTTCCTTCCTTGTAACCGACTCTGTGTAAAACCTAGCCCTCTCTGGTGTCTATATAAACCGGAGAGGTTGATCCTTAGAAGGCCGATCAAAATTACAATCATAATCATCATAGGCTAGCTTCTAGGGTTTAGCATCTATGATCTCGTGGTAGATCTACTCTTGTACTACTCATATCATCAATATTAATCAAGCAGGAAGTAGGGTTTTACCTCCATCGAGAGGGCCCGAACCTGGGTAAACATTGTGTCCCTTGCTTCCTATTACCATCAGCCTAAGACGCGCAGATCGGGACCCGCTACCCGAGATTCGCCGGTTTTGACACCGACATTGGTGCTTTCGTTGAGAGTTCCTCTGTGTCGTCGCCGCGAGGCTTGATGGCGCCTTCAATCGTCAACAATATGGTCCAGGGTGAGACTTTTCTCCCCGGACAGATCTTCATGTTTGGCGGCTTCGCACTACGGGCCAACTCGCTTGGACATCTGGAGAAGATCGACAGCTACGCCCCCGGCCACCAGTTCAGGTTCGGGAACCTAAACTACTCGGCCGATATCCGCGGAGACTTGATCTTCAACGGAATCAGGCATGTGCCACGAGCGCCGAACAGTCACGATGAGCACGGCTTAGACCTGCTGTCGGACAATGCTCGGGATATCCCCCCTACAATAACCCCAGACCTAAATCCGGAGCAGACTGCGTGGCCGAAGGACGGGTGGATGGACCCCGCCCCGCAGGCCGCACACTCATCAGCGTTAGAGCCGAACACATGCCTCACCTCTAAGGAGGCCTGTGACTCCAGACCCCTGGACTCGTATCCGGTTGTAGGTTCCAGTCCGCACGCTCCCGAGCCCGCCGAGCCTGGTTGGGCTCCGGTAATGGAGTTTACCGCTGAGGATATCTTCCAGCACTCGCCCTTTGGCGACATGCTGAACTCGTTAAAGTCTCTCTCTTTGTCAGGAGGCCCTTGGCCGAACTATGTACGGCTCGAGTGGGAAGCAGGCGACAAAGGAACTCGTTGCCCACCCACCACCCACTTCATTGCCATGGTCGATGATCTAACCGACGTGCTTGACTTCGACTCCGAAGACATCGACGGTATGGACGACGATGCAGGAGAAGATTCAGAATCACTGGGGCACTGGACTACCACCTCTTCATATGATATATACATGGTGGACACGCCCAAAGAGGACGACGGCGACAATCCGGAAGATAAAACCCCCGGGCGAAAGCCAAAGCGACGGTGCAGACGCCGCTCCAAGTCCAGCAACAGTAAAAATAGCGACAAGAGCGTCAGGAAAATCGACACCTCAGTCAACTCCGAAGGAAACACCGACCATATGGACCCAGAAATGGAGCAGGATGAGCCAGGTCACGCCGAACACAGCTCGGTGCAGACGCCCGATCACAATAATCCCGAGGGACGAATCAACCAAACCGCCTCAGGAGAAGAACACAGTCTGGATGACGGTGCATTCATCATACCGGAAACACGCTTGGAACGAGATAACCTCCACAGAAAGCTTCTGGCCACTGTGAGAGGTCTGAAGAAGCAGAAGCAACGGCTAAAGGCCGCACAAGAAACGCTCAATCGCAGATGGAATAAAGTGCTAGACACTGAAGAAAAGTACGGCGACGATCGCCATACAAAGAGCTATCCAAAACGCAAGCTGGTGCCAGAATTCGACGATGCGGCCGTTCCACCAAAGAACAACACGGCCAGGAGGCCGGATAAACCACTTCATAACCGCAACAGAGCAGCTACCGACGCCGCACATGACTTACGCGAGCTCCTAGATAAGAAAGCCGGTGCGGCTAGGTCCATCTACAGATCTAAAGGACAGGCCCCGGCGCAGGACTATGGTCACCAAAACGATCATACCGATCGGATACCAGTTCGGAATAAAGACCAAACACAATAGCAGCCGACGGCATGCCACAGCACGTCCAGATATAAAGGGGCTGCACACCCCCTATGCTTCACTGAAGAAGTACTGGACCATGAATTTCCACAGGGTTTCAAACCTGTGAACATAGAGGCATACGACGGAACGACAGACCCAGGGGTCTGGATCGTGGATTTTATCCTACATATACACATGGCTCGTGGGGATGACCTCCACGCCATCAAATACCTTCCCCTCAAGCTAAAATGACCAGCTCGACACTGGTTGAAAAGCCTCCTCGAAAATTCAATTGGAAGTTGGGAGGAACTTGAGGACGCTTTCAGGGCCAATTTTCAAGGGACTTATGTCCGGCCTCCGGATGCAGACGAGCTAAGTCACATAATCCAACAGCCCGGAGAGTCCGCTCGCAAGCTTTGGAACATATTCCTCACTAAGAAGAATCAAATTGTCGATTGTACGGATGCTGAAGCCTTAGCGGCATTCAAACACAGCATCCGCGGCGAGTGGCCCGCCAGGCACCTCGGCCAAGAAAAGCCGAGGACAATGGCAGCCTTAACAAGCCTTATGACCCGCTTTTGCGCGGGGGAAGATAGCTGGTTGGCCCGTAAAGGCACCAGCGACCCAAGCACATCAGAAATAAGGGATGGCAATGGGAAGCCACAGCGCAATAAAAACAAGCGTCAAAACAAGGGAGAGAGCCCGAACAACATAACGGTTAACGCCAGATTCAGGAGCTCTCGACCCAGTCAGCAAAAGAAGCCATTTAAAGGTAGCAAAGAGGGACCGTCCGGTCTAAACAGAGTCTTGGACATACTGTGCCAAATTCATGGCTCCCTCGACAAACCTGCGAACCACACTCACAGAGAATGCTGGGTCTTCAAGCAGGCCGGCAAATTAAACGCCGAACACAAGGAAAGGGAGTCACCAAGTGAAGACGAGGATGAGCCTCGCCAGCCGAACACTGGGGGATAGAAAAAATTTCCACCAAAGGTTAAAACAGTAAACATGATCCACGTGACTCACACACCCACGAGAAGGCACGAACGCGCGCTCAGAGATGTGTACGCTATAGAGCCCATCGTACCCACACCTAACTACTGGTTGGCTTGTCCGAACACCTTCGATCACACGGACTGCCTGACTAGTATTCGACGCGGAGGATCAGAGGCCTTGGTTCTTAACCCAATAATCGACGGATACCAACTCACCCACGTCCTCATGGACGGTGGCAGCAGTCTCAATTTAATATACCAGGACACTGTCCGCATGATGGGGATAGACCCATCCTGAATTAGCCAAAGCAACACCACCTTTGAAGGGGTGATACCAGGCGTTCAAGCCTACGGCAGGGGCTCCGTCGTATTGGAGGTAACATTCGGCTCCCCAAGCAACTCCAGAAGCGAGGAACTACTCTTCACCATCGCACCCTTCCAAAGCGGCTATCACGCATTGCTTGGAAGAGCGGCCTTCGCCCGCTTCAATGCAGTAGCACATTATGCCTACCTTACACTCAAGATGCCCGGTCCATGTGGCGTCATCACCGTTAACGGAAACACAGAGCGCTCTTCAAGCACAGAGGAATCCACGACGGCTCTAGCGGCCGGAATTTAAGCGGCCTTCGATACCAATAAGCATTACTGGTCGTTAAGACCACGAACACGGTTAGACGAGTCCGGCAGCCCGGATAAAAATGAGCCAGGGCACCGTATATGTAATCCCATAAAGGACACCAGGGACTACAAATATTTAATAAAACCCCACCATGGGCCTGACCTTATTTACAGGCCAATGCCTTACACTTTAACCATCCATCGCACGCTTACGTCGTACTCCTTTACACGAGTTTTTATTTTTCACAAACACGATGCGTGCGATACCCTTCCAGGAAACGGCACAATGGAGACAAAGGCGCAGATGTGCAGCAGGGCCCCGCTCAAAGGTTTCTCTTTAGATTAAACCCCTGTGTAAACCTTTTATATTGCCTCTTGTTGTTTACACATCCCATGGGTACTATACCCACAGAGGATACTGCCGTTATTGGCATTTCTCCATGACAGATCAATGCACGTACCTGGAAATACATGATTTATAATGGAAGGGCGCTCTTCAGCCCATTTTCTGTTACAAAGTCCGAATACCTTCGGGAGTGTTCGGCGTCACGAGTTTGGCCTTATATGCATAAGCTCCGAATCATGTCTTTGGTCAAATGTTGGGTTTTCCCGGCTCCTGGGTTTGCCGCCTTACTTTCCATTTGTATCGGCTAAGGTGGCCAAAGGAGAACTACTGCGATTGTGCCCTGGTTATTCCGGATGAGCACCTCAGTAGAGAAAGACGAAAACTGACTGTCATGATACAACGAGAGACTATTCGACCACTCGAAGACTTATCGGAATCTTTAGGATTCCTCCACATTAAATAAGGACTGTTTCCCGGTCAGGTACACAAGGCGCCCGTATTCGGATGCACGCGAAGGTACCAGGGGCTACATAGTAGCCCCATGTCAGGACCCCAATTCCAAGTCACATTGATCTAGCCGGTAACACCTCATATCACTTTGGGCCTCACGCACGGTATTCCCACCGGTGTTGCCTTACCATGGCCCGGGACCGTTTGCGCCTTTTGGCTCACGTATATGATAGTGTCGCTAGCATCCATATGACAGAGAACCCGGGCCGACATGGCTAGTCATGAACCCAAAGCGGCACTAACCCATGGGGACAAGCATACATGAATCACATCGAGCATGTCGGTCATCAACGTGTGAATCCGGGCTGTAGCACTGGGCTAACAGGACTCCGGTATTCCTGGCTGTAGCAGGCTAGGCAGGACTCCGGATGTCACCAGCGTGGCATTTCCCGAAGGGACGGATATAGGAACGAAGTGAAACACATGCCGCCATCAAGTGTCCAAAGCAGTAGTCTTTGGGCTAGCGGACTCGTGAACTGGCTGTAGCGGACTACTATCGCCAGAAGCACTAGACTACATTTCCCCATATGAGAGGCTGCCAAGGATAAACAACTAGATTGTCGGATCCCACACATACCAAGCATTTCAAACATACACACAATATGCTCAATATGTGTAAATACAACATGGCATCACAACATAACTCTACGACTCAAATATTTATTCATTAGGCCCGAGGAGCGAGATATTACAAACATGGGTATCATGACCCAACATTCGTGAGCATACAATTCAAAGCACAAGCGAAGCTTAACATGTCCGAGTACGAGACATCTACAAATGAAAAAGGCTGAGAAGCCCGACTATCTACCAGATCTCGCCGAGGGCACAAGATCGTAGCTGAGGTAACAAGCTAAACGTCAAGTCCACGCTGAACTACTAGCGAGACCGAAGTCTCTGCAAAAACATAAAATAGGCAAACGTGAGTACATTTGTACTCAGCAAGACTTACATCAGAACTAACTGCACATGCATCGGTATCAAATAAATGGGTGGTGGAGTTTGACTGCAGCAAGCCAGCTTTGACTCGGTGGCTATCCTGAACTACGACTGCAAGTAACTCTTTTGAGGTGGCGCACACGAGTCCACATATTCACCATATCAATACACCACTATGGATCCACCCCGCCTCCCACGAGAACGCCATCCATAGCACTCACGCTTATCTTGCGCATTTTAGAGTATCCACTTTCACTTGTCTATGAACTATGCAAGGGTCCAAGTTTCCATATCCGAGGAATCGGCTATTCAATAGATAATGATAACCCCTGCAGGGTGTACTTCTTCACACACGCCTCGCCACTTATCGCCTCAGACACGTCATGTACCTCGGCAAGCTTCAAGCGGAAGCCGGGCGAGGGAGTCGGCCACGACCGACTAACCACACAAGTCTCTCGTCCAGGTTTATCGCCTATTCGGGTTCCATCCGCAAGGAGATCCGGCCGGCGTGTCGCTCACAGCCCCAAACGATGTGTACAGGGTTCCAAGCCTACCAAACGGGCGGCGCTTGGCATACCCGGCCACGGTGCCTAGTCTGTCCCAAGCCCACCTGTACTGGGTGCCACTTGGTAGACTACTAACACTACCTACAAACACCAGAAACTAGTTGCAACTCCTGGACAGAGAACAAGTTGATTAATAAGTCGAGAGGGTCACTTAAGCATTCCAATGTGTGGTAGTAACTGTTCATGGATCACAAACACAGAACTCAGTTCCTGAGGACGGCTGCAATGAGACAACCCACCATGTACTCCTACATGACCTCTCACCGCTACCTTTACCAAATCGTGTTCACACACTTAGCTCACACACAGTAGGACATGTTCACCACTTTCCAATTCATTCCCGATGAATCAGACCTGACACAACCCTAAGCAATAGCAGGCATGACAAACAAGCATGAATGAGTAGGCACATCAGGGCTCAAACAACTCCTACTCATGCTAGTGGGTTTCATCTAATTATTGTGGAATGACAGGTCATGCAGAGGATAAAGGGGTTCAGCTACCGCAGCAAGTAACACATGAGTCGTTGTTGTCCTAATGCAGTAAAAATAGAGCAGGAGCGAGAGAGTGGGATTATATCGGAATGAACAAGGGGGTTTTGCTTGCCTGCCACTTGTGAAGATAATATAGTTCTTCATCAGTGTCATCGATCTCATCGTGGAACGTCGTCTACTGAGAGGGGACAATCACCGGCAAACAAGGAAGAACACAATCAATGCAATGCAACAATATGATGCATGAATGTGACATGGCAATATGCTGTTGTTTGGGCTAATGCAACTAGCATCAAGGTTAAATGAAGTTGGTTTGAACCCAAGGATCAAATTCAAACTCCACATATTGTTATTTAAATTCCATTCATCTTATTTGTCCTAAACAGCAGCTATAAGTTGTTCTAACATGCATGAAAATGGTATAGATGGATAGATTGGATTTTTCTGATCATTTTTCATATATAATTTATCTCATTTGGAGTTACGGTTGAATTACTATGATTTTTAGAAGTTTATACTAATTTCTGGAATTTCCTGAATTATTTAAATTCCAGAAAATCATTAACTGCGTCAGCATGACGTCGGTGTGACATCAGCAAGTCAACAGGGGCGGTCCAGGTCAAACTGACCTGTGGGCCCTGCGTGCCAGTGTAATTAGATTAGCTAAAAACAATTAGTACTAATCCTAACTAATTAACAGGGCCGGGCCCCACCGCCGATGAGTCGGGAGAAAAGTCAAACCGGCAAAGGGGTCAACCCACGCCATCAACGGGTCGTGGTCGCCGGTGTTTAGCCCTTGGCCAGTCCAGACGCAAGCGGAGGGGGCTCGGAACGAGCCACATGGCATCATTTCGCCTTGGTTTGTTATGTTTGACGCAGCGCAAGGGCGCGCATCTAGTGGTGGCGGTGGTAGGTGCTGGGGTGGCCGGAAAAATGGCCGGCGACGACGTTGGCGGCTGCCGGAGCTCGGACGAACTCGGGTTCGTCGCTAGGAGGCACTGCAGGAGGTGCGGAGGGGTGTTGCGGGCTCCTGGGAACACGGTGAGTGTGGTGAAGCGCTCGGTTGCGGCTATAGGTGTCGGTGGCCACGGCGGCGACATGACTGGGCGGCGGTGAGCTCTCGGGTCCGGCGGAAACAACGGCTAGAGTGGCCAAACGGCATGGGAAGAAGAGGGTAATGGTTCAGCGGCTCACCGCGAGTCCAACGAGCGCGAGGGCGAGGCCGGGGACGCTCTGTGGCCGGTGAATCGAGCAACGGCGGCCGTCGGTGCAAAGGACGAAGATGGCGTCGAGGACGGTGTTGTAGGGCTTCCGGCAGGGCGTGTCTCGGTGGGGAGGAAGAGGGGTCGAGGCGGAGCGTCTGGCGCGGCCGGCGAGGCGAGGGAGCACGGTGGTTGTGGCAACGGCGCGGCGCGGCGACGAGCTCCGCTGGGCTGCAAGGAGGAGAGAGCAGAGGAGGGGAGCAAGCGGTGAGAGGAGAGAGGCCAGGGGGTCCAGAGCGGGCGCCGAGGAGGGCTTTGAGGCGCCTTGGTGAGGCGGCGAGCAGGAGGAGGCGTGGCGCAAGGCGCGCGCGTTGTTATCCGCCTCGCCATCTTGGCAGAGGTTAGGGATGACTGGCACCGAGCCAGGTGGGCTGGCCAGCACAAGTGAGGCCCAGGTAAGTGGGCTGCCAGGTGAGTTTTCTGCTCTGTTTTAATTTTGTTCTGTTTTCTATTTTTCTGTAGCTTTGTGGCTTTAATAAAAATACTAAATCAATCCCAAAAATCATGCAACTGCTCATGACCACTGTTGGAAATATATCCTACAGTAAACATTTCAGTTTGGGATTATTTGAGCATTTAAAATATTTTATAGTATTCAAATGCCCACATGCAAATAAGTAATGATTTAATTCAAAAATCCAGAATAGCCTCCAAAAATATGAAACCATTTTTGGCAGAGGGTTTAGCCAGGACCAAAGATGGTGAACATTTATGAAGGGCATTTTGGGTTCATTGAGAATATTTTTATTTGAACCTAGTTGATTTGGTTTGGTGCTAGGGTTTGAGCAATCCCCATTTCAACTTTCAATGAATTTAGACATGATGCAACAACCAAGCTAGCACTAGTGCATTGCAAGGCTAGGGATGTGACAACTAACCCCCACTAAACAAGAATCTCGCCCGAGATTCAAGACGGAGGTAAGAGGAAAAGGAAGTCACAAAGCTATCACAATCTTCATGATCCATTTGCCCTTCTCAAGATGTTGACTCATTCCATCATCTTGGTCTTGACGTCTTTGCTTTGAGATCTTCATCCAACACGATGGCGACAAAAGAATACTCTATAGGAAACGATCTCCTCGGAGATCGAGCACTCAAGATCAACTCGTGGAATGAGATGTTGAAACATCTCGAGTTGAGACACAAAACACATCGAGAGGGATGGAGGAACAACGACGGGGTTTGATTTGGTGGGCAACAATTCCACGCTTAGAAAGATGGTGGATGGTGTCAGATGGCGAGGAAATAATTGCCACGATCCCGTAACGGGGCACTTTGTAAAAGGTGACTCGAAGAACGGCTCCCTTAAGTGGCAAAAAGAATTACTTTTGATCCATAGATCATTGACAGTCTTCGTACCAGCTTAAGGCAATTTACAATTGATCGTTGAAAGAGTTCGAAGGAATGGCATACTCGGACTAGGATGGATGATGTGGACTACCTTGTTGAAGACAACGCAATGGATGATTTGCTTATCATTGGAAATGGATGGGGCCCATGGTAGGACCTCTTTTGAGGATGATCCTGAACAAGAATTACTAAGAAGGCAGCCCATAGTGAAATGGCACAAGGACGGTGCAAGTTGGGAACGAAATGCAACTGTTGGAATGTCCCAACCATCATATCTGCCTGAGATTCAGATCCAATTGGTGATAGGATACTTCAGACTCAGCATGTCTGAAAAGGAAAGGTTGCAACACAAATCGACGAGATGATGTTGCGAGATTCTCGGGAGATGGACTATGGTAGTAAGCTCCAAAACATGAGCGGGTTCTGCTACAAACAGGTGAACACGTTGTCCCGGACAAGCATGGCCACGTAGTAGTCTTATATTAAACACTACCAAGTTCAGGTGGGGGAACCACCATCGAGGATATCGAAGTCTTTCCATAAGTCCGGATTAGCTCTTATGAAGGGACTCCTTCACCTTGAGCAAATTAGTCAGTGGCTTGGTGTGCTAGGAACACATATGGAGTGGAGGCGGCCAACCTATCAAACCATAGAGCACTTCGCACGTGCATGACTGACTTGGGATGGTAACATAGGAAACAAAACAATCTTCCTCGAACTCACGGCGGCAACTTGCACCAAATGCACGTGAATCAGAGAAAGTCACTTCTTTCACCAAAACATATACCTCATGAACGGACCACGAAGGCAATGCTTACAAAAGTTTCCAACACTAGGTTGATGTTCAACATGAATCATGGGGGGGACAAAATGCTACTGATGGGCTCAATAGCAACTCATCGGAATTTCCATATCACTGGACTTCCACCATCATGTGAACACGGTGATAGTATTGGTCAGACCAAAAGATGTAATGGTGTATGCTCGAGGGATCAACCACGAGTAAGACAACATTACGAACATCGTTGGTACTGATTTGATTTGATGATAGCCCACACTCAAACCAAAGGATTTATAAGACAATAGGTCCAACAACTGATCACAGGGACCAATCGATGAAGATATCATCTTTCTTCAACACACACTACACAAGGATATCCCTTTGGAACGAACTAAGTTAGGCAAGCTTTTATCTTCCAACTCTCCAAGTTGTTGTTTAGCTTATCCAACTAGTTCAGGGGTATCCAACACAGATCCTTGGAGAATGGGTGGTTTAGAGAAAAACCAACATGATCACGAACTCAACATAGCGGTCAGGTGACAACCTGGTAACACTTCCGAGAAGATTTTCGGAACATCACGAAGCCACCGATATATTACTAAGCTCGAGAACAATCTTGCTTTTCAGGGCAAGACGATATGATCAAAGAGTAAGGGATTGATATAATCCTAACTCATTGATCGAAGGGTGCACCAGAAATAAGGACTAGGTAGCACGATCAATCTTAGTATGATGATTTAATAACCAACACGCTAAGAATGAGAATATTGTCCATTAACTACCAAGCAACGAGGTTGCTAGGAGTATCGATTTCACACACCACAATTCACTACTCGGCATTTCGGTTGCGACAACACGGAACCGAGGAATGAATAATGATGGCGGGAAGTATCACTGCATCAAGAATTCCTAAGAGGTTGTGCAATTCCCATGACATTCTTGACATAAGATGGCAATACCTCAGGGTAGAACAGAATCAAAAGCTGGATTGGCATTTGATCTGCGGAATACAACTGCTTTGACCCAATCCTAGATATGGATGAGGTACTGGAGTTTGTTTCTCCAAGTCATTCAGGACAGAATGGCTTGACGGACCACAAGATTAATAGGCATCGATAAACGAATGCACGCATACCCTTGACTATCAATTGACAAATGGGGGTCAAAAGACAAACTAAAAGGGGGACAACTCAAGGAACATACGATTTTCTGAGTTGTGGATGCATGGACTAGCATGTCGAACGAGTTCAACATATTTCTTCCGGATAACCCATGCAGAAAGGTAGAACTGGCACATTCACAACATAGGATAGGAAGCTCATTGAGAGCACTCTTGTTGTGATCTTTCGGTTCAAGAGAACTTCTACCAGAATGGTTCATGGTATTTGGAAGAAGGGAATACCACGGACCTCGAGGGCTAATGCAAAGGTTACTAATAACCTAAAGGAGCTAGCAATTACTATCAACATGAAGTAAGTAGGGTGAATCTCGGGTTCAAGAACCCAGGAATAGAATGCCTACTAACTAATAACATCACGGGATGCTTTCAAGAATAATGGCCAGAATCATCACACTGGGGATACAAAAGCATTGCTAAATTGCTAGGTGACACTCTAAGATGCCTAGGGTCATAATACTAGCTCCAACATATATGTCAAGGCAATAAATTACCTCAACGCACCGGTTAGTGTGCTTATTCTGACCATAAAGGACATTGGGGATGGAAAGAAAGGATTTGCAAATGCATCAGACTATTTAGAGACCTGGGATGACTCGGACAACATAACGGCTGTAAATGCTCAAAAAGATTTGAGACATCATGCAAAATGGTGGCATAACCACTCAACAACATCATATCAAGGTTCTGAGATCAACAGTTAACATACAGAAATAGTAGAAACTGAACTGGGGCTTAAATCCAACAATCTTAAAGGTCTATGGATTAGTAACACGTCATCCTGATAGATAGATGAGAAGCCTAGTTCTTAAACCCCGTAGAAAAGAAGAGGTTGACTCAGACCAGAAGGGCATAAGGTAAAGGAGTAAAAAGAGCCTTACGTTCCCTTCCACAATCAATTCCCTTATATAACTAAAGCATTTCTAGACTCAACTTCGACCAGTTTGGCTTGGTAATCCTACAGGCAACCTGGCTCGGATACCAAAACTGTCAGGACCCCGATTCCAAGTCACATCGATCTAGCCGGTAACACCTCATATCACTTTGCGGCCTCACGCACGGTATTCCCACGGATGTCGCCTTACCATGGCCCGGGACCGTTCGCGCCTTTTGGCTCACGTATATGATAGCGTCGCTAGCATCCATATGATAGAGAACCCGGGCCGACATGGCTAGTCGTGAACCCAAAGTGGCACTAACCCATGGGGACAGGCATACATGAATCACATCGAGCATGGTCGGTCATCAACGTGTGAATCTGGGCTGTAGCACTGGGCTAACAGGACTCCGGTATTCCGGGCTGTAGCAGGCTAGGCAGGACTCCCGATGTCACCGCGTGACATTTCCTCGAAGGGACAGACATAGGAACGAAGTGAAACACATGTCGGCCAGTCAAGTGTCCAAAGCGGTAGTGCTGGGCTAGCAGGACTCCGGTGAACCGGGCTGTAGCGGACTACTATCGCTCAGGAAGCACTAGACTACATTTCCCCATATGAGAGGCTGCCAAGGATAAACAACTAGATTGTCGGATCCCACGCGTACCAAGCATTTCAAACATACACACAATATGCTCAATATGTGTAAATACAACATGGCATCACAACATAACTCTATGACTCAAATATTTATTCATTAGGCTCCGAGGAGCGAGATATTACAAACATGGGTCTCATGACCCAACATTCGAAGCATACAATTCAAAGCACAAGCGAAGCTTAACATGTCCGAGTACAGACATCTACAAATGAAAAAGGCTGAGAAGCCTGACTATCTACCAGATCCTGCCGAGGGCACAAGATCGTAGCTGAGGTAACAAGCTAAACGTCGAATTCCACGCGGAACTACTAGCGAGACTGAAGTCTCTCTGCAAAAACATAAAATAGGCAAACGTGAGTACAACTGTACTCAGCAAGACTTACATCAGAACTAACTACACTTGCATCGGTATCAATAAAGGGGTGGTGGAGTTTGACTGCAGCAAGCCAGCTTTGACTCGGTGGCTATCCTGAACTACGACTGCAAGTAACTCTTTTGAGGTGGCGCACACGAGTCCACATATTCACCATATCAATACACCACTATGGATCCACTCCCGTCTCCCTACGAGAACGCCATCCATAGAACTCACGCTTATCTTGCGCATTTTAGAGTATCCACTTTCACTTGTCTATGAACTATGCAAGGGGTCCAAGTTTCCATATCCGAGGAATCCGCTATTCAATAGATAATGATAACCATGCAGGGTGTACTTCTTCACACACGCCTCGCCACTTATCGCCATGTACACGTCATGTACCTCGGCAACCTTCAAGCGAAGCCGGACGAGGAGTCGGCCACGACCGACTAACCACACAAGTCTCTCGTCCAGGTTTATCGCCTATTCGGGTTCCATCCGCAAGGAGATCCGCGGGGTGTCGCCACGGCCCCAAACAATGTGTCTGAGGTTCCAAGCCCACCAAACGGGCGGCGCTTGGCATACCCAGCCACGGTGCCTAGTCTGTCCCAAGCCCACCTGTACCGGGTGCCACTTGGTAGACTACTAACACTACCTACAAACACCAGAAACTAGTTGCAACTCCTGGACAGAGATCAAGTTGATTAATAAGTCGAGAGCGCCACTTAAGCATTCCAATGTGTGGTAGTAACTGTTCATGGATCACAAACACAGAACTCAGTTCCTGAGGATGGCTGCAATGAGACAACCCACCATGTACTCCTACATGGCCTCTCACCGCTACCTTTACCAAATCGTGTTCACACACTTAGCTCACACACAGTAAAACATGTTCACCACTTTCCAATTCATTCCCGATGAATCAGACCTGACACAACTCTAAGCAATAGCAGGCATGACAAACAAGCATGAATGAGTAGGCACATCAGGGCTCAAACAACTCCTACTCATGCTAGTGGGTTTCATCTAATTACTGTGGAATGACAGGTCATGTAGAGGATAAAGGGGTTCAGCTACCGCAGCAAGTAACTGATGAGTCGTTGTTGTCCTAATGCAGTAAAAATAGAGCAGGAGCGAGAGAGTGGGATAATATCGGAATGAAAAAGGGGGTTTTGCTTGCCTGGCACTTCTGAAGATAATATAGTTCTTCATCGGTGTCATCGATCTCATCGTCGAACGTTGTCTACTGAGAGGTGACAATCACCGGCAAACAAGGAAGAACACAATCAATGCAATGCAACAATATGATGCATGAATGTGACATGCCAATATGCTATTGTTTGGGCTAATGCAACTAGCATCAAGGTTAAATGAAGTTGGTTTGAACCCAAGGTTCAAATTCAAACTCCACATATGGTTATTTAAATTCCATTCATTTTATTTGTCCTAAATAGCAGCTATAAGTTGCTCTAACATTTATGAAAATGGTACAGATGGATAGATTGGATTTTTCTGATCATTTTTCATATATAATTTATCTCATTTGGAGTTGCGGTTGAATTACTATGATTTTTAGAAGTTTATACTAATTTCTGGAATTTCTTGAATTATTTAAATTCTAGAAAATCATTAACTGTGTCAGCATGACGTCGGTGTGACGTCAGCAAGTCAACAGGGGCGGTCCAGGTCAAACTGACCTGTGGGCTCTGCGTGTCAGTGTAATTAGATTAGCTAAAAACAATTAGTACTAATCCTAACTAATTAACAGGGCCGGGCCCCACCTGTCAGTGAGTCAGGGGAAAAGTCAAACCGGGCAGTGGGGTCAACCCACACCGGTCAACGGGTCAGCGGTCGCCGGAGTTTAGCCGCCGACGAGTCCAGACGCGGCGGAGGGGCTCGGAAACGAGCCACGTGGCATCATTTCGGCCGTGGTTTGTTGCTTTCGAACGCGCGCAGTGGCGCGCATCTAGTGGTGGCGGTGGTAGGTGCTGGGGTGGCCGGAAAAATGGCCGGCAACGACGTTGGCGGCTGCCAGAGATCGGACGAACTCGGGGTCGTTGCTAGGAGGCACGGCAGGAGGTGCGGAGGGGTGTTGCGGGCTCCTGGGGACACGGTGAGTGCGGTGAAGCGCTCGGTTGCGGCTATAGGTGACGGTGGCCACGGCGGCGACATGACTGGGCGGCGGTGAGCTCTCGGGTCCGGCGGAAACAACGGCTAGAGGGGCCAAAAGGCATGGGAAGAAGAGGGGAACGGTTCAGCGGCTCACCGCGAGTCCAACGAGCGCGAGGGCGAGGCCGGGGACGCTCTATGGCCGGTGAATCGAGCAATGGCGGCCGTCGGTGCAAAGGACGAAGATGGCGTCGAGGACGGCGTTGTAGGGCTTCTGGCAGGGCGTGTCTCGGTGGGGAGCAAGAGGGGGTCGAGGCGGAGCGTCTTGGCGCGTCGGCGAGGCGAGGGGAGCACGGTGGTTGTGGCAAACGGCGTCGGCGGCGACGAGCTCTGCTCGGGCGCGTGTAGGGAGAGAGCAGAGGAGGGGGAGAGCGAGCAGCGAGAGGGAGAGAGGCCAGGGGGTCCAGAGCAGCGCCGAGGAGGGGCTTTGAGGCGCCTTGGTGAGGCAGGCGAGCAGGGAGGAGGCGTGGCGCCTCGCGCGCGCGTGCGCTGTCCCGCCTCTGCCTACTGGAAGAGGTTAGGGATGACTGGCACCGAGCCAGGTGGGCTGGCCAGCACAAGTGAGGCCCAGGTTTTTCTGCTCTGTTTTAATTTTGTTCTGTTTTCTATTTTTCTGCAGCTTTGTGGCTTTAATAAAAATACTAAATCAATCCCAAAAATCATGCAACTTTCATGACCACTGTTGGAAATATATCCTACAGTAAACATTTCAGTTTGGGATTATTTGAGCATTTAAAATATTTTATAGTATTTAAATGCCCAAATGCAAATAAGTAATGATTTAATTCAAAAATCCAGAATAGCCTCCAAAAATATGAAACCAGTTTTGGCAGAGGGTTTAGCCAGGACCAAAGATGGTGAACATTTATGAAGGGCATTTTGGGTTCATTGAGAATATTTTTATTTGAACCTAGTTGATTTGGTTTGGTGCTAGGGTTTGAGCAATCCCCATTTCAACTTTCAATAAATTTAGACATGATGCAACAACCAAGCTAGCACTAGTGCATTGCAAGGCTAGGGATGTGACACCCCACCGTTAAATTCCCATGGCTAAGCGAAAGTGTTACAGCTATATAGTCCGGTTGCCTAGTTCGATGTGCGATCACCTACTTAATGGACCAAGACAATGGATCAAGTGTGATTACACATATTTTTAGAGAACACCCCCGCATTGTATGCGTGGGGGCTGAAGCCAACGACTGCTAACTTTCGGATTACACATATAAAAACGGCCGCACTGGAGACACAATAATACTTTCAGGAAAAAGTATAAATATAGCCTTGTAATCAAAATAACATTGTTTTAACAATGATTCGATTTGTCAATCGAACAAGACATTCTTCGAGCACTGCGCCTCTATTAAGCAGGCACCTTCTGTTACCTGCTCCAAATAGTGATCGGCCGAATTGTGGCCTCACGCCGGATTCTGGGTCGCTACAATGGTGGCCTCCATATTTGTCCAATATGCTTAAACGCGGGCAAGAGCCATTCGTGCACCCTCTATTCACACCGACCTTCTCATGGCGTCGATCTGAGACACGACCTGAGGGAATTGTTGCACCAAGCCAAAGTAACTGTCCGATTTAGGCCCCTTCGGCCAAAGATGGTCTATTACAGACCGCATTGCAAGCCCGGACAGCCTATGAAGCTCCGCCACAGCAGCCATCTTCTCACTTAACGGCAGCGGGCGCGCGGGAGCATTGAACTGCGACCAGAAAAGCTTCTCCACTTCTTTATCACCTTGACCCTCGAAAAACTTGGCTGCATCAGTTGTACTCTTCGCCAAGTCCGCAACGCGTCTGCAGGACTCCAGCGTCCATCCAGGGGAGCATACTTCGGATCCAAAAACTTCGTGCGGAGTAAGTAGGAGCCCCCAGCCGCGATTTTACCGGCCTGTCGAAGCTCCTCCCGCACACCCCTGATTTCGGTCCGCATCTCCTTGGTGGCATTAAGTTCCTTGTTCAGGTCAGCCGAATTAACCCGATTCTCCTTTTCAAGGAGTTCATACCGGTCGGCGACATTTTTCAACTCCACAGACATTTCGGCTATCTTTTCCTCGCTTCGGTGATGAGCAGCCTGTGCGGCTCTCAACTCTTCGGCCGCCTTTAGGGCAGCCGCATTGCTAGCCCGAGCTTGTTCCTTGGCCTGGGCAAGTTCCGCCCTCAGGGCTTCCACGGCAGCAGCCCCGTCTGCAGTCCAAACATGTCGTATTAATATCATGCCCCTCTCAAATTTTCCTATAAAATATATTTAGGAAATCAGAGCACACACCTTGTGACTCGTCCAGCCGCTCATTCACCAGTGTGATATCGGCATCAATAGCCCCAATCTGCCTCCTTAATTCGGCAACTTCAATGGACTGGTCAGTTGCCGAATCCTTAGACACCTGCGCATACATACAGTGCATCCATTACTTATACATTATGATCCTCCGTTTGCCGCCTAGGGCGGGAAACCAGAGTCTCAGGGGCTACTATCCATATGGAGCACACCTAGCGCATGCCTCATTGTCAAAAATTATGTATTTTTCATTACATACATCAAAGCCTCTGAGAAAGCTCGTAAATGCTTCATTCAAACCGCTTGTGGCGGACGAAATCTTTTTGAGCACCGTGCTCATTAATGAGAGGTGCTCCTCTGAGAGTGCGGCTCGCTCCAGAAGGCCCGTCAGTATGTCCGGCCGGACACCAAACTGAGCCGGATCCTTCTGATCACCCCCCGTGGAAGCCGAACGCTCTGGCCTCAGGGCGGCTGAAGGATTAGCTCATGCCTTCGGCAGATCCGGACTCCTCTGTGACAACACCTCGGTGTCGCCCGCCTCATGAGGCGGAGAGGTGGGTGGGGTTTCACTCTCCATCATCTCCGTAGGAAGATCCCCCGAAGACAAACACTGCTGAGAAGAGCTGCCGGCCGGGCTGCAAAAAAATGAATCCTGGTTATTAATCTCGGAGGAATGCAGTACCTCCAAATTAACTATTAACTCACAGCTCGGTTGAGGGCTGGCCTGTTGGTGGGCATGACGTGGTGAGGACGCCCGTTGGGGTAGAGCCCCTTGGTGACGCTTTCTTCCCCTGTTTGGGCATCTCCGTCTCCAAGTCTTCGGAGACGCCCCTTTTCTTCCTGCGTGGGGAGGAGGCCTCGGATTCCCCTCCTCGACTCTCCTCCTTTGGGGAGGAAGCAATTCCTCTGGTTCGGATGCGCAGTGTGTGAAGTTCGGCTTCACTGTCCTTCCCTTCGTCTCTCCTAGAGGGCATTTTGCTGAGCACCCGGCCAAGCATCTTGGCAATGGATGGGCTAGGTGAGCCTTCGGGAAGTGGCAACGGATACCTGATTCTCTCCGCCTTGCTGAGTCATTCCTGGCCACAGAGGGTTTTCAGAATAATGACTATGACAAATATGAACAAAGTGTCCGGTTTCAAGGTTACTTACTTGGGTATCTAGGCGATTGCAGCTTAGGACCGCATCCTCGGTGGTGTCCGGACACTTTACTTGTGGTCCGAAGAATAATTTACACATCCCTTCGAGCTTCAGGCCGAAGAAGTGCTTAATAGTCCGCGGACCCTCCGGATTGAACTCCACATCCGGAGAGGCCGGCTTTTGCACGGCAACATCTGTCGGATTAGCATTACTTGGACTATGCTGACAAGGTTAATGTCCTTCTCAAGAAGCTACCTGATACGGCTCTGCAGTATTGGAAATTCACTAGCGGCCCCCCAATTTTGTCCTACGTCGGTCCATGACGCCAATTGTGACGGAGGGCCCGAGCAGAACTCGGGGGCGGCCACCCACTTTGTGCCTCTGGGAGCCGTGACATAAAACCACCTCCGTTGCCATACATCAGATACTTCTGGGAAAGAGCCCTCTGGCCATGGGGCATCGGCGTTCCTGCTTATTATGGCACCTCCGCACTCTGCATGTCGCCCCTCGATCATCTTCGGGCTTCACATTGAAGGTCTTGAGCCATAAGCCGAAGTGTGGAGTGACGTGGAGAAAAGCCTCGCACACAATGATGAACGACGAGATATGGAGGATAGCGTCCGGAGCTAGATCATGAAAATCTAACCCGTAATAGAACATGAGCCCCCTCACAAAGGGATCAAGGGTGAGGCCCAAGCCGCAGAGGAAGTGAGGGACAAATACGACGCTCTCATTGGGCTCGTGTAGGATCTTGAAGTATGTCTAGAGGGGGGGTGATTAGATTACTTGACCAATTAAAAACTTAACCTTTTCCCAATTTTAGTCTTTGGTAGATTTTAACTATCTTAGCACAAGTCAAGCAATCTTCACACAATTCAACCAACCATCCAAAGAGTATATGGGCAGCGGAAAGTAAAGCATGCAACTTGCAAGAATGTAAAGGGAAGGGTTTGGAGGATTCAAACGCAATTGGAGACACGAATGTTTTTGTCGTGGATCCGATAGGTGGTGCTATCGTACATCCACGTTGATGGAGACTTCATCCCATGAAGGGTAATGGCTGCACGAGTCCACGGAGGGCTCCACCCACGAAGGGTCCACGAAGAAGCAACCTTGTCTACCCCACCATGGCCGTCTCCCACGAAGGACATGCCTCACTAGAGGTAGATCTTCACGAAGTAGGCAATCTCCTTGCCCTTACATACTCCTTGGTTCAACTCCACCATCTTGTCGGAGGCTCCCAAGTGACACCTAGCCAATCTAGGAGACACCACTCTCCAAGAAGTAACAAATGGTGTGTTGATGATGAACTCCTTGCTCTTGTGCTTCAAATGATAGTCTCCCCAACACTCAACTCTCTCTCACAGGATTTGTATTTGGTGGAAAGAATATTTGAGTGGAAAGCAACTTGGGGAAGGCTAGAGATCAAGATTCATATGGTAGGAATGGAATATCTTGGCCTCAACACATGAGTAGGTTGTCTCTCTCGAAATGGTAAGTTGGAAGTGTAGGTTTGTTCGATGGCTCTCCACGAATGAAGAGGAGGTGGAGGGGTATATATAGCCTCCACACAAAATCTAACCGTTACACACAATTTACCAATCTAGGTGGGACCAAATCAACAAACTCGATCGGACCGATTTAGTAAACCTAGTGACCGTTAGGATTTTTGGTGGGACCGACATGCAACTCGGTAGGACCGATATGGTTAGGGTTAGGGCATAACGTAATCTCGGTGAGACCGATTACACAAACTCGGTGAGACCGAATTTGGTAATAAGCTAACCAGAGAGTTGGTCAGGTAAACTCGGTGGGACCCGTTCGCTCATTTCAGTGGGACCAAAATGTTACGAAAGGGAAAGAGAGAGATTACATTGCAATCTCAGTGGGACCGATCGCTCACTTCGGTTAGACCAAAACGTTACGAAGGGAAACAGAGAGATTACAATCCCATCTCGGTGAGACCGAGATCCCTATCGGTGAGACCGATTTGCCTAGGGTTTGTGGAAGTGGCTATGACATCCGAACTCGGTGGCGCCGGATAGAAAGAATTGCTGGGGCCGAGTTTGACTTTGGTTTTGGGTCATATGTGGATGTGAGAAAGTAGTTGAGGGTTTTTGGAGCATATAACTAAGCATCATGGAGCAAGAAACTCATTAAGAAACAGCTCATCCCTTCTTGATAGTATTGGCTTTTCCTATAGACTCAATGTGATCTTGGATCATTAAAATATAAAATGAAGAGTCTTGAGCTTTTGAGCTTGAGCCAATCCTTTTATCCTTAGTATTTTGAGGGATCCACTTTCCTCATCCATGCCATGCCATTCATTGAGCTTTCCTGAAATATTGGTCTTGGAATTGTATTAGCCCAATGAGCTATACGTTGTTAGGAATTACCAAAACCACCTAGGGATAGTTGCACTTTCAATCTCCCCCTTTTTGGTAATTGATGACAACATATAGATCAAAGCTTCGACAAATGATAATAAGATTTAAAAACATCATCGCTTTGAGAAGTATGTGATAAGCAAGAGCTCCCCCTAAATTTTTGCATAGTTTTAAGATTTGCTTTGGACTGCAAATGCACAAGGAATTAGGCTCATGGGTTACTCTTCCATGTCACATACATCTTGGTGGAGCGCTCAAAATAATAAAGATTGAATACATGCGCTCATCACCAAGCAAAGTGAATGATCATATAGAGATAAATGTGATAATGTCATCCAACAAGCATAAGTGTAGCTTATGATCAAACACATGATCATCAATGTCTCACACAGGCAGAAATGTAGTATCTCAAGCAAGCAAAAGCAAATAAGTTCAACCACCAAAACAAGAGAGAACAAAAGCAAACTCTCTCTCTCTCGAAGCCTATGATCTATACATTTTTCTCCCCCTTTGGCAATAAGTTACCAAAAAGTTCATAGAAAATGCATAGTGCTAGATCGACTCTCAGGTTTGGTCTTCAGGTGGTGGTGTAGAGATGGCTCCTTGGACGAAGACTTCAGTCAATGTTGATGGAGCTGGAGGTGTAGGTGCTGAAGCTGGTTGCACTGGAGTTGTAGGACCTGTAGCTGGTGCAGATGAAGTGGCTCTGGTGTATGTCACTGGCACTGTAGCTGATCTCTGAGCTCGAGGCACTCTGGCAAATGCATCTGTGGTTGTCTTGCCCTTCCTCTCCTGCATGTCATCCTGAAGCTGCTCAACAACAGACTGGATCTCATTTACTTTCACATCCAAGTCATAGAACTTCTGCTCCATGATCCTCTCAAGGCTCTCCTGGTTTTGAGTCAAGGTGGCCAGCCCTTTCTCAATCCACAGAGTGGATGCAATCAAGTAGCCTAGTTGATCTTGTTTGCTCTTCAAAAAGTACTGAGATGCCTCTTCCATTGTTGGCATCTTGGTAGCCTTCTCTGTCCTTGCCTTCTCCTTCTTCTCTTTGTGCTTGCACTGAAGATGGTTCATCTTCATTCATCACTACTTCGTTGTCCTCAAAGTCTGGATAGATAGCATGGTGTTCCTTATCCAACTGGTATGTGTCTGTGCCCATCTTGAAGTTAATCAGCTCCTGGATTTGTGGGGCATATCCACAACTTCTTTTCTGGTCTGCTGCTGTCCTCTTGATAGTCTCAACTATGAGGCTCATGACCTTGAACTTCTAAGGCACATCAAATATGTGTAGCAAGTTGATAGCATGGCCTCTGATCATTTTGTGGTCACGTGACTTGGGCAAGAGGGTGTGCCTGAGGATCCAGTTGATGGTTGGCAGTCCTGACAGAAGATAGTGTATAGATGCAAACTTATGTGTTTCAATTGCAGCATCTGGGATCTCTTTGTACATGTGTGCCATAGAATTATGATCCTTCTTCTTCTTGGCATAGACATCCAAGTCATCTTCACTCTCCTTTGGGGCATTGATCAAATTTGCCCATTCCTCAATAGTTGATTGGTACCTTGTACCTTCAGACATCCAAACTATCTTGCCATCTGGATAGAAATGTGATGTGGAGTAGAATTGCATTATGAGTTCATCATTCCACTTTGTGAACTTTTGTCCAACAAAGTCTGCAACTCCACAAGCACTGAAGCTGTCATACACTCCAGGATAGTGTTCCTCATTGGCCTTGATGTATTTCCAATCCACCCACCTCATGTCACAAACAATTGGCTTCTTGTCCAACAGCACAGTCTCATAGAAATCATGTTGTTCCTTAGTGTGGAACCTGCACTACTAGAAAAAGACCTACTAATGGTGCACCAGTTTTGCCTACTAATGGCGCACTACTGGTACGCCGTTAGTATCACGCCACTAGTATTTTTTACTAATGGCGCAGGTGCGCCATTAGTATCTGGTATACTAATGGCGCACCACTGGTGCGCCATTAGTATAGGCCTCGGTGCGCCATTAGTATAGGCCACGGTGCGCCATTAGTATTTTTGAATTTTGAAGGCGGGAAAATAGTAGTGGCGCACCGTCTAACCCCCACCGTGCGCCATTGCTATTTTTGAATTTTGTATTTGGATCTGGATCACGATTTTTTTGCCCATTTTTTGCTCGTTTTTTTTCTCGTTTTTTTGCACGATATTATTTCAAATTTTGTTCCCGTTTTTGGATCTTGTACATTCTTTTGCCGTGTTCTTTTGCCGGAGAGGAGTTCGCCGGAGAGGAGGAGGAGGAGGTGACCGCAGCATCGCCAGAGAGGAGGACGAGGTCACCGGAGACGAGTTCACCGGAGCATCGGAGAGGAGGAAGGATAAACCATGAGGGAATGGGAGGAGAGGAGGGAGGAGGAGCTCACCGGAGAGGAGGGAGGAGGAGCTCACATGAGAGGAGGGAGGAGGAGCTCACCGGAGATGAGGGAGGAGGAGCTCACTGGAGAGGAGGGACGAGAAACCGTGAGGGGAGTGGAGGGGAGGAGAGGAGAGGAGGGACGAGAAACCGTGAGGGGAGTGGAGGGGAGGAGAGGAGAGGAGGGAGGAGGAGGTCGCCGGAGAGGAGGAGGAGGTCACCGGAGAGGAGGAGGAGGAGGTCGCCGGAGAGGAGGAGGAGGAGGTCGCCGGAGAGGAGCAGGGTAGCATGGTGGAGGAGTGGAGGAGAGGTGGAGTGGAGGAGAAGAATGAAGAGGTAAGGAGGAGAGGTCAAGCCCAGCCATATAGCAATGAGATACTAATGGCACTGCAATGGCAGTGCGCCATTAGTAACTTATTTTTATTTTGTTGATTTATTTTGAATTTTGAAGGCGGGAAAATACTAATGGCGCACAGCGGGCTGGTGCGCCATTAGTAACTTTTTTTGATTTATTTTGAATTTTGAAGGCGGGAAGATACTAATGGCGCACTACAGTAGGTGCGCCATTAGTAATTTTTTTAGTTTTTGATTTATTTTGAATTTTGAAGGCGGGAAGATAGTAATGATAACCACAGGCAAAAGCGCCATTAGTAAGTTTGAATTTTTTGAATTTTTTAAATCTCCAGATCTTAAAAGGCCCGTGAACTTTTTTCTGATAGGTTTTGAGGATTTTGAAAATGTTTAACGGGTTCCTTGTTAAATTTGGATGTAACTTTCCTAGTAGATGATTTTTCATATAAAAAACTTTTTCATCCGAGTTAGTATGCAAAGTTATGCCCATTTTTACAAATTCTCTAGAGATTTTGCAAAAAAGTCTAAAATTCATGTTTGTAAATTTTGTTGACAACTAGACCACATATCACATGGGAATATTATTTTCTTTTATTTTTTGACATTTTCATCATTTTCTTTTATTTTTTAAACTGAAAAGGCGATCCACAAATGGGGGAGTGCATTCGGGAATGTTTAAATAATACTAGGCGCACTCACTCCCACGGTGCGCCATTAGTAGTTTTGAAAAATTAAAAAATCTTTACTAATGGCGCATCGTGGGATGTGGTGCGATTAGTTTATTGATTAATGGCGCACCAACACGTGGTGCGCCATTAGTATTTAGTAATGGCGCACCACATGTAAAGTGCGCCATTAGTGTCCATCCCATCTATAGCCCTTTTCCTAGTAGTGCTGTAGTCAACAACAGTCCTTCTCCTGATTGCATAAGGATCAGACAACCTCCACTGTCTGAGCCCTTCATCCTTCCTTAGCTTCATATTCTCAGCCACTGCATGAGCATCATTGTGGTCTGGAATCTTAGGTTTCAGCTTCCTCAGAACTTGACCTTCATCCTCTTCTTCCTCAGCAACTTCAGGCACTGGGGCCTTGTTCTTCTCTGCAGCAGATATGTTTATGGTATTCCTCTTAGGTGCAGTCTTGGGCTTGGAGGCAGCTTTGGGTGCTTCTTTGGGCTTTGATGATGCAGCCCCTGACCTTGTAGCATCACCCATAAGATTTTGAGCCTCGGGTGCTGGTGCAGCAACCTCTTCTTCCTCCTCCTCAGAGTCTCTCCTCATAGAGGGATTGCCAAGAACTTTGGTAGTAGTGGTTCTGACTCTCTTCTTCTTTTTGTCTTGACCAGCAGCATCATCTTCTAACTCAATAGTAAACTTCATGGTTTCTCCAGTGGGTGGCGCAGCGACCTCTTTGACGCCCATCCCGGCGCCCACAGTGCGCTCTTCCCATGGTGTGCACCATGAGCAGCGTCATCATACAGATGACCCTGGACGCCGTCGTGGGAAGAGCCTTGCGCTTCATCCACGAGACGAAGGAGGCTTACGTACCCGCCGAAGCGCTGGCGAAAGTGGCACGCGGCCGCTGGGCTGTGACGGAGCTCCTTCTAACGTGGTTAGAAGTCGGAGCGCCCCATGGTCCACGCAGCCTTCACCACCACCCACACCAGCGGAAGCTTTGGCGCGCGCGCAGCTGCTCCTCGATTTCCCTCCTGCTGCGGAGAAGCTTGATGAGTGGAGAGCCACCATCCGGAGCCTCGTTGCCGTCGCCAACAAGGACGGTTCGCGAACAACGGGGCCCTCGGGTCGGCGCTCCGTCGAGGCACTGCACTCTAGTAGAGGAGGGATCGGGGGTGCTGCGGCCACGGTACACTCTCCCCCTCCACGTCAACCGCCGCGAGCGTCTGTCCGTCATGACGACGCTTGTGATGATATCTCCATAGCGTTGTCCGACACGCGGACCCGCCGTGACCAGCGCTAAATTATTCGAGAGTGAGCTCACAAAGACGCTCGAACCACCATCAAGCGCCGACGCGATACACGCAACCGGTCTGACAAGCGGGCAGGGCCCACTATGGAACACCCGGTTCCGGGGGGCTCCGGCGGCCTGCCTTACGAGGTAGCTTGCCCGGTGAGGGAGTCCCGGATTAGGGGGTGTCCGGATAGCCGAACTATCACCGTTGGCCGGACTCCTGGACTATGAAGATACAAGATTGAAGACTTCGTCCCGTGTCCGGATGGACTTTCCTTGGCGTGGAAGGCAAGCTTGGCGATACGGATATGTAGATCTCCTACTATTGTAACCGACTCTGTGTAACCCTAACCTATCCGGTGTCTATATAAACCGGAGGGTTTTAGTTCGTAGGACTAACAACAATCATACCATAGGCTAGCTTCTAGGGTTTAGCCTCCTTGATCTCGTGGTAGATCTACTCTTGTACTACCCATATCATCAATGTTAATCAAGCAGGAGTAGGGTATTACCTCCATCGAGAGGGCCCAACCTGGGTAAAACCATCGTGTCCCTTGTCTCGTTACCATCCGCCTAGACGCGCTGATTCGGGACCCCTACCGAGATCCGCCGTTTTGACACCGACATTGGTGCTTTCATTGAGAGTTCCTCCGTGTCGTTGCCGCCAGAAGGATGCCTCATCCCGCCTTTGAAGACGATATTATCGCCAAAGGAGCCTTGGCCACCGCCGACTCTCCGCTAGGTGGTTTTCTTATGACCGCCATTGGCATTGCCGCGCTACCGACGGTGACTTCTCGAGTCATCGAAACCAATCTTCACGCCAATCGAACTTGCCGAACAAGTTAGATTCGATCGAGCTCTACTCCGTAAACAAGCTCTTGGATCGACGCCGCCTGGGAGTCGCCATAAACCACGCACTCAGATCGAGCCTAAAACCGATCCGAGAGATCAACTCTCCCAAGCTACCCATCATGTTGTTGTGATAGAGGAGCAATGCGGCGATTCTTCTTCTATCTTAAGGACTAGCTACGTCCAGATTCCCGATCCCTCCATGCCGGATTCACGCAGAGGGACGGATGTCGATCAAGCCCTCGAACTTAAAGTCAGCGGGTTGACTCATTGATAGCATTCAAAAATCCAAGCTTCCGAAGTTCGAAACATCTCGCCCTCGAGTCTTAAATTGGACGGGTTCCGGATCTAGTTCCACCCGCCCACCCAAACATTAGCAATCTATCCTGAATTCGGCAAGAGCCGATCGAAACAAGACATCATTATCGGGCCAGATTCCTCCCGGTTATGGACAGGATAAAGGACTGCCGAGAGGAGGACGAATCTCACTTTTTTGCAATAATTGCACGGACAAAGGAATCCTAAACACCATAAGTCCTCGCAAAATTACACGCTTGATGACTTGGTGACCATAGTACAAAAGTACTCTTGGCGATGGAGAGTGCTTGAAAACCGAAAGTCAATTTTGGGATAATCCGCCCCAATACATCCCTAGTCCGAATAAAAGGGTGCATCATCACCAAGCACCCGGATTAAATATCAAAAACAAAACCCCTAAAGGGTAATGGAACTGCATCGAGGGTTGGCTAAACGAACCCCGCAAAATTCATAGCACGAGGGTGCCACTCCAACTCATAGCCTTCGAGCCTGTTGGATACTACGGCAGTGGCCAAAAGTGGCGAAGAGCTTCTAGCTTCAGAATCCCAGCCCAGCAATACCAGTACGGTGTTAACAGTCTTCGAGACTTTCGCATCAAATAATATGCGGAAACGAACACTCCGCAACCTTGCCGAAGTCTACCAAGTAGCAACAATAAATCCATGGAGTGACACGGCTATTACCTTTAATGCCAGTGACGAACCCAAATTCCGAACAGCCCGAGCACCAGCCGATTGGTCCTCGGCCCAATAGTGGACGCTTTCGCCTTACTAAGGTACTCATGGATGGCGGCAGCGACTAAACCTCATCTATGAGGAAGCCCTCCAAAATGGAAATAGACCGGAACCGCATTGAGCTAACCAGCACAACCTTTAGAGGAATAATCCTCAGCCGGAAGCATGCTGCACAGAAAATCACACTCGACGTAGTGTTCGCTTGCGGACAATTACAGGTCCGAGGAGGTCACATTTCAAGTGGCCCTGCTCAGCAGCGGATATCATGCTTTATTAGGGCGAGAGGCATTCACGATTTTTCAAGCTGTACCCGTTATGGGTACATGAAGCTTAAAATGCCCGGACCCAATGGAATCATCACTCGCTAGTGATCCCAACATAGCACTCGCTACCGAAAACAAGACAGCCGCACTAGACCTCGAGGCACTATCCGATGCCCTAGCGGCCGAGGAACTCATCGCGATGCGCCCATGGTGAACAGAGACGATGTGATACTTGATAAAAGATCCAAGTCTACACTTTTTAAACCAGCGGACTGAAATAGTCAAATTCCAAGTCCACCCATCGACCTCGCAAAGACGGCTCCATTGGGGCACAATTAAACCCTCGATGTAGACGCCAGACTACGAGAATTTCTACAAGAAAATCGACATTTTCACCGGCACCCTTCGGACATGCCAGAATCCCACGCCGGCTGGCCGAGCACATCCTAAATATCCTAAAAGGATTCAAGCCAGCCAAACAGGCTCTTCGGCGCTTTTCCGAACCCAAGAGACAGGCCATGGGAGAGGAGCTAGCCAAACTCCTGGAAGCCGGATTCATCAGAGATATAAAACATCCAGACTGGCTAGCAAATCTGGTGATGGTACCAAATAAGGATAAATCCTGGCGCCTATATGTTGAATTCAAAGACCTTAATAAGGCTTGCCCAAAGGATCCCTTCCCCCTCCCTCGAATTGATCAAATTATCGACGCCACAGCAGGACACGACTCATTGTGCTTCCTCGACGCATACTCCGCTACCACCAAATCAAGATGGCGGAGCTGACCAAGCTGCAACAGCATTCATCACTCCATACGCCCATTCTGCTTCAACACAATGCCCTTCGGCTCAAAAACGCCGGCGCTACATATCAGCGCATGATTCGTACATGTCCGCAAACCAGATCGGCAAAACAGTAGAAGCATATGTAGATGACGGGTCGCCAAATCCAAGCATGTCGAAACTCTAGTAGACGACTTGAGGCTCACATTCGACAATATCCGAAATACGACATTAAGCTCAATCAGAAAAAAATGCTCTACGCCCCAGCCGGAAAGCTCTTGGGCTTCATTGTGTCGTAGAGGAATTGAAGCAAACCCAGCCAAGATCCGAGCTCACACAATTGGATATTCCAAAAGACCTCAAGCAAATACAAAATTGATCGATGCGAGCGGTCTAAGCCGCTTTATTTCCCGTTTCGGAGAAAAGGCGTTACCCCTTTACCGCCTCCTCCGGCGCACCGATCACTTCGAGTGGACGGATGGAGCCATGGCCGGACTCGAAGAAATAAAAGCCATATTGGCAACAACCGTTCCTGCCGCTACCAACATGGGCTAACCAATGCTATTATATATCGCCGCAACACATCAAGTTGTTAGCGCGGTGCTCATCGTCGAACGAGAAACGGACGGACACCGGTTCCCTCTTCAAAGTCCGGTTTATTATGTGTCCACTGTCCTCACTCCATGCAAGTCCCGGTACCCACATTATCAAAAAATAGCATATGCGGTGTTCATGGCATCCCGGAAGCTGCGACACTACTTTCAAGAGTGTTTGATAATGGTAGCCTCAGAAGTACCTCTTAACGACATTATAAACAACCGCGACGCGACGGGCCGGATTGCTAAATGGGCCATAGAGCTCCTTCCATTCGACATAAACTATAAGCCACGACGATCTATTAAGTCGCAGGTTTTGGCCGACTTCGTGGCCGAATGGACAGAAGCCGAACTCCCTAAAGAGTACGGCGCATACTCCAATTGGATCATGCACTTTGACGGCTCCAAAATGTTGGCCGGCCTGGGGGCTGGCGTCATCCTGACGTCCCCAACCGGGGACACAGTCCAATACGTCCTTCAGATAATGTATACGGACTCCAACAACGCAGCCGAATACGAGGCCCTTCTGCACGGCCTCCGGATGGCGGTCTCTATGGGCATTAAACGCCTAGAGGTACGCGGTGATTCGAACCTCGCGATATCCCAAATAAACAGAGACTTCGATGCCAAAGATGCGAAAATGGCAGCATACTGCAATGCGGTCCTAAAAATGTCAGCATGGTTCGAAGGGCTCGAATTTCATCATATAGCCCGGGATAACAACCAGGCGGCGGACATATTGGCACGCATCGGTGCAAAACGCGATGCCGTCCCGCCCAACATATTTCTGGAACGGCTGTTCAAGCCATCCGTACTATGGGAAGGGGAGTCGGGCAATAACAATCCGGACCCAACCGCACTGCCTAACGCCGAACACTCTGACACAATCGGAGGCTCTGCCACCGAGATAATACCGTCCGCCCATGAAATAATGGCGGTTATCGCCCCGTGGACGGAACCATTCTTAGCCTAGCTAACTAGGCAGGAACTCCCCGAAGACCAAAATGAGGCTCGCTGCATAGTACGGCGATCTAAAGCCTATAAAGTCCATGAGGGAGAGCTTTATATGAAAAGCACTACCGGAGTCCTTCAAAGGTGTATCTCCAAAGAGGAAGGACGAAACCTCCTGGCTGAAATTCATGCCGGACTGGGTGGGCACCACGCCGCAGCCCGGGCCCTTGTAGGCAAGGCCTTCCGTACAGGATTTTATTGGCCGACGGCCCGGGCAGATGCGCAGGACTTAGTCCAACGATGCGCCGGTTGCCAGCTTTTGCTAACTAAAGCCACATGCCACCCATCGCCTCAAACGATACCCATCACCGGTCGCTCGTGGTCCGGGGCTTGACATGGTTGGACCCCTTAAGGAGGAACCCACAAGCAAAAATACCTATTGGTCATTGTGGATAAATTCACCAAATGGATAGAGGCCAAGCTCGTTAAAACGGCCGAACCCGGACCGGTGATAGACTTCATATCGGGGTAGTGCACCGCTACGGTGTCCCCACAAGATCGCACATCGATAACGGCACCAACTTCACGGCCGATGAGGTCAAATTGTGGTGCAAAACATGGGCATCAAGCTCTATTACGCCAGCCTATCACCTCAAACCAACGGTCAAGCCGAGCGAGCAAACGGTCTAATCATGAGCGGCATTAAACCCAGAGTAGTGCGGTCCTCAAGGAATCTAACACGACCGGGTTGAGGAGCTCGACTCAGACTGGGGCTGCGGACCACGCCAAATCGTGACTACCGGATTCACACCATTTTTATGGTGTACGGCGCAGAGGCCGCCTTGCCTCGCGACATAATACATGACTCACCGCGGCGCATGTATGAAGAAAGAGAAGCCGAGCTCGATCGGCAGGACAGTTTGGACGCATTGGAGGAGGAGCGGACGTGGCAAAAGCTCGCTCGCATTCTATCAACAAGAGGCTCAAGATATCAAAGCAGGGAAGCACGGGCCAAAGCTTATAACGCTATTAACTAGTTCTACGCCGCCGGACAAGAAAAAGGACAAACTCAAGCCCAAATGGGAAGGTCCCCTTCATCATCGACCAGGTCCTGACCGGCGGAGCATACCGTCTGCAAAACGCATCGGATAACCGACTCGAGCCGAACCCATGGAACGCAGCCCGTCTACGAAGATTCTACGCCTAAGCGCCGGACTCCAAGTTCATCTCATTCCTCCGTCCACATTTTATATTTTTGCTGTCTTTTATTTCTCTCCTTCATCCCTTTTCTTTTTAAAGCCTTTAGAGGCTCGTTCGCGCTTTGTTCGCACATATTTGACGCGCTTTCCGCGCCCATTATACCTGGGGGCTTCTTTGACAGAAGCTTATTTATACGGGCTTCATGCCCAACACATGTGTCAAACTTCCGCATGTACCTTTTATTCACCATTATATGCATCGATATGACTTAAGTTTTGGCCAAGCTGGGTTGCTCTGGCTCGTGCTTACCCCTCACGCTCCCGATTATTCGCTAGGTGGTAAAGGAGCACCTCTCGCGATTGTTACCGCGGGTCACCGGATGTGTACCTCAGACCGGGTGAAGCCAAAGCTAGCGTCTTAAGGGAATATTTGGTCGGTGAACTGAAAGATGATTTTTAACTATTTATCCATCTGCCCCCGTGATGATTTTCTGCTTTTTAGCAGTTTTGACATGCACTTTAGGGCATGCATCCCAAATAAATGAACTCTTGACTTTAACTATTCTCCCGAAGATGTTTCTTACTATCCATGTAATATAACATAACTAGTTGGGCACTTGTCTGATACAGCAATAATGACCCCTACGCCTTGTCTCCATGCATACCCCGGTTCTTATATAACCACTATTGGGCCCGGAGGTCGAAGCGAAAAGGTCCGCTATGACAAACGATCTACAATCCGGCTAGAAGACATTTTCCATGTCATATTTAATTACATAGTCAACTCGACTCATTGTATTCCTCCTCAATGCCATCTAATAGGCTATCTAATTTACAATCTTGTGGGAATACTTATGCCAATTCTACTTGGTCGCACACTAAGCTTACAGGATCTCCTGCCCATCAGCCCCACAGTCCGACCTCGCCATGTGGTTTGGGTCAGCCTTCGTACCGCTGCCTTCACCATGGCCCAGCCTCCTCGGCGCCTCGACGGCAGGCCGATATCTTCCATAGTCGGACACGCTGCCGCGTTCCTTGAAGCCGCTTCCGCCAGTTTCCAATGCCTTCGGCAGGAGATAGATGGCCACAAGGCCTGGCCGACGCTTTTCATCACCGCCGAACTCGCTCAGGTACCGACGCAGTTCGGGAAGAAGATCACCAAGAACTGGGCATCTCTCTTCAGACGCACCTGTGAGCAAACCTACATACATGTTTATGTTAGTCGCCTTCCTCGCCGAACTCTTTTAAAGTTTGCTCAAGCACTACTGAAAATGCCGCGACGAAGCCGCCGATTCTCCTTTACGGAGTCGCATAACCGGGCACGAACATCCTTAGTTCCTCACCCAGCTTGGGTGTTGGCATCTTGGAGGTTATTTTTCTCCCGCCGCACCTCGTAAGCACGCCTCGCCGCCTCTAGCTGGCGCAAGAGCTGTTGCTTGTCCGACCTAGTCCGCGCCATCTGCAATATTTTGTCGATATACACACCCGCCGACTTCATAAACTATTTATCTTTGAAGCATATATTACCGAGGGGTCTCTGTGGTCCCTCAGAGCGGCAAATGCGGCATCAAGTTGGGCCTTGCATTCTTCAAGCTCATGGGACAGGCAGTATTCTTTTCAGAAGATCCTCAGATAACAAATTATCCTTAAATCAGTTATTCTAACTATTTTAAGTCTCGGGGCCTGTGCATATATAATCTGTAAATTTTCTCACCAGATGTCCTTACATACTGCTCGCGGGCTCGCTAGACCATCTTCAGCCGCACGGAGGTGCGATCTCCAATTGAAGGCATTCAAGGCCTCTTGGGAGAAACATGCGCCATGAAGAACTGTCCGGCGGCTACGTGATTCATGGCGCCTCGCACTCGGAGTTGGTGGCGGACAATTTTCGGCATCCTCTGCCGGAGGAGCATCCGACGACATCTGCTTCGCCTCGCTTCCGACCGGCTTTGAAGCCTGGTCGGCGGAGGTTCGATTATAACCTCTCCGACTCAGTCCGGCGAGCGCTTTTTTCCGAAAAGAGCACCAGATTAGTACGCCTTCCAGAATCAATCCGGAATATGGTGACACGCCATACCGCTGGGCGGAGTTTCGATCCGACCGCACTTCTTTAGAGACAAGGGCCGACTGCCCTTGTTGGCTAGCCGCTGGCTTGGCTTCCTTCCTCAAGGTACCCCGCTAAACACCATTGGTATACGGTGATTAAAAATAAAGCCTCGGATGGGTCATTATCGAGTATTGGGACCTCGGTCTCGCCACTGTGAGGCTGGAAGTATTCCGGTAATCGGTCAGAATGGCAACCAAAGCATTGTCGATGCTAAGTTGGTAGAACACCCCGCCGATCAGATCCACCTTTATATCCGGATCCTCTTCGAGGTCGGATCGAGGGACCGCCCGGATCCTCGGTTGTGGGGGCAGGCTGTATCTTCTCCATACCCCAGCAGTTCCGCGCAGTAAACCATGAAATGAGAAATTTCACCACGGAACATGGATCGGACAGGCCACAAAGATGTTTGCTCACCCAACTTCGAGGATTATTCAAGAAAACTCGCCAGTGGGTTGACGCGAGAAAATCCTCCTCCTCCCTTTGTACATGGCGCATAAGGTCTTCACCAGCCAGGACCGAGCCTCGCCCTTTATGCCATGGCGTAGCATCGCCCTCCCGCTGTACTCCCACATGGGTGGCCCCTATATTGAAGCGGCAAGATTCTCGTAATGCAGATTGCCATTACTCCAATCATGGTCAATCCGACATGAGCCAAGAATCTTATTCGCTCATCAAGTAAAGGACATCCCGATCATTTTCCTCCTGGGCTCCGGGCGCCAGCTTAGGCGCTTTCGAGGAGCGCATAAACTCGAAGGCCGATCCAACAGGATCCGCAACTAGACGCCCTCCATGTAAAACCATTCAAGGCCAGTCTTCGACGCTTTTCGGTGTCCCGGATAGATATCCGGTCCTAGCGATGCGCCATAGTTCGGCTCCGCCCACTTGATATATTGACCCCTCATGAGAACGGGGTACTAGGCAGAATAATCTCTTCCACATTGCAAAATGAGCCTCAATGGGCAAGAACAGTTCGCAAAGGGCCACGAAGCCCGCGATGTGCGTAATGGAGGCAGGCGAAGGTGGTGCAACCGAGGCCGTAGAAACTCCAAGAGCCCCCGGAGAAACGGATGGATTGGAAACCGAGTCCTCTTAATAGATAAGAGATGAAGCATACCCGCCTCCTTTAGAGGGATCGGGACACTTCCGCTTGCTTTCCCGCCTTGTAGGTGGCGAGTCCGCTCGAACCGAACCATGAAGGCCGGGGAAGAAATCCCTTGGTTTGGAGTATAACTAGCTCGCTATCTTGGGATCGAGCATCTCTCCCACTTCTGTGCTGGGGCTGGGAGCGAGAGGGGAGCTGCGCCGACTGTCCATGATGGAATGGGCTTTGGTTAGAGGCGCCCGATGAAAGCTCACAAGGAGGGATGGTGTGACTCAGATCTAGATCCTCGCCTTTTATAGGCAGCTCATTTATGAGCTAGGGGGTAAGTGTAAAATACCCTGGCTTTTCAGATTCATTCAAACACGTGGAAGAGGGCCATTATTGGGCGAGAATCCAAGGAGCGTAGCATTTATCAGAAGCCGGACACTATTCAACAAGTATATCGAATTTGGAGAAGAACCCGCCTTGCAATGCCGAAGACAATCTACGCGCCGGACTCATCGTCATTTGAAGCCTGGTTCGGGGGCTACCGAGGAGTCCCGGATTAGGGGTGTCCGATAGCGAACTATCACCGCTGGCCGGACTCGGACTATGAAGATACAAGATTGAAGACTTCGTCCGTGTCCGGATGGACTTTCCTTGGCGGAAGGCAAGCTTGGCGATACGGATATGTAGATCTCATAATATTGTAACCGACTGTGTAACCCTAACCTATCCGTGTCTATATAAACCGGAGGGTTTTAGTCCGTAGGGACTAACAACAATCATACCATAGGCTAGCTTCTAGGGTTTAGCCTCCTTGATCTCGTGGTAGATCTACTCTTGTACTACCCATATCATCAATATTAATCAAGCAGGAGTAGGGTATTACCTCCATCGAGAGGGCCTGAACCTGGGTAAAAACATCGTGTCCCTTGTCTCCTGTTACCATCCGCCTAGACGCACAGTTTGGGACCCCCTACCCGAGATCCGCCAGTTTTGACACCGAAACCCGGCCTTCACCCGTGAGCTGTGGCACTTCCAATGGCCGTCCCAACGCAAGTTCAAGCCCGACGTCGCCGAGAAGCACAACGGCAAGACCCATCCGTCATTGTTCCTCAGCATCTACACCATCGCGATGCAAGCTGCCGGAGCTCGCGACGACAAGGTGCTCACCAACTACTTCCCGTTGGCGCTGAAGCCCAACGTCATGTCTTGGTTGATGCACTTGCCGGTGGACTCCATTTCTTCTTGGTCGGACCTGTGTCATGAGTTTGTGGGTGCCTTCACTAGATGCCACCAAGCTCACGGCCAGGCGAGTGATCTGCACATCATTCCCCAGAAGGATGGAGAAACCCTATGCAAGTGCATCCAGAGGTTCAGCCGCGTCCAGTACAACATCCCCGACGTTCACCCCGCCGCTGTGATTAGTGTGTTCCACCAGAACATGTGCAATCGCAAGATGCGTGAAGAATTGGCGATGAACAAGGTTAGGGATGTGGCCGAACTTTATGTTCTGGCCGACAGGTGCGCCCGGGCTGAGGAGGGAAGGAAGTACCCCGGCAAGGACGCTGGTGTGGAAACCGACTCTACTGACGGAGACACCGCCGCCCCGACGAAGAAGGGCCGGCTTCGCAATAAGAAACGCAAGCGCTAGACTGTGCTTGCCGTTGAGGAATCCGGCGACACCGACGCGACCAAGAAGGCCAAGGCAGACGACCCGGCAAGGAGATAGCCAGGTGTACCGCCTGCCGGGCCTTGGCGGTTGCCGATAAGCCAGGAGACTCCGACAAGCAGTATTGCAAGATCGACCGCACCAGAGGCCACGACCTCCAGAACTGCCGACAAGTCGAGCTGCTTGCTGAGAAGCAGAAGGCTGAGTATGAAAGGCGGGACAAGGAGAACGGTCAGGATGGTGTTGGAGGGTCCGACAAGAAGCATGGTGGCCAAGAAGGTCGCCGCGGCAAGGATAGCCAACAAGAGAGGCCTGCTCGGGGCCGCGATAAGAAGCAAGAAGACAATGATCACGACGAGGATGACGAGTCCGGTGAGCAAGAGTTCCAGAAGGCCACAGAGGCCATGTGCGTCGACGGTGGCGCCTCACTGCATACTTCTCACCGCCAGCTTAAACAGTGGGCGCCTGAGATTATAGCGGCAGAGCCCTCGTTCGACGCCCAGAAGCCCCTGAGATGGTCCAGCACGCCCCTCATCTTTGACGCCGAGGACCACCCCGACCGCACAATTGCTGTCGGGTGTTTGCCGTTGTTGGTCTCACCAACGATACGCAACCTCAAGGTGAATAAGATGCTGGTTGACGACAGGGCTGGTCTGAATTTGATCTCACCTGTTGTGATCAAAAGGCTACAAATTCCTGATGGAGACCTCGAAGAAACGGGCACGTTTCAAGGGGTCAACCCGATAAGTAGCCAGCCGAAGGGAAATGTCACGTTACGTGTGACGTTTGGAAGTGAGCTAAATTATAGGACGGAGAGGATTGTTTTTGATGTAGCCGAGATCCCCTTGCCCTACAACGGGATTCTCGGCCGCCGGGCACTCGCCAAGTTCATGGCGGCTTCTCACTACGCCTACAATACGCTGAAGATGCCCGGGCCGATGAACATCATCACCGTCCCCTCCGACAAGAAAGACGCGCTGATCTGCGCTGACCTACTCTACCGGGAAGCAGTCGCAGCAGCTGCCGCCAGGGCACTTGCTCCTGCCGCTGAAGCCCCGGGAGGGAAGAAGAGGACATGCAAGACCTCTCGCGCCTACTCCGGCAAGCACACCTCGTCGGAGTTTTGTGCTACCGTCGAGGACGTGCCAGAGAGCTCCACCGGCAAGAGCAAGAAATCTAGAGCTATGCCACCAGAGACCAAGAAGGTGTCCGTCAAGGAGGACGTCACGCGGGGAGATTTTACCATAAGCTCCACCCTCGACAGCAAATAGGAAAGCGAGCTCGTCACCTTCCTGCGGGCTAATGTTGATGTGTTTGTGTGGCAAGCCTCCGACATCCTCGGGATTCCCAGGGAAGTGATTGGGCACCACCTAGCTGTCTATCCTCATGCAAGGCCCGTCAAGCAAAAGGTCAGGAAGCAAGCTCTGGAGAGGCAAGAATTCATCATGGAGGAAATCAGAAAGTTAGAAGCAGCTTGACTGGTGAGAGGAGTGCTCCATCCAACGTGGTTGGCCAATCCGGTAGTGTTACGCAAGGCGAATGGGAAGTTGAGGTTGTGTATTAATTACACAGATATTAATAAGGCTTGTCCCAAGGACCCCTTCCCGTTGCCCCGTATCGACTAGATTGTCGACTCCACGGCCGGGTGTGATCTGCTATCGTTCCTCGACGCCTACTTAGGGTACCACCAGATCTTCATGATAAAAGAAGACGAGGAGAAGACATCATTCATCACCCCATGTGGTACGTATTGCTTTTTACGGATGCCTTTCGGGTTGAAGAGTGCTGGCTCATCCTTTGCATGAGCAGTTCAAATTGGTTTTGAGCCCCATCTACATAGAAATATGGAAGCTTATATGGATGACATAGTGGTCAAATCCAAGGACAAAACGACACTTGTGCAAGATCTGGAGGAGACATTTGCAAACCTGCGCAAGATTAACCTCAAGCTGAACCCTGAGAAGTGTGTCTTCGGCGTCCCTTCCGGCAAGCTCCTCGGGTTCTTTGTGTCGCAGCATGGAATTGAGGCAAACCCGGATAAGATCAAGGCCATCGAGCAAATTGAGGCACCCAAGCGGATCAAGGACGTGCGTCGGCTCACGGGCTGCGTTGCCGCCATGAGAAGATTCATCTCCAAGTCCGCAGAACGTGCCCTTCCCTTTTTCAAGATCTTGAAGAAGGCGGGCCCAATGGAGTGGACCCCAGAGGCCGAGGCAGCGTTGCAAGACTTGAAGAAATACCTCTCCTCTACCCATGTGTTGGTTGCACCTAAACCACAAGAACCGTTGTTGTTGTACCTAGCGGCAACGAATCAAGTGGTGAGCGCCGCACTAGTGGCAGAGTGAGAGATCGATAAAGAGGCATCGCCGGCGGCAGAGTCAACAGATGGCAAACCAGAACCCTCCCTGGCAGGGCTCGGTCCTGGCAAGGCTCAGTCCCCGGTAGAGGCTCGCGCCAGAATGACAGGGCTCGCGTGACCAGATAAAGTGGCGCAGAAGAAGAAAATGGTGCAGCACCCAGTCTACTTCATCAGCTCCCTCTTGCAGGGGGCTAGGTCGAGGTACTCAGGTGTGTAGAAGCTGCTCTTCGGCCTCCTTATGGCCTCGAGGAAGCTTCGCCATTACTTCCAAGCGCGAGATCACCGTGGTCACCCGCCTCCCATTGCAACGACATCGTATAACCCGTGATGCAACAGGGAGGATCGTGGAATGGGCCCTGGAGCTGTCATGTTTCGGTTTGAAGTTCGAAAGCACCTCGACAATTCAGAGCAGAGTCCTGGCAGAGTTTGTTGCAGAATGGACCTCGACGCCTGACGAAGAGGTACAGGAGACCACTCTCCCCGGCAAGGAAACGAGCGGCGGCTGGATCATGTACTTTGACAGGGCCTTTTCGCTGCAAGGCGCCGGTGATGGCGTACTGCTTGTTGCGCCCATCGGAGAGCACCTCAAGTATGTAATCCAAATGCACTTCCCCCGGGAGATGTCAACTAACAACACCACCGAGTACGAGGGTTTGCTTGCCGGTCTCAGGATCGCGGCAGATCTTGGGGTCAGAAAGCTCATTGTCAGGGGCGATTCACAGCTCGTCGTCAGGCAGATCAATAAAGATTACCAAAGTCCGTTGATGGAGGCTTACATAGATGAAGTGAGGAAACTGGAGGAGCGCTTTGACGGTATCCAAGCACAACATGTCCCTAGGGCGGAGAACGACATTGCCGACTACCTGTCAAAGCGTGCTGCCCTCAAGCTACCTGTGGAACCAGGTACTTTTGTGCTTCAGTTAACTCAACTATCCGTCGAACCATCAACTGGGCTGAGCAAGCGAAGGAAGCTAGGCCCCGGCAAGTGTTGAAGATATTGCCGTGGATGCCGATCCTGTCGCAGGGCGACCGACTCCGGCAGGGCCCCAGGCCATGGCCGTAGAGACAGTCGCTCCCGGGGCAGGAGAAATGCCTTTAGTCCTTGCTGTCGAGCCACAGGCTCCGGCATGGGTGCAACACACCGTTCAATTCGTCCAGACAGGAGAGCTACCTGAGGAGCAGGAAGAGGCAGAAAGAGTAGCCCGCCGGTCTGCTCTGTACCAATTCATTGACAACGTCTTGTACAGAAAAAGGCCGAATGGGGTGAAATTGAAGTGCATCTCCCGGGAGGAAGGACTAGAGCTGCTGGCAGAGATACATGGAGGCATATGTGGCTCCCACATAGGGTAAAGGGACCTTGCCGGCAAGACTCTCCGGCAAGGTTTCTTCTGGCCCACTGCCCTCCGGGATGCGACGGTACTAGTAACCAAGTGTGAAGCATGCCAGTTCCATTCAAAGAAGCTTCATCAACCAGCGCAAGCCCTTCAAACCATCCCTCTCTCCTGGCCCTTCTCAGTTTGGGGCTCGACATATTGGGCCCCTTCCCTCGTGCCATCGGGGGCTTTGAGTAATTGTACATTGCAATCGACAAGTTCACAAAGTGACAAGAAGTGGAAGCGGTGAGGAAGGTGACAGCACAGTCAGTCATCAAGTTCTTCCAAGGACTAGTCTGCCGTTTTGGTGTACCCAATAGGATTATCACCGACAACGGCACATAGTTCACAAGCCACACCTTCATGCAGTACATTGAGGATCTCGGTAGCAAGGTCTGTTTTGCTTCCATGGCACATCCACGGAGCAACGGCCAAGCGGAGAGAGCAAATGCTGAAGTTCTGGCGAGGCTTAAGGACTTAAGACTTTTGATGATCCGCGCAAAGAGTGGGAGGCGCTGGATTGATGAGTTGCCGGCGGTTCATTGGTCAATCAGGACGACGTCAAATCGAGCCACCGGCCAGACACCATTTGACTTGGTCTACGGGGCAGAAGCAGTTCTCCGCAAGGAACTCATATACGGGTCACCTCGAGTGCTCGCTTATGATGAGCTTGAGCAAGAGCGATTGCGTGCAAGATGACGCAACGCTCCTTGATGAAGATCGCCTCCCAAGCGGCCAGGTGAGAGCAGCACGCTAACAAAGAAGCCTTGCACCGCTACCATAGCCGCAAGGTTCATGCCCGGAGCTTTGAGGAAGGCTTAACATGTTCTTGGCATGTCTATTCGCCAAGAATTCCAACAAGTTGATGCCAAAGTGGAGGGCCCTTATCGGGTAACACGAGTCACCAGGCTCGGCGCAGCTTCCGGAGATCAAGATGCTATTCCAAAGTGAGAAACTCCTGAATATCAAGCATCTTAAGTTTTACCCATATATGCGGGCTTGCCGGGCCTCCCAGTTAGCTACCTTTTTGTACAAGCCTTGCCAAGAAGGCATGTAACCTTTGTACAAAGCCAAAGCATAACCGAGCCTAAATAAATGAAGCGCTGGCGCCCTAAGTTATAGCATGCATGCTAGGTCGAGTCTCTTCCTCGGTTAAGGTTGATAGTGCTTAGCAGCGGCTAACCCCTAACTTAGAGGTCGAGTGCGCGTCTTTCTATTCTCTCCTGTCCTCTTTGGTTCACAGGGCACATGAGCACTTCTAACGAGCTACTTGGAAGGGGGAGGACGAACCGGCGCCCTAGCCCCGGCAAGTCGAAGTTGTCGGGGGCTGCAAGTGCAAGGATCCAACCACGGCAAGCCAAAGGTTGCCGGGGGCTGCATATCCAGATAAGTCTTTTATCCTCTATCATGCATTTCGTATGGAACTGGATATATGAAGTTCATTTTATTTCTAGACTACCGTTTCTTCTTCCTATACCCAAGGTTTATCTCTTGGGTTCGGATTTGCAGAGCCGCTGCAGCCAGAAAATTGAGCGAAGAGCCTAAGCCCGCTTCGTCCCTGCCTCCGCCAAGAGCGCGAGAATGGTCGAGCGAAGTGGGGGGATGGCAAGGCCTGTTGCCGGGTGAAAAACGTTTATCTTAAATAGTAACAAGGATTCGCTCCTTGTCGAGGGTTTCACCCACGAACGAAAAACCCGGCAAACATCCTTTTTCATTAAAAACATCCCATGCAGGTACAGTTCATACGGAATGGAAAACATGAGCAAGGGGGATTACAAGTCTTAAATTATACTAATGCCCGCAGGCTTACAAGTTAAAAAAAAGATAAGGTGCCCGTAATCCCTTTCCTGTCCCTCTCCTCAGGAGGCAGGTCAAGGAAGCGAAAAGGGGCAAAAGGAGTGCCTAGGCGAGCTACGGATGGCAGAAGACACCAAGAGGACATCTCGGTGGCCGTCCAAAGGTTGGCTGGTGATGGCGGCGCCGGAGGAAGAGCTGGAAGACGAGGCGGCAGGTCGCCAATACGCGATGAAGGTGTCGGTGCCCGCGTACTCCTACTTGACGGCCTTGCCGCGCGCCCTTTTCCTCTTCCGCAGCCTCCCAACGCCAGCCGCCCAAGGAGACGGCCCCGAGAAGTTCAAGGAGCTGGCCCATCACCCGGCAAACTCTGCCGGAGGAGCGGCCAGGTGCAGATGATGCTGATGCCGCACCCGCCCCGGCGTGACGCGCCCGACACCTAGTCAGACCCGTCATCCTGCCGCCCGCTACCCTTTTCGTCGCTTCCACTGCCCTCCTCGTCACTCTCGCTCGAGGAGGAGTCTTCACCATCGGAGGAGCTCTCCACGCAGCACCTTACGCGAGTCCCGAAGTGCCCAAAGGCTTTGACAAAGAGGAGGGCGCCCTCCATTAACTTGAAATGGAGAGTAAGCCCCTCCGTCAGGCTATGGATGAGAGCAAAGGTCTTCCAACCTCGGCGAAGGTACATGAAGTGACGGGCGGGGAACTCGACATCGACCCACATACCGATGTTCCCGCAGCCCCTCATACGTAGCTGCAGCACCTACGGCGGGTTCACCTCCATTTCTCGCGCAAACGGGGTCGGGAGGCGAAGACGACGGCGCGGCGACTGGCGCAGCCGAACGAAGAACTCGTGAGGGTTGTCCCCGACATGGCCCTCCACCGGAGGGGGGCCGCTGGCGGAGGCGAGACAAATGCGCCGCCCCGTCCTCCTCTTCCCCGAGCACCACGACGGCGACGGCCTCGCCCCCTTCCCGTTCCCCTCGTGGTTGGCTCAGCCACCACGGGCTCTTGGGAAGGAGGGACGCGCTGTCGAGCGGCGACCCTCGCGGCCACTGTCGAAGGACCGTGGTTCCCCTTCTCCATGGCGGGTGAGAAGAAGAAGGAGAAGCAGGGAAAGGCAAGGATGGAAGAGTATGGAATGACATCCCCCTCCCTCTCCTTATAAAGGGGCGGGATCGGGGCTCGGCCGCCCCGCTCGGCCAATCCAAGCCACCAAGGGCACAAGGAATCAGGACCGACCCACTGCTCCAACCAGCAACGGCCCGGTTCCCACCTCCACCGCTTGACACCCCAAGCGCATGGAGGGCGCGTGGCGATCGTGCAGAGTCGAGGGGACGGGTGAAGCGACCCCTCCCGACCCGTGATCATGGGGTATGGACGCCTCGAAGACTGCGACCAGGCTCCACTCAATAAATGGGCCACACCTTTACGCCTCTCCCCCTCGCGGAGAAGGCGCGGGCCGCCTCCTTTCCCATTAACTGCGACGTGAAGCATGCATGCGGGAATCGCCCCACGCATGACCCCCACATCACGCACGACCCCACGTCGAGCACGGGTCGTGGGGAAGCGCAGCAGACGGAAAAATTTCACCGTAAAAACCACCTCGCCTCGCTCGCGCAAGACCGCTTCCGGCCTGGCCCAACAACGGTTATGCTTATGTGTCGCCTATGGTCGGGGCCCTTTCACGCATGTAAGTAGGGGCTCTCCTTTTCTACCCCTTTACTTGTGCACGGGCAGTCGGAGCCACGCGCCGCAGCCACACTTGGCAGAGCAAGGAAGGTGGACCAAGGTGGAACCAGAAGCACAAGACAAAGCAAATCAACGCCAAGGCCAAGAAGCAGAGAGCAAAAGGACACAACAGGTTCTCTCGTGAAGGTCCTTGCTCGGGCGAAGCTCATGGCCCGCAAGAGACCTTTTGACAGGCAGGCCGACCCAACACCAACGGAAGGTGCCACCCTTGAGCCCACGGTTTCCAACACCATCAACTGCATTGGGCCAGGACTCGGGAGGCACCTCCATGGTGGTATGCAGATCTTTGTAAAGACAAGGAGCAAACACACTCTTGATCAGAAGAGTAAGATACGACGAGCCTCGTCAAGATCCTTGCCGAGGAAGCCCACGAGACCCCCGACAAGATCCTTGGCGGGGACGACCGCAACGCCACGGCAGGACCCTTGCCGGGAACATCCGCGAGGCCACAGCCAGGCCCGCGCCCGCCAAAGCTTTCCACCGCCAAACCCATGCAGCTGCCAGCCCACCAGCCGGGCAGGCACCTGCGTGTCAACGCGGGGCTCCTCCGCCAACTCAGCACATGCCTATGTGGTGGCATGCAGATCTTCCTGAAGGCTCCACCACCGCATCACCTCAGCTGCTTGCCTGTCTACATGGCACCACCGCCTCGCTGGCCCAGGCGCGTGTCAAGACGAGGCGAAGCGGCAGTAAAGAGAGGGAGACACGTCGGGGGCGCATTTAATGCATTTTGTCCCGTAATGACTGGTGATAAGCATAGCCACAGTACCCCGATGCCACCTCCTGGTGCCACTATGGCAATCCCTTTGCCTATAAAAGGAGACCCAAGGCATCCAGGAGAAGGATTCAGACCCTGGGATAAGTTACACCCCCTGTACCTAGTTCGAGCTCCTCAAGAACACAGATATACAACCACCAAAGCAGAACTAGGGTATTACGCATCTCTGCGGCCTGAACCTGGGTAAACGACCCTGTGTTTATGCCTTGACTGCTGATCCTGCTTCTCCTCACCACTTCCAGGCGCCTGCCATGATAGGGATCCTCGTTGGTCCCATAGGTGTTGTTCCACACCGACAACAAGGCTGTCCAGAAGGCGCCCAAGGACAGCACCTCGGACATTTTAAAGCAGGGCATGGTGACCCCCATGAACACCGAGGGCGGGGGGCCTCAAGAGTACGAGCCCTCACCGAACACCGTCCCAGAGACCAGTACGACTCCAGGTTCGGACCAACACCCCCCTTCGAAAGAGGGGCGAGGAGCAACAACTCCATCGGCGGCCTCTGTCAATCCGTAGGCCGCAGACACTCTGCAGGAGGCACTGCAACATGCATCCATTGTGGAGGAACACCGCACCCTGATGGGTGCGGTTATGCAAAAGGTTCAGTCTGCGAAAAGCGGACTGACCGAAGCCTTCAATAGCCTACTGACAGGCTTTGAGGTATGCGATGTAATATTCTTTACAAGTTTTTGTGTATATATATATATATATATATATATATATATATATATATATATATATATATATATATATATATATATATATATATGAGGCGAAACCCATGTGTAGCAGTAGCCCGTGAGACTATGTCCGGATTAGAACAATCCGGACAGAGGATCAAAAATAAGTTGATAACGTGCCGTATATGTTGTTGAACAGGCTTCTATGTTGGCGGCTACTCCCCATGCCACAGAGATAGCCGAGCTCAATCGGAAGCTTCGGCTATCCGATGAGGAACTTGACCGCATCAACAAGCGGTTTAACGAAACCCAAGGTATGCGACACTAATAGATACCCGAAAGTTATATGTGTGTTAGTCCTTTAAACTGGCTAAAATACTATAAATATACTCAAAGTTGGCACAGCTGAGGTCGAGTCCCTCAAGAGTGCCCTCGCCGAAGCCAAGAAGGAGGCGGAGGTGAGCAAGGCGGCCGCGGACAAGGCGGCGAAGGAGTTGGAGTTGGAGCAAACCACCCGCTGAAGACATGACGCGCAGATGGGGGAGGTCGAACAGGAGCTCAAGGATGCCATCGCCAAGTGCGAGTCCTTAGAGCAGCAAAGTTGAGAACCTGCCTCTGAGCTCACTAAAGCTCTTGAGAGCATGAAGGAAACCCGGGTTGAAGCCCAGGGCGCTCCCCGGGAGATCCAAGAGGCGGGGAGATAGCGGCTGGTAAGCCCTTTATCATGCAGAGTAGATTTACTAGTAAGATATATATTTTGCTAACCCGAGTTTGGAGTTCTCCAGGCACCTTTGCGGATCTGCCGAGGAGTAATGCGGCTGCTGCCGAATTCTTCCGAGCCGAAGAGGGGAGCTCGACGGAGAAGCTGTTCTGGTCGTAGTACCTTGCGCTAGAACATCCAGTGTCCCTTAGTGACTAGCTGAAGGAGCTGCCCGAGCTACACAAGGTGGCCGTATTGGGGATCGTTGCAGAAATTAAAATTTTCTATGCATCACCAAGATCAATCTATGGAGTCATCTAGCAACGAGAGAGAGAGGAGTGCATCTACATACCCTTGTAGATCGCGAGCGGAAGCGTTCAAGAGAACGGGGTTGATGGAGTCGTTCTCGTCGTGATCCAAATCACCCATGATCCTAAGCGCCGGTCGGACGGCACCTCGCGTTCAACACACGCGTGCGGTTGGGAGAGCGTCTCCTCCTTCTTGATCCAGCAAGGGGAATGAGAGGTTGATGGAGATCCAGCAAGACGACGGTGTGGTGGTGGAAGCAGCGGGGATCTCGGCAGGCTTCGCCAAGCTCAGCGAGAGGAGAGGTGTTACGGGGAGAGGGAGGCGCCAGGCTTGGGTGCGCAGCCTCCCTCCCCTCTTTATATAGGGGCCACTGGGGGTGCCGCCCCTAGAGATCCAATCTCAAGGGGCGGCGGCTGGGGGGAACTTGCCCCCAAGTCGGGTGGGCGCCCCACCCCTGTGGTTTCCAACCCTATGCGCAGGGGGAGGCCCATGGGGGCGCACCAGATCACCAGGGGGCTGGTTCCCTTCCCACTTCAGCCCATGGGGCCCTCCGGGATAGGTGGCCCCACCCGGTGGACCCCCGGGACCCTTCCGGTGGTCCCGGTACAATACCGGTGACCCCCAAAACTTTCCCGGTGGCCGAAACTGGACTTCCTATATACAAATCTTTACCTCCGGACCATTCCGGAACTCCTTGTGATGTCCGAGATCTAATCCGGGACTCCGAACAACTTTCAGGTTACCGCATACTAATATCTCTACAACCCTAGCGTCACCGAACCTTAAGTGTGTAGACCCTACGGGTTCGGGAGACATGCAGACATGACCGAGATGACTCTCCGGTCAATAACCAACAGTGGGATCAGGATACCCATGTTGGCTCCCACATGCTCCTCCATGATCTCATCGGATGAACCACGATGTCGAGGATTCAAGTAATCCGTATACAATTCCCTTTGTCAATCGGTACGTTACTTGCCCGAGATTCGATCGTCGATATCCAAATACCTCGTTCAATATCGTTACCGGGAAGTCACTTTACTCGTACGGTAATGCATGATCCCGTGACAAACCACTTGGTCACATTGAGCTCATTATGATGATGCATTACCGAGTGGGCCCAGAGATACCTCTCCGTCATACGGAGTGACAAATCCCTGTCTTGATCCGTGCCAACCCAACATACACTTTCGGAGATACCTGTAGTGTACCTTTATAGTCACCCAGTTACGTTGTGACGTTTGGTACACCCAAAGCACTCCTATGGTATCCGGGAGTTGCACGATCTCACGGTCTAAGGAAATGATACTTGACATTAGAAAAGCTCTAGCAAACGAACTACACGATCTTGTGCTATGCTTAGGATTGGGTCTTGTCCATCACATCATTCTCCCAATGATGTGATCCCGTTATCAACGACATCCAATGTCCATGGTCAGGAAACCGTAACCATCCATTGATCAACGAGCTAGTCAACTAGAGGCTTACTAGGGACATGTTGTGGTCTATGTATTCACACATGTATTACGATTTCCGGATAACACAATTATAGCATGAACAATAGACAATTATCATGAACAAGGAAATATAATAATAACCATTTTATTATTGCCTCTAGGGCATATTTCCAACAGTCTCCCACTTGCACTAGAGTCAATAATCTAGTTACATTGTGATGAATCGAACACCCATAGAGTTCTGGTGTTGATAATTTTTTGCTCGCGGAAGAGATTTAGTCAACAGATCTGCGACATTCAGATCCGTATGCACTTTGCAAATATCTATGTCTCCATCTTGAAAATTTTCACGAATGGAGTTGAAGCGACGCTTGATGTGCCTGGTCTTCTTGTGAAACCTGGGCTCCTTGGCAAGGGCAATGGCTCCAGTGTTGTCATAGAAGAGAGTCATCGGCCCCGACGCATTGGGAATAACTCCTAGGTCGATAATGAACTCCTTCATCCAGATTGCTTCATGTGCTACCTTCGAGGCTGCCATGTATTCCGCCTCACATGTAGATCCCGCCATGACGCTTTACTTGCAAGTGCACCAGCTTACTGCCCCACCATTCAAAATATACACGTATCCAGTTTGTGCCTTAGAGTCATCCAGATCTGTGTCGAAGCTAGCATCGACGTAACCCTTTACGACGAGTGAGGGAGTCCTCGGCTAGGGGGTGTCCGGATAGCCGAACTATCATCACGGCCGGACTCCAAGACTATGAAGATACAAGATTGAAGACTTCGTCCCGTGTCCGGATGGGACTTTCCTTGGCGTGGAAGGCAAGCTTGGCGATACGGATATGTAGATCTCCTACCATTGTAACCGACTCTGTGTAACCCTAACCTATCCGGGGTCTATATAAACCGGAGGGTTGTAGACCGTAGGACGAAAAACAATCATACCATAGGCTAGCTTCTAGGGTTTAGCCTCTACGATCTCGTGGTAGATCTACTCTTGTACTACCCATATCATCAATATTAATCAAGCAGGAGTAGGGTATTACCTCCATCGAGAGGGCCCGAACCTGGGTAAAAACATCGTGTCCCTTGTCTCCTGTTACCATCCGCCTAGACGCACAGTTCGGGACCCCCTACCCGAGATCCGCCGGTTTTGACACCGACATTGGTGCTTTCATTGAGAGTTCCTCTGTGTCGTCACCTATAGGCCTGATGGCTCCTTCGATCATCAATGACGACGCGGTCCAGGGCGAGACTTTTCTCCCCGGACAGATCTTCATATTCGGCGGCTTTGCACTGCGGGCCAATTCACTTGGCCATCCGAGCGGATCGCTTCTACGCCCGCCATCGAGGTCAGATTTGGAAGCCTGAATTATACGGCCGACATCCGCGGAGACTTGATCTTCGACGGATTCGGGCCACAGCCAAGCGCGCCGCACTGTCTCGATGGGCATGATCTAACTCTGCCGCCGGAAGTGTCCGGAGGCCGACTAGTGTCCGCCCGAACATTGATCCGGAGCCGATCTCGCCGATCGAGGATGGTTGGTTGGACACCACCTCGGGGGCTGAAATCTCTACGGCGATTAAGCCGAACACAATCCCTGTCCCATGCGAAGACCGTGACTCCAAGGTGTCGGACTCCTCTCCAGACTCCGAACCCTCCGCGTCCCTACCAATCGAATCCGATCGGGTGCCGGTCATGGAGTTCATCGCCAGGACATCTTTCAAGACTCGCCTTTGGCGACATCCTGAATTCACTAAAGTCTCTCTCTTTATCCGGAGAGCCATGGCCGGACTACGGTCAGGAAGGTTGGGATGCGGACGACGAAGAAATTCAACGCCCACCCACCACCCACTTCGTAGCGAATGTCGAAAGCTTACACGACATGCTCGATTTCAACTCCGAAGACATCGACGGTATGGATGACAATGTAGGAGACAACCATGAACCAGCGCCTATAGGGTGCTGGACAACCACCTCATCCCATGATGTATACATGCTGGATACACCTAAAGGAAATGAAGACGAGGAACAAAGGGATTACGAAGGATAAATCCCTCGAAAAGCAGTCAAAACGGCAACGTAAACGCCGAACCAAGTCCCTCCTCAACAAAGACCTAGCCATAGAGCAGGGCGAACCGGTGGACGACGAAAATGCTATTGAGCAATCGTCCGAACAAGACAACTTGGATAAAAAACCCGTCCCCGGCGAAGACAACAGTCCGGACGATCTCACGCCGGACAAATTGTTGGAGCAAAATAACCTCCACAAAAGGCTCGTCGCCACTGCGCGTAGCCTGAAAAAGCAGAAGCCGAAGCTCAAAACAGCGGAAGATGCACTCAGAATCAGATGGAGCAGAGTATTCAACACCGAAGAAAAATACGGCGATAGTCGCCGAACAAAGAGCTACCCAAAGAGAAAATTACTGCCCGAATTCGATGAGGAGGCCATAGAGCCCCCACAATTAAAAAATAAGAAGGCCACCCGGTCGGATGGACGACCCCACGGCAAAAAGAGAGCGGCAAATGGCACCGCACAACAGCCGGCACGCGATCCGCATAAGGATTCACATCAAAAGGATGGCCCAGTAAGGTCCATCTATGGGCCAAGAAAGCAAGCTCTTCAAAGCAATGCAACACGCCAAATATCCGAACATCACGGCACACCCAAATATAGGGGCGCCGCACACCCCCTGTGTTTCACCGATGAGGTGCTAGATCACGAATTCCCAACGGGATTCAAACCCGTAAACATAGAGGCATACGAAGGAACAACAGACCCTGGAGTCTGGATTGAGGACTATATCCTCCACATACACATGGCTAGAGGAGATGATCTCCACGCCATAAAATACTTACCCCTCAAGCTCAAAGGGCCAACCCGACATTGGCTCAAAGGCCTCCCCGAAAATACCATTGGAAGTTCGGAAGAGCTCGAGGATGCTTTTCGAGCAAATTTTCAAGGGACTTATGTCCGTCCTACGAATGCAGACGATTTAAGTCATATAACTCAACAACCCGGAGAGTCAGCCCGCAAATTCTGGAACAGGTTCCTCACCAAAAAGAACCAAATAGTCGACTGTCCAGGCGCCGAAGCCTTAGCAGCTTTCAAACACAACGTCCGAGACGAATGGCTCGCCAGACACTTCGGCCAAGAGAAGCCGAGAACCATGGCTGCATTAACAAGCCTCAGGACCCTCTTTTGCACGGGAGAGGATAGCTGGCTAGCAAGATGCAGCACCAGCGACCCAAGTACATCCGAAGTCAGGGATGGAAACGGGAAACCACGGCGCAACAAGGACCAGCGCCGGATTAAAGGGAACGGTCCAAAGAGCGGCAATCAACGCCGGATTCAAAAGCTCACGGTAGAACAATAAAAACTGCCCTTAAGGACAATAGCGATGAGCTATCAAACTTAAACAAAATCTTGGACAAGATATGTCAAATCCACAGATTCTGGAGGCCTGCAAACCATACCCACGTAAATTGTTGGGTCTTCAAACAGTCCGGCAGACTCAACGCCGAACACAAGGGGCTCGACACACCAAGTGAAGATGATGACGAGCACCACAACCAGAGCCCCGGAAAACAAAAGAATTTCCCACAAGAGGTTAAAACAGTAAACTCACTTCACGTGATCAAAGGGAAAAACAGAGCGGCGCCCACTAAAATGCGCGCCGCACAAACTACCCTAGCGGAGTACCAACACTGGTTGTCAAAACCAATCACCTTCGACCATCAGGAGTATTCCGAAAGTATCCAGAACGCAGGATGGACTGCCTTGATATTGGGTCCTATAATTGATGGATTCCAATTTACACAAGTCCTCATGGATGGCGGCAGTGACATAAACCTGATATATCAGGACACAAACCGCAGGATGGGGATAGACCCAACCAAAATTCGCCATAGCAACACCTCCTTTAAAGGGGTAATGCCAGGCCCATATGCCCATTATACGGGCTCCCTACCGCTAGAAGTTGTGTTCGGTTCATCTGACAACTTCGGTCGCGAAAAGTTAGTCTTCCATGTCGCCCCATTTAAAAGTAGCCATCAAGAACTATTGGGACGCGAAGCTTTCGCCCGCTTTAACGCAATACCGCATTTTGCATCTCTAACACTTAAAATGCCCGGTCCACGCGGCATCATCTCATTAAAAGGGAGTATTAAGTGTTACTCGAGCACGGAATAACGTGAGACTGCCTTGAAAGCCCCACACCTATCCGGATCCGCTAGTCAAAGAACCTGAATAGGCCATTCCAACCCCGGACATGGCTAGACGAGTCCAGCGCCTACTAGCGGCATACCCCCATAGAAGGGGCTGCATGCAGGAGACAATAAAGCTCAATTTTATTCACTTCTTCGAATCGTACTCTGTTTATTTAATACTAGCACATATGCCTGTGCGTTGCAACGGAAAAGATATTTCTTTGCGAGAAACAATCGGGGAGATAATTGATGTGTCCACCAAAAACGATCCCCACAGCAGTACGATAGAGAGAGAGGAGTTGTGGTCTTCTCGCGGGTCATGTTTGTCCCGCCAGATCTTGATAGTGGTGGGGTTAATCGGTGTGGCGGCAACAATCCACTCGTGCCTTTTTATCCTCCGGGTGCGCCTTATCTCAGGGTTGTGGCTGCCTCCTCATTTGGTAGCTATGCGGCTACCTTCGAGGCACAGTTGCTTCGACCACTCTCTCTTATCAGGGTGTAACCGGATGGATTACTAATTGTAGCGCATAAATCCCGTTTCATTAGCATATTTAGCGAATAACCAGACATATGTCCCTTTTTTATTATGGTTTATTCTCTTTGATTGTGTTAGCAATCATGTGCCCATAATTTTTTTTATTCGAGCTGTTCGAGGGAGCAATTTTTTTCTTATGCCAACTGCGTGAGGGCTACTATATGACGCTAGTTGTGTAAAATAGCGCGTGGGATGCACATCAGTTCGTGTATTGACCAACACACTGGTAGGCTCCAACATGACATGTGTTTGTAAGGCGCGAAAAAATCCAAAAAATGATTGAGTTGAAGGATCGAAATCATGCCCTCAAAGACCCAACTACGTGTTGCTAGCCACTCGAAGAAACGAGTCATCCAACCAATGGCGCGCTCAAACCTTTACGATCATACTCCAACGTCATATTAGAAACAATTTTTTGTTTTTTTGAACTTAAAGAAAATATAAATCCCGAACATTTTTCAAAATTTTCTACATTTTCAGAAATATACAACAAATTTTGAAATGTTCGAAATTCATAATTTTATTTGAAAAAATAAACCTTTTATAATAACATGAACATTTTTTAAATTTGTCATTTTTGAAAGGAAACATATTTTGAACATTCAGAACGATTTTTTAAAATGTGTTTCACTAAAAGAAGAATATTTTGTATTTGGAACATTTTGAAATGCAATTCTTTTCGGTGAATCTCAAAAAATTTCGGAAAAACAAAGAAAAAATGAATCTTTTTTAAAAATCTGAACCAGTTTTGGAATGAGAACAAATATTTAATGTTCTGGACATGTTTCAAAATTAAATATATTTTAAATTTCCAAACATTTTTTAAGAAATTCTTATTTCTCTAATATTATGAACTTTTTGAATATTTTAAATTTACAAAAAAATGAAAAAATAACAATAAACTTGAAAGAAAAAAAAGACCAAAGAAACAGGAAAGAAATGGAAAAAAATAAAAACATAACACAGAACAACAAAAATGAAAACGGTTCAGCCCAGGTTGGGAGCCCTGTTCGAATTTGTGACTACTTTGAATGAGAACAAAGATTTAATGTTCTGAACATTTTTTGAAAGGGAATATATTTTAAAATTCTGAAAATTAAAAAAATCGAATTTTTATGATATTATGAACTTTTTTAATTTAAAAAAAGGAAGAAAGAGAAATAAACTTGAAAGGAAAAAAAGAAAAAAAACAGGAAAGACAAAGAGAAAGAAACAGAAAAACGAAAAATAGAAACATAACAAAGAACAAAAAAAAACTGTTCAACCCAGCTTGGTCGCCCTCTGAGAATTTGTGACTTTTTGATGCTTTTCGTGATAAATAGGGTTTTCACACCTGCGTGGGGACGAAAATAACTGGCCTGGCTTTGCTGGGCCACATTGCAGGCGGCCCATGTATGAAATTCTGCGTTTTTACTTTTGTAATAGATGAATGGACAAAAATTAGTACCACCTCGAATAGGGAAAAATCTTTTCGATGGTGAACGGATGAAAAAATCGGAGAAACGCACCTTGCTTTATTAGTAGGTATAGATAAAGTACATCTTTTGCATGATCCTTTTTCCTTTTAAACTAAGTTCCTCTCTTTTACAGATGAACAACGTGCTACACCCGTCCAGGATACGGCACAACGGAGAAACAGTACGACGCAAGAGGGACCCATTGCAAGGATTCTTTCAGATTAAGACCCAGCGTAAACCTTTTTTTACTGTCTCTTGTTGATATACATCCCCCGGTTTTCTTACTATAACCAAGGAGGAGGCTGGCGTTTTGGCATTGGCCGCACCAGAATTTTTATGTACTGACACGGGGCTTAGGGCATTATTCTGCCTTTTTATAAAGACCGAATAGCTTAGGGAGTATTCGGCGCCTCGAAATTAGGCCCTATATGCATCAGCTCGAATCATGTCTTTGGACAAATGTTGGGTTTGCCCGGCTCTTGTGTTTTGCTGCCTTACGCTCCGTTCTATCGGCTAACGCGCACACTGGAGAACTCTGCGATTGTGCCCGGTTCGCCGGGCGAGCACCTCAAGAGAGAAAGCAGCGACTGTCATGATATAGCGAGAGACTGGTCAACCACTCGATGACTCACGGAATGTTTAGAATTCTCCGATTAACGAAGGACCGGTTTTCGGTCGTGCACATACGCACTCGAATTCGGGAGAGTGCGGTGCCCTGTGGGCTATATAGTAGCCCCACCTCGAGCTCCCATGGCTAAGTGAAAGTGATAAAGCATTATAGTCCGGTTGCCTAGTTTGCTACGCTACTACCTCCTTAATAGGACCAAGACGTTGGATTAAGTGTGAAAAGCGCCTTCTTTTAAACACCCCGCACTATGTGCGTGGGGCTGAAGCCAAGGACTGCCATCTTTCAAGTTATATATACATATACATCAACGGCCAGACAGGAGTAGTTTACTACTTGAACGCACAAGTATAAAAAGCTCTTATATAATATTGAAACATTGTTTTCACAAATCATACATGTCATTTAAACATAATATCCTTCGAGCACTGCGTCTCTATTAAACGAGCCCCTGCAGACTTCCTCAAAATAGTGCTCTCTGGTGTACTGCTTCGTCCGAATCTTGGGATGCAACGTCGGTGGCCTTCATCTCCGCCCAGATGTCTTGACACGGGCAGAGCCATCCAGCGCCCCACAATACACGCCGACCGCTTCATTGCGTTGATACACAGTACCGCATCAAGGAACCTGATGCACTAAACCAAAATAACTCTTGGTACCGGGTCCGCCCGGCCACAAATGAGTCATGACATGCTTCATGGCAAGTCCGGATAATCGATTCAGCTCGGCCCATTTGGCCAACCGATCGGTCAATGAAGAGGACGCTCCGGACTATGGAATTGCGACCAATATAGCTCTCCCCTTCTGTGCCCCTTCGGGCCTCGGAAGTGCTCAATCGCGTCCGCAGCGCTCATCGCTAAGTCCAGATAAGCATCCTCCGAACTCCACAACTTGTCCAACTGAGCATACTTCGGATCCGTATATTTCCTCCACAGCAGAAACGGTTTTCCAGCCGCAATAGCCCCGGCCTGACTCAGCTCCTCCTTGGCAGCTCTCAAAGCCGAACGGGCATCCTTCGATTCGGCGGCGGCCTTTTTCAGGCCCTCTTCCCCGCTTGACGTTCTTTTTCAAGAACCTCGCAGCGATCGGTAGTATTCTTCAACTTTCTGGCCATACCGGCCATTTCTTCTTTGCTTCGGCAGTGAGCAGCCCGCTCGCTTTAGCTCTTCGCCGCCTTAAAGCGGCCGACATACTATTTCTGGCTTGCTCTTTCGCTAGGGCGAGTTCCGCCGCAGCTCCTCCACAACAGCGGCACCATCTGCATTAAGCATACAAGTAGTAAGGCATGGGCGTCAAGCTCCCTTACCAGGTGTCCGCGTAGAAGTCGCATGCCTTGTGACTCGTCAAACCGTTTATTGACCAGCGCGATGTCCGCATCCACCTCGTCAAGTTGCCGCTTTAGTTCGGCATATTTATCATCCGGCTGGCCACGGACGCCCGCCACCTATTTAGGAGCGGCGATATGTTATAATCGAGATTTGATCCTCGCACGCTGTCAATTTTGACAACATACCGAGTATCGTGGGCTACTATCTATACAGGCGCATTCTATATGCATAACTGTCGAAGGTACAAAATTTTTGCGTATTTTGAACCCCGTCAAGAAGCTTCGACGGCTTCATGCTATCCGCTCTCGCGGATGCAATTTTCGATCACTGCACTCCATTAGCACACGGTGATCCTCTCGAGATAGCCGCTCTCCCGAGCAGATCCTTCACTCCTCCGACCGCACACCACTTGGCACGGACCTTCCGCCCCGCCGGACTTGGGAACCTCTCGTGGCGACACCTCAGTGGTCGTCCGCCTCACATGAGGGTGCGATGTGGAGGCGCTTTCTCCGTCATCTCCGTAAGAAGATCCCCCGAAGACGAGCTCTGTTGAGAAGGGCTGAGATCCGAACTACAAGGTACAATTTCGGTTATCTTCAGAAACAAATACAGGGATGTTCCTTACTTACAAAACCCCTTCTTTTTTTCCTTACGGCTCGCTGGAGGGCTGATCCCCTTGGGGAAACAGTGCGGCTGGGGTACTTCCCAGCGCCGGACTCTCTGACGAAGATTTCTTTCCCCTCTTCGAGGCCTTGACCTCCAGATCTTCCGAAGCAGTCTGTTCTCTCCTTGGAGGGTGGGACTTTTGATCTCTCCCTCCTCAAAGGCCTCCTTCGTGGAGGCAGTTGCTTCCCCGCTCCCCTCGCCTTCTTTAAAAGGCGCGGCCTTCAACATCTTGGCCAGCATGGGATCCGGCGTGTTCTCCGGGAGGGGAGCCGGACACCTTATTAACTTTGCCTTGGCTATCCACTGCTGTTCAAGAAACGGCTCCTTTAACGGGCATGTATATGATAAATGAATGAACATCCTGTCCGGTTACAGGACTACTTACTTGAGTATCTGGGCGATTGCAGCTTAGTCCTGCGTCCTCAGTCAGGTCCGGACACTTCTCTAGTGATCCGAAGAACAGTTTATACATCTCCATGGGCGTCGTACCCATAAAATTTTGGAGAGCTCGTGGTCCCTCCGGATTAAATTCCCACAGGCGGAGGTGACGATGTTTGTAGGGCAGAAGGCGCCGAATCAACATAACCTGCGCCACTGCGACCAGATTGATCTCTCTTTCTTGGAGGTCTCGAATACGGCCCTGGAACAAAGGAACGTCCTTGGACGGCCCCCAGTCGAGCCCCTTGTTGACCCATGACGCCAGCCGCTGTGGTGGACCTGAGCGGAAGGCGGGAAGGGCCACTCATTTGGTGCCCCTAGGAGCAGTGATATAAAACCACTCCCGTTGCCACAAACCAAGCTCCTCTTGAAAAGAGCCCTCGGGCCACGGAGCATCAGCACATTTGCTTATGACCGCTCCTCCGCACCCTGCTTGCTGCCCCTCGATCATCTTTGGCTCCACCTTGATGGTCTTGAGCCACAAACGAAAGTGAGGGGTAATATGGAGGAAGGCCTCACATACGACAATGAATGACGATATATGAAGGATGGACTCCGGATTCAAGTCATGGAAATCCAGCCCATAATAAAACATGAGCCCCCGCACAAAGGGATCCGTCGGGAAGCCTAAACCCCGAAGGAAGTGAGACACGAACACCACGCTCTCGCCGGGCTCGGGAGTGGGAATGACTTGCCCTGGAGCAGGTAGCCTATGCGAAATCTCGCAGGTTAGATACCTGGCGTCTCACAGCTTTAGCACATCTTCTTCTGTGACAGAAGCAGACATCCATCAGCCGTGCTCGTCGGAGCCGGACATCATCGAAGGTCCGAAGCACCTAAATCTGAAGCTTTGGGTGTTAGAACTCGAAGCGCGAGGCGAACTCGATGGAGGGTTTAAAAAAGAAGACGGCCTTGGTATCATTATAAAGAGGTTGAATACCAAGAGCCCTCCCCGTGGTCGATTAGGACTCGCCTTCGATAGAGGAGGCGTGCCGACGGGCACGTTTGGGTTACCCATGTCCGTATTGATGGGAATCCCGGAATAAGGCGGCACGATCTACGCTTTGATAAAGACGTGCCAAGGAAACCGCCTCGCTAAACGCGATAAGGTGGAACAGTAAAAAATGATTCATATAAAGGCTTGGCCGTGGTGTGATGTCACGCCGCGGAATATGTCAGCAGATCTGTGCGAAAGTTATTCCCTCTACGGTAGTATGTGGAACTTGTTTTTTGCAGAGCCGGACACTATCCTGGTGTTCAAAACCTTATATGAAGTATTCGGAGGAGGAACCCGCCTTGCAATGCCGAAGACAATATGCGCGCCGGACTCGTCGTCATTGAAGCCTGGTTCAGGGGCTACTAGGGGAGTCCTGGACTAGGTGGTGTCCGGATAGCCGAACTATCATCACGGCCGGACTCCAAGACTATGAAGATACAAGATTGAAGACTTCGTCCCGTGTCCGGATGGGACTTTCCTTGGCGTGGAAGGAAAGCTTGGAGATACGGATATGTAGATCTCCTACCATTGTAACCGACTCTGTGTAACCCTAACCTATCCTGTGTCTATATAAACCGGAGGGTTTTAGTCCGTAGGACGAACAACAATCATACCATAGGCTAGGTTCTAGGGTTTAGCCTCTACGATCTCGTGGTAGATCTACTCTTGTACTACCCATATCATCAATATTAATCAAGCAGGAGTAGGGTATTACCTCCATCAAGAGGGCCCGAACCTGGTAAAAACATCGTGTCCCTTGTCTCCTGTTACCATCCGCCTAGATGCATAGTTCGGGACCCCCTACCCGAGATCCGCCGGTTTTGACACCGACAACGAGCTCTTCGTCACCTCCATAAACGAGAAACATATCCTTAGTCTTTTTCACGTACTTCATGATATTCTTGACCGCTGTCCAGTGTTCCATGCCGGGATTACTTTGGTACCTTCCTACCAAACTTACTGCAAGGTTTACATCAGGTCTGGTACACAGCATGGCACACATAATAGACCCTATGGCCGAGGCATAGGGGATGACACTCATCTTTTCTCTATCTTCTGCCGTGGTCGGACATTGTGCCGAGCTCAATTTCACACCTTGCAACACAGGCAACAGAACCCCTTCTTGGACTGATCCATATTGAACTTCTTCAATATCTTATCAAGGTATGTGCTTTGTGAAAGACCTATGAGGCGTCTCGATCTATCTCTATAGATCTTGATGCCTAATATATAAGCAGCTTCTCGAAGGTCCTTCATTGAAAATCACTTATTCAAGTAGGCCTTTATGCTGTCCAAAAGTTCTATATCATTTCCCATCAACAGTATGTCATCCACATATAATATGAGAAATGCTACAGAACTCCCACTCACTTTCTTGTAAACGCAGGTGTCGGTGTCAAAACTGGCGGATCTCGGGTAGGGGGTCCCGAACTGTGCGTCTAGGCGGATGGTAACAGGAGACAAGGGACACGATGTTTTTACCCAGGTTCGGGCCCTCTCGATGGAGGTAATACCCTACTCTTGCTTGATTAATATTGATGATATGGGTGGTACAAGAGTAGATCTACCACGAGATCAGAGAGGCTAAACCCTAGAAGCTAGCCTACGGTATGATTGTTGTTCGTCCTACGGACTAAAACCCTTCGGTTTATATAGACACGGATAGGTTAGGGTTACACAGAGTCGGTTACAATGGTAGGAGATCTACATATCCAGACGCCAAGCTTGCCTTCCACGCCAAGGAAAGTCCCATCCGGACACGGGACGAAGTCTTCAATCTTGTATCTTCATAGTCTTGGAGTCCGCCGTGATGATAGTTCGCTATCCGACACCCCTAGTCCAGACTCCTCAAGAGCCTCGAACCAGGATTCAATGACGACGAGTCCAAGACGCATATTGTCTTCGGCATTGCAAGGCGGCTTCCTCCTCCGAATACTTCATAGAAGGTTTTGAACACCAGGATAGTGTCCGGCTCTGCAAAACAAGTTCCATATACTACTGTAGAGAGAATAACTTTTGCACAGATCTGCTGGCGTATTCCGCTGCGTGACATCACACCACGGCCAGGCCTTTTATATGAATCGTTTTTTACAGTTCCACCTTAACGCGTTTAGCGAGGCGGTTTCCCTGGCACGTCTCATCAAAGCATAGATCGTGCCCCCTTATTCCGGGATTCTCATCAATACGGACGTGGGTAACCCATCCGCGCCATTGATTATGGTGCTTGGGAGATAAGCGAGTTTTACCAGGCTGGTGGGGGATGCATAGCTTCGTCCGTCCATATAAGGGGATAAGGATCCGCCTTTTCACCTACGCCTTCTTCCTCCTTTGCTTATCCATTTCCGCGCACTCGAGCTCCAGCGCCCAAGTCCGCACACCCCACCTCAACCTTCTCCAACTATGTCCGGAGCGGGAGGCAGGTGGATGGCCTCCTCCTTCACAGAGCGGCACATCACAAGACTGCGGGTGGCCGGATACTTGTCCGGCGACATCGCATGTCGGCTACCCGACGAAGGGCAGCTCATCCCCACTCCCAGGCCCATGAGAGGGTGGTGTTTCTCCCCCACTTCCTCCGTGGACTGGGTTTTCCACTTCACCCATTTGTCCGGGGGCTCATGTTCTACTACGGCCTGGACTTCCACGATCTGGCCCCGAATTTCATCCTCAACATCTCGGCGTTCATCGTTGTGTGCGAGGCCTTCCTCTGCATTCAGCCTCACTTCGGCTTATGGCTGAAGATCTTCAACGTCCGGCCGAAGGTAGTGGGTGGCCGTCAAGCGGAGTGCGGAGGCGCCATGGTTGGCAAGATGGCCAAAGTCCTATGGCTCGAGGGCTCCTTCGTGGAGACAATAAAGGGGTGGCAATCAGTGTGGTTCTATATCACCGAGCCGCGCGACTCCAAATGGGCAGCGGCCCCCGAATTCAGATCTGGCTTCCCCACACGGCTCTCATCATGGAAAGAGACGGGCCTGACATGGGGGAATTCGGACTAGCTATCCGGACTCCAAACATGTGTCCGAAACCTGGTGGACAAGAATCTCAGGCTTGTCAACGTAATCCAGGTGATGCTCATCCGCCGGATTCTCCCATGCCAACAACGGGCCTTCAAATTGTGGGAGTTCGAACCGGCACAACACTCAACTCTAAAAAGTCTCTTCGACACTACGTATGAAGACGCCTGGAAGGTGCTGTTCAAGGGCACCGAGGTTCCCTCATCCGCTACTGAAGATTGCGGATACAGCTCGCAGCGTCAAGCCGGCGAGGTAAGTTATTATTGACTCTATGTGGGATCTAAAACTCCCTAATATTTGACAGGACTGGCTGAAGACGTCCGGACGGATTAACTATCCGGCTCCTTTGCCGGAAGACCCAGCGGACGCCCGATTGACGGGGCTGCTGGCTCCGGTACCCCATGTGGTGCCGGAGAAGAAGGCCAAGAAGGAGGCCACGGGAACTCGAAGGAGCTCCCGACGCCAGGTGCTGTCATAATCTGAAGCAGAATCTTCTCCTGAGGACGAGGAGGAGGAAAAAGAAGCCTCTCCCCCAGCGGGGGAGGAGAGGAAAAGGAAGGCCGCCTAACCGGGAGGCCGGAGGGTCCAAGAAGGAAGAACCCTTCCTCGGACTTCTCCACCAACGTCGACAACGACGAGGAGGATTGGCCAACAAGGGCCAAGCCCCTGGCGAGATCGTAAGTGTCCGGATACCCATGGCTTTTTTATTATTGCATAGTGTTCTCTAATGGCGAACAATCATGCAGCCCACCCAAGGGCGAGTTCGCCGCTTCATCGAGCGGGTCCCTGGGTTCGTCGGAAATGGAGAGTACTTCACTTTCGGCCGCCTCCTCGCCTCACGCTGCGGACGACGCCGAGGTGGGGCCCCAAGGGGGCCTGGTCAAGAGGAGGTGGCACAGGAGGCACCGCAAGGCGACCTCCCGAACTCTAGGCGCGTGGGGGGCAAGATCCCCAGGGGCTCTAAGCCCGACCCTCTTACGGATTCCATGCCGGAACATTCAGCGGTTCCGGAGTCCGGCAAGCGGTCCCTTCATAAGAAGGGTAAGACGCCGGTGTCCTCAGTCGAACCGGAGGCACCGGATAGCTTACTCGAGGCGCTTAACAGCGCCTCCATCGAGGAGGAGCATCACACTGTTATGAGTGCGGTGATCCGGACAGTTCAGTCCGCCCAGAGCGGGCTGACGAAAGCCTGTACCAGCCTTCTAACAGGCTTTGAGGTAAGTTTAGAATATGTAAAAATATTACCGCATAGACAGTAGCCCCTCATGCTTAGTTCGGTGTTCGGAAAGAAAAGCCGGACTGAGGATCTCAAAAGATATACGCAGGAGTCTAACATAAGTAAGTCAATATGGGAATGCAGGCTGCACTGCTGACCTCTGCCGCACTGACTACGGAGGTCAATGCATTGAAGCGGAGCCTTGAGCGGTCCGAGAACGAGCTCGGCCAAGCCAAGAAGCAGCTCGAGGACAAGGAAGGTAGGTAATACCTTATTAAAGAAATACCTTATAGAAAGGTTTTGGTTGCAAAAAATAACAGGAATAACATGGGTACTGCAGGGGCCACGAACGAGGTGGCGACCCTGAAGGAAGCGGTGGCCGTGGCCGAAAACAAATGCCGTGAGCGCACCGAGCGAGAGAAGGGGAGGCGCAGCTGGCGGAGGTCGGCAAGAGCCTGTGGCTCGTGAAAAACACGAGGGTTTGGAGCATGACTCAAGACACGAGAGTCCGAGGTTGCCTCGGCTCTTGAGAGTGCCAAAGCTGCTAAGGCCGAGGCCCAAAAAGCCCTCCAAGAAATTGAATCATTAAAGAAGATAGCGGCGGGTAAGGCATTCTTTATGCAAAGAAAGCATGTGAAAGTGAATTACCTATTACTTACCCGGATTCGGAGCTCTCCAGGAGCATTCGCAGATCTGCCCCGTAGTGTGTCTGATGCTGCCGCATTCCACAGTGCCAAGGAGGGGAGCTCAACGGAGAAGGTGTTCTGGTCTCAATATGCTGAGGCCGGACATCCGGTGCCCCTAAGCGACCAGCTGAAGCAGCTGGTCGAGCTCCACAAGGTCACCGAACAGGCCATGAAGGGCCTCATAGTTCGGCTGTGGCCATTGGAAGCCATGCCTGGGAGCTACTTTGGGCTAGTGCGGCGGCTGGTGGACGCCTGTCCACGGATTGAAGTCATCAAGCGCTCCGTCTGCACTGAAGGTGTCCGTCGGGCCCTTGCCCATGCTAAAGTGCACTGGGGCAAGCTGGATGCGGAGAAGCTTGTGACGGACGGGCCACCGAAGGGCAAGGAGCATCGCATGCCCGAAATGTACTATGAGGGCCTCCTGAAGGGTGCCCGCCGAATAGCGGATGAGTGCTCCAAAGATGTAATTTTTGAATAGATCTCAATGAAAGCACCAATGTCGGTGTCAAAACCGGCGGATCTCGGGTAGGGGGTCCCGAACTGTGCGTCTAGGCGGATGGTAACAGGAGACAAGGGACACGATGTTTTTACCCAGGTTCGGACCCTCTCGATGGAGGTAATACCCTACTCCTGCTTGATTAATATTGATGATATGGGTAGTACAAGAGTAGATCTACCACGAGATCGAGAGGCTAAACCCTAGAAGCTAGCCTATGGTATGATTGTTGTTCGTCCTATGGACTAAAACCCTCCGGTTTATATAGACACCGGATAGGTTAGGGTTACACGTAGTCGGTTACAATGGTAGGAGATCTACATATCCGTATCGCCAAGCTTGCCTTCCACGCCAAGGAAAGTCCCATCCAGACATGAGACAAATCTTCAATCTTGTATCTTCATAGTCTTGGAGTCCGGCCGTGATGATAGTTCGGCTATCCGGACACCCCCTAGTCCAGGACTCCCTCAGCAGGCTTCTCCATAAATCTGCATAAACCCAAACGCTTTGATCATTTCATCAAAGCGAATGTTCCAACTCCGAGATGCTTTCACCAGCCCATAGATGGAGCGCTGGAGCTTGCATACCTTGTTAGCATTCTTAGGATCGACAAAACCTTCCGGCTGCATCATATACAATTCTTCCTTAAGAAAGCCGTTAAGGAATGCCGTTTTGACGTCCATTTGCCATATCTCATAATCGTAGAATGTGGGAATTGCTAAGATGATTCAGAGATACTTCAGCTTCGCTACGGGAGAGAAAGTCTCATCGTAGTCAACCCCTTGAACTTGTCGATAACCCTTAGCGACAAGTCGAGCCTTATAGATGGTAACATTACCATCCGCGTCCGTCTTCTTCTTAAAGATCCATTTATTTTCTATCGTCACGATCATCGGCAAGTCTCCAAAGTCCATACTTTCTTTTTATACATGGATCCTATCTCGATTGCATGGCTTCAAGCCATTTGTTGGAATCTGGGCCCGCCATCGCTTCTTCATAGTTTGAAGGTTCACCGTTGTCTAACTATATGATTTCCAGGACAGGGTTGCCATACCATTCTAGTGTGAACGTGTCCTCGTGGACCTACGAAGTTCAGTAGTAACTTGATCCGAAGTACCTTGATCATCATCACTAAGTTCCTCTCCTATTGGTGCATGCACCACAGGAACATCTTCCTGAGCTGCGCTACTTACCGGTTCAAGAGGTAGTACTTCATCAAGTTCCACTTTCCTCCCACTTACTTCTTTCGAGAGAAACTCTTTCTCCATAAAGGACCCGTTCTTGGCAACAAAGATCTTGCCTTTTGATCTGAGGTAGAAGGTATACCCAATGGTTTCCTTAGGGTATCCTATGAAGATGCATTTACCGACTTGGGTTCGAGCTTTTCAGGTTGAAGTTTCTTGACATAAGCATCGCATCCCCAAACTTTTAGAAACGATAGCTTAGGTTTCTTCCCAAACCATAATTCATACAGTGTCGTCTCAACGGATTTTGATGGAGCCCTATTCAAAGTGAATGCGGCAGTATCTAAAGCATAGCCCCAAAATGAGAGCGGTACATCGGCAAGAGACATCATAGATCGCACCATATCCAATAGAGTGCGATTACGACGTTCGGACACACCGTTACGCTGAGGTGTTTGTAACGCCCCGAATCTGATGCGCCAGGTGTCCGCCAGTTATTTGCCGTCTTTGCCATGTCATGTGCTTGCGTGTTGCACTTTGCCACGTCATCATCTGCATTTCATATCATGTTGTCATGTGCATCACATTTGCATACATGTACGTCTTATGCATCCGAGCATTTTCCGCGTTGTCCGTTTTGCAATCCGGCACTCCTATGTCTCCCGGCGCCCCCTTTTACCTCTTTTCGTGTGCGGGTGTTAAACGGTCTCGGAATGGACCGAGGTTTGTCAAGCGGACTTGGTATAGCACCGGTAGACCACCTGTCAAGTTTCGTGCCATTTGGAGGTCGTTTGATACTCCAACGGTTAACCGGGTAACCATGAAGCCGTCTTTGAGTTGCAGCCCAACACCCCTTTCAAAGTGGCCCAAAACCCAGCAAACTCCCCTCCATGCTCTCGGTCGTTCGATCACGATCGTGTGGGCGAAAACCGCACCTCATTTGGACTCTCCTAGCTCCCTCTACCTATAAATATGTGCTCCCCTCCCGAAAATCGCGGTACAAACCCTAGTCTCCTTCTTCCTCCCGCCGACGACGCGTCTGGCACCTCACGGACACGCCCGCCTCGCCCAGCGCTAATCAGATCCGGCCACATGGCGCTGGCGCCTGCCCGTCCGGCCCGCAGCTGGCTCAGCGGCCTCGCTGACTCGGCAGCGCCGCCGCTTGCGCTGCCCTCGCCGCCCGCCAGACCTCGCTTGTCGGAGCTTCGCGGCGCGGCCCGCGCTGGCGCCGCCACCTCCGCCTCCCGCCGTGCGCCTCCGCCTCGGCGCGCCCGCCCGCAGGCATCCGCCGCCGCCGGTCTCCGCGGATCCCCGCCCGCCCCTCCGGCCGGTGTCCCGAGTCCGCCCGCCGCCTCCATGGAGCACGCGCCCCGAGCCCCCTCCGACGAGCTCGCCGGCCGTCTCCGGCGTCGCCCCGGTCAGATCCGGGCAGGAGCGCCCGGATCCGCCCCTTCTCCGTCCCGTTTCGGCCTCCCCGGCCCCGTCTCCGACGAACCTCGCAATCCGTGCCGAGAGGTTGACTTTTCCCCCCTCTGAAATCTGCCAAGTCCCCGTAGTTTCCAGTATTTTTTATGCATATTCATCGCATCATAACTCTGCATCCGTAGCTCCGTTTTGGGCGTGTAATATGTCGAATTGTTCGCCTCGACGAGTACATCATTTCGTCTCATTGCATCATTTACATTTGAGCTCATCTTGATGCCCGAAATGCTGTTGGAAGAGGGCTATGTGATGTTAGTTTCAGATTCTTATCAGAACATGCACTTTTGTCATTTTTTCCTTGATTGATGTGTGCATCCTATGAACTTGAGTCCTACATGTGTTTTGTAATATGCCATGCCATCTTTACAGGGGTGTATGCCATGTATTTTTGTGATCTCTGTGGTGACTAGCACAAGCATGCAAACTAGGCTTCATGATGTTGCTGATTTTAGCCCCTGTTCTGCTGATATTTTTATGCCATGTAAACTTGATGCTACCGAGAGATCCATGCTTATTTTGAGATACTTCAGTAAGGATGTTTTGAACATATGGTTATTCTCTATCCATCCATGCCCTTGTTTGCAATTATGGAGTGCCATAGCTTGAGTCAATCGAGCTCTACTTTTGCTATAAAATGTTTCCTGGCAGGTTGTTTGCCATGATAAGTTCCTGTAGCATGTTGTTTGATAGCTCTAAACATTGCAACCTGATGTTGTTTTCTGCTAAGTCTGAAACTGTTATTATTTGCATCTTGCCATGTCATTTTGGACATGTTCTAGTGATTTCTAGAGATAGCTCAGTGTTCATGTTTTGTCATGCTTTACCTGTACATCATGTCCTTGCCTTTTGTTCTCATATTGTGGTACTGTAGCATGTTGTTTTGGTGCTTGCAATATGCCTACTAGCTGTTATGGACAGATTGTTGCTATAACTTGTATAGAGTGTATGTGTTGATCCGTTGCTCCGTTTTGAGTGTGCTCTATATGAAACTTGCTTAATTTTGCATGTAGTTTCATACTATCATGTTGCATCCTTGTTTTGAGGTGTTTGCTTGATGTTTGTATGCATTTTGCATCAATGCCATGTTTAACTTGTTTTGCTCATATCTTCTAAGCCGTAGCTCCGAATTAAATGAACTTTATATGTAACTTGACTAGAATTTCATGTAGATCATCATGGTGCATCTTAACTTGCTGTTTAACAACTTGAACATAAGGTTTATTCAGATCTGGACCAATTTCGAAATTTGCATATGAGGACTTACCGGAATTGTTATATGTCGTTTCCGGCCTCATTTAAACTTGCTTTGATGTGTTGTTCTTGTTTGCATCATCTCTTGCCATGAGTAGTTTCATGTAGCATTGCCATGCATCATGCTTGGTTGAGCATCCTGTCTTGTCTATGTGTGGTGTGTTTACTATGTTGTGTGCTTCTTCTTGTTAGTTCCTGTTTCATTGCGATCGTGAGGATTCGTTCGTCTACGCTTGGTTCGGCTTCATCCGTTTGTCTTCTTCATGGACTCGTTCTTCTTCCTTGCGGGATTTCAGGCAAGATGGCCGCTACCCTGGATCTCACTACTATCTTTGCTATGCTAGTTGTTTCGTTCTATCGCTATGATGCGCTACCTATCACTTGTTCCTCAAGCCTCCCAATTGCCATGTCAGCCTCTAACCTTTTGCACCCTTCCTAGCAAACCGTTGTTTGGCTATGTTACCGCTTTTCTCAGCCCCTCCCAAGATGAAGTTTGTTCCTTGTTGGAACATGGAGATGTTGTTCCTTGTTGGAACATGTTTACTTGTTGGGATATCACAATATATCTTATTTTATTGATGCATCTATATACCTGGTAAAGGGTGGAAGGCTCGGCCTTATGCCTGGTGTTTTGTTCCACTCTTGCCGCCCTAGTTTCTGTCATATCGGTATTATGTTCTCGGATTTTGCGTCCCTAACGCGGTCGGGTGATTTATGGGACCCCCTTGACAGTTCGCTTTGAATAAGACTCCTCCAGCAAGGCCCAACATTGGTTTTACCATTTGCCTCACCTATGCCCTTTTATTTCCCTTGGGTTTCCGGAGCCCGAAGGTCATCTTTATTTTAGCCCCCCGGGCCAGTTCTCCTCTAAGTGCTGGTCCAAACCGAGCGATGTCCGGCGCCCCCTGGGCAACCAGGGTCTATGCCAACCCGTCGTCTTGCTCATCCGGTGTGCCCTGAGAACGAGATATGTGTAGCTCCTATCGGGATTTGTCGGCACATTCGGGCGGCTTTGCTGGTCTTGTTTTATTGCTGTCGAAATGTCTTGTAGCCGGGATTCCGAGACTGATCGGGTCTTCCCGGGGAGAAGGAATATCCTTCGTTGATCGCGAGAGCTTATCATGGGCTAAGTTGGGACACCCCTGCAGATTATAAACTTTCGAGAGCCGCGCCCGCGGTTATGTGGCAGATGGGAATTTGTTAATATCCGGTTGTAGTAAACTTGAAGCAAACCCTTCTAAAATACACCAACCGTGTGAGTAACCGTGAGTGTCTCTTTTCGGGGTTGATCGAGAGGAGAACACGGTTTCTGGGTTATGTCTGACGTAAGTAGGAGTTCAGGATCACTTCTTGATCATTACTAGTTGACGACCGTTCCTTTGTTTCAATTTTCGCTCTCATTTGCGTATGTTAGCCACCATATATGCTTAGCCGCTGCTGCAACCTCACCACTTTACCCCTTCCTTTCCCTTTAAGCTTTGCTAGTCTTGATACCCATGGTAATGGGATTGCTGAGTCCTCGTGGCTCACAAATTACTACACCACCAGTTGTAGGTATAGGTTATGCGATGATCATGACGTGAGAGCGATGTTACTTGTTTTGGAGTTCTTCTTCTGCTTCTTCGATCAGGGGATAGGTTCCAGGTCGGCAGCCTGGGCTAGCAGGGTGGATGTCGTTTGAGTTTCTGTTTATGTTTCATCCGTAGCCGGATGTTGATCTTGTATGTTGTATTGTTGTATTCATGTGACCTTGTATGTATTGTATGTATCCCCATCTATTATGTAATGTTGATGTAATGATATCCACCTTGCAAAAGCGTTTCAATATGTGGGTCTATCCTCGGTGGGACCTTCGAGTTCCTTTTGGATAGGGTCGCATATTGGGTGTGACAAGTTGGTATCAGAGCCTCGACCGACCTTAGGAGCCCCCTTGATTGATCGTGTAGTTTGGCCGTTGTTGAGTCTAGAAAAAAAAACAGTTTTTGGAGTCTAGTTATATCGGAGAGTAGGAATTCTTTTTACTCCTCAGCCCCTTCGTCGCTCTGGTAAGAAATCTTGATGTAGGTGTTTTGAATTACTCCTCTTCCCGTTCAAATTTTTCTTAGGATCACGCAGTTGGTTTTCCGATCGTTGGTTCTCATCTCTTTCATCCGGCGCATTTCTCTTCGAGTGGATTCGACCCTCGTTGTCTTTGCCAAGTTCAATCCTCAGTTCTTCCTCCGACGTCGTTGTTTTTCCTTGTCCGAAGTTGTCCTTGTTTTTCCCAACCGAGTCCATAATCGAGTATCCATCCTACTCGTGTGAAGTTTTTGCTCTCCCTCCTCAATGATTTCAACCGGTGTTTTCTCTTCAAGATATTCGTCGATTTCCCCTTCCAGTTGTCATTGTTTTCCCGCCCTCCCACCCTTCTTCTTCCCGGAGTTTGAGTCTGTTTCGACCATCAATTTCATTCGTATGGAGCCTCTTCAGTCTTCTATCAATCATTTCAACCGGTGGTTTCTCGTCTAGTTTGTCATTCTTCATCCCTTTCTTTTACGGTGGATTCAATTCAAGTTTTTTGAGTTGATCACATTCTTTTCCTTGGTTAAAGTGTTTTCCCTGCTTGTTCGCCTCTCGCCAGTTTATCATTCCGGAGTTCGAGGACATCTCGGAGATTCTTTGTGTTCGAATTAATTCGAGGTTGTCACCTCATTCAAATATTTCAGTTCTTCCGGTGCATCATCTATCTGTTCAACATCCCTTTCCAACGGTGTTTTCTTTTAGTGGGCCCTAACCCACAGGTCTTTCCCAGGATCTTACCTGACTCTTTTAATTTCCCCGGAGCTATTCCCAATTCTTTTCAAGTGTGACGTAAGAATGGATTCCATCAGTCACATGCCTTTTCCAAGATCAATTTCAAATCATTTCATTGTTGGCTCAACCTCTCTGTTTTTCATTCTCCCAGAGTACCTCAGTAATTTTGGTGGTGTTTCTCGTCATCATTTGAAGACCGAAGTAGAGTTTCTCTTAAGTCTTGCCCTTTCTCTCGAAGTTTCGTGGTTCTAGCTTCATGTTATCCTCACGAATTATTCCATTTGTTAGTTATTCTTTTCATCCATCCGGAGTATTTCATAAGTTGATTTCTATTTCGTTTCACCAGAGGCCATCGTTCCAGAAGAATTCTTCCTCCTCACATTTCAGCTACAGTTATCCAATTATCCCGGTGCTTCGTTCAAGTGTTCCTTAATCAGCTCATGATCACTTCGCTCTTCTGCATCTAAATACCCTCGAGCTTATTGGTTCTTCTAATTCTTCCCGGTGATTCATTCTCTTTCATCAGTCATTTCGAATTCTTACGGTGGTTCGTTCAAGATTCTTTTCCTTGATTATCATATTAATCCATTCGTTCTTTTCAACCTACCAGTGATTCATGAAGTCCTTCTCAAGTTTGTGATATGTCACTTCTCAATTCTTTTTCAAGAAGAACAAGTGATATGCAATCCATTGCTTGTCATCAATTTAATTTGATGAAGGATAAGCATACAATAAATCTTATTCTTATTTCATCCAAGTGATTAATCCCTTCCTTCGGAGTTTGTTCTTGATGAATAAATTCTAGTCCCAAGTGTTTTCATCTTTTCCGGAGTTCAAATTTCCTCGGTCATTTCGTCGGAATCCTCCATCTAATTCATCGCAGGCTCATCTTATTCTTTCTTCCTTCATTCTATCTCATCACCTTTTGTAACCGGAGTTCTTCATGGTGGTTCTTCATGTTTTAATTCATTCTTCAAGAGTTCATCTAGATTTTTGTTGGAGAAATTCAAGTATCTTTTCTTCTCCGTTCTTTTCATTCAAATCTTTCAATTCTTTCCGGAGTTTTGTGTCATGTCTTCATCAAGTATCATTCCATCCTCTCTAGTTTGGGTTCTATTCTTTCCTTGTTTCAGTCGGAGTGCTGCCTAAATCCTTTCAGTATTATTTGTTTCTTATCTTGTTATAACCGGAGTTGTTTCATAGTCTAACTGATTCCGTGAGCTTTCAATTCTCATCATTCTCGTCGATTCTCTCTTCTTCTCGTGTGCTCTCGATTCTTTGCTTCTTCTCTTGAGTTATTGTTTCACCTCATTCCTTTTCCCCTTCCGTCTCGGTCCTAAGATCTCGGGACGAGATCTCTTATTAGTGGAGGAGTGTTGTAATGCCCCGGATCTGATGCGCCAGGTGTCCGCCAGTTATTTGCCGTCTTTGCCATGTCATGCGCTTGCGTGTTGCACTTTGCCACGTCATCATCTGCATTTCATATCATGTTGTCATGTGCATCGCATTTGCATACATGTTCGTCTTATGCATCTGAGCATTTTCCCCGTTGTCCGTTTTGCAATCCGGCACTCCTATGTCTCCCGGCGCCCCCTTTTACCTCTTTTCGTGTGCGGGTTTTAAACGGTCTCGGAATGGACCGAGGTTTGTCAAGCGGCCTTGGTATAGCACCGGTAGACCACCTGTCAAGTTTCGTGCCATTTGGACGTCGTTTGATACTCCAATGGTTAACCGGGTAACCGTGAAGCCCTCTTTGAGTTGCAGCCCAACACCCCTTTCAAAGTGGCCCAAAACCAAGCAAACTTCCCTCCATGCTCTCGGTCGTTCGATCACGATCGTGTGGGCGAAAACCGCACCTCATTTGGACTCTCCTAGCTCCCTCTACCTATAAATATGTGCTCCCCTCCCAAAAATCGCGGTACAAACCCTAGTCTCCTTCTTCCTCCGCGCCCGGACGCGTCCGCACCCTGCCGGACACGTCCGCCCTCGCCCCCGCGCCAATCAGATCCGGCCACGTGGCAGCCGCGCCGCCCACGCCCGCCCGTCCGCCCATTAGCTGGGCCAGCTGGGCCCGCCGCCCGCATGGCTGCCCTTGCACCGCCTCACGGACCTCGCCCGTCGGAGCCTTCACGACGCCCGGCCCGCCGCCATACAAGGCGCCGCCGCCGCCCGCCATGCGCCTCCGCCTCGCGCGCGCCCGCCTGCAGCGCGCCCGCCCGCCGGTCTCCGCGGATCCGCCGCCACGCCCCTCCGCCGGCGCCCCGAGTCCGCCCGCCGCCTCCATGGAGCACGCGCCCCGAGCCCCCTCCGACGAGCTCGCCGGCCGTCTCCGGCGTCGCCCCGGTCAGATCCGGGCAGGAGCGCCCGGATCCGCCCCTTCTCCGTCCCGTTTCGGCTTCCCCGGCCCCGTCTCCGATGAACCTCACAATCCGTGCCGAGAGGTTGACTTTTCCCCCCTCTGAAATCTGCAAAGTCCCCGTAGTTTCCAGTATTTTTTATGAATTTTCATCGCATCATAACTCTGCATCCGTAGCTCTGTTTTGGGCGTGTAATATGTCGAATTGTTCGCCTCGACGAGTACATCATTTCGTCTCATTGCATCATTTACATTTGAGCTCATATTGATGCCCGAAATGCTGCTGGAAGAGGGCTATGTGATGTTAGTTTCAGATTCTTATCAGAACATGCACTTTTGTCATTTTTTTCATGATTGATGTGTGCATCCTATGAACTTGAGTCCTACATGTGTTTTTATGCCATGCCATATTTACAGGGTTGTATGCCATGTATTTTTGTGATCTCTGTGGTGACTAGACCAAGCATGCAAACTAGGCTTCATGATGTTCCTGATTTCAGCCCCTGTTCTGCTGATATTTTTATGCCATGTAAACTGGATGCTACCGAGAGATCCGTGCTTATTTTGAGATACTTCAGTAAGGATGTTTTGAACATATGGTTATTATCTATACATCCATGCCCTTGTTTGCAATTATGGAGTGCCATAGCTGGAGTCAATCGAGCTCTACTTTTGCTATAAAATGTTTCCTGGCAGGTTGTTTACATGTTATTCAATTTTGCCAAGGTTGTTGTAGTTGATCCGTGTATGCTATGATGTTGTTCTTGCCATGTATAGCTTCTATGCCATGTCTTCTTACTGTGAGTTGCCTTGCCATGCCATTTATTGCTCTGTGGTGAGTGGTTCAAGCTCACCAACATGCCTACCTATTGTTGTTCCTGCCATGTATGAATCTGTAATATAACTTGCCATGTTTACATGGGTGCTATCATATTTTATGATCCTTTTTGACTCATAGTCAGTAAGGGACTTTTGTTCTATGAAATTAGTAGATTCTTGCCATGCCTTTGTTTGCCATGATAAGTTCCTGTAGCATGTTGTTTGATAGCTGTAAACATTGCAACCTGATGTTGTTTTCTGCTAAGTCTGAAACTGTTATTATTTGCATCTTGCCATGTCATTTTGAACATGTTCTAGTGATTTCTGGAGATAGCTCAGTGTTCATGTTTTGTCATGCTTTACCTGTACATCATTTCCTTGCCTTTTGTTCTCATATTGTGGTACTGTAGCATGTTGTTTTGGTGCTTGCAATATGCCTACTTGCTGTTATGGACAGATTGTTGCTATAACTTGTATAGAGTGTATGTGTTGATCCGTTGCTCCGTTTTGAGTGTGCTCTATATGAAACTTGCTTGATTTTGCATGTAGTTTCATATTATCATGTTGCATCCTTGTTTTGAGGTGTTTGCTTGATGTTTGTATGCATTTTGCATCAATGCCATGTTTAACTTGTTTTGCTCATATCTTCTAGGCCGTAACTCCGAATTAAATGAACTTTATATGTAACTTGACTAGAATTTCGTGTAGATCATCATGGTGCATCTTAACTTGCTGTTTAACAAATTGAACATAAGGTTTATTCAGATCTGGACCAATTTCGAAATTTGCATATGAGGACTTACCGGAATTGTTATATGTCGTTGCCGGCCTCATTTAAACTTGCTTTGATGTGTTGTTCTTGTTTGCATCATCTCTTGCCATGAGTAGTTTCATGTAGCATTGCCATGCATCATGCTTGGTTGATCATCCTGTCTTGTCTATGTGTGGTGTGTTTACTATGTTGTGTGCTTCTTCTTGTTAGTTCCTGTTTCATTGCGATCGTGAGGATTCGTTCGTCTACGCTTGGTTCGGCTTCATCCGTTTGTCTTCTTCATGGACTCGTTCTTCTTCCTTGCGGGATTTCAGGCAAGATGACCGCTACCCTGGATCTCACTACTATCTTTGCTATGCTAGTTGTTTCGTTCTATCGCTATGATGCGATACCTATCACTTGTTCCTCAAGCCTCCCAATTGCCATGTCAGCCTCTAACCTTTTGCACCCTTCCTAGCAAACCGTTGTTTGGCTATGTTACCGCTTTGCTCAGCCCCTCTTATAGCGTTGCTAGTTGCAGGTGAAGATGAAGTTTGTTCCTTGTTGGAACATGGAGATGTTGTTCCTTGTTGGAACATGTTTACTTGTTGGGATATCACAATATATCTTATTTTATTAATGCATCTATATACTTGGTAAAGGGTGGAAGGCTCGGCCTTATGCCTGGTGTTTTGTTCCACTCTTGCCGCCCTAGTTTCCGTCATATTGGTATTATGTTCCCGAATTTTGCGTCCCTAACGCGGTCGGGTGATTTATGGGACCCCCTTGACAGTTCGCTTTGAATAAGGCTCCTCTAGCAAGGCCCAACATTGGTTTTACCATTTGCCTCACCTATGCCCTTTTATTTCCCATGGGTTTCCGGAGCCCGAGGGTCATCTTTATTTTACCCCCCGGCCAGTTTTTCTCTCGAGTGTTGGTCCAAACCGAGCGATGTCCGGCGCCCCCGGGCAACCAGGGTCTATGCCAACCCGACGTCTTGCTCATCCGGTGTGCCCTGAGACCGAGATATGTGCAGCTCCTATCAGGATTTGTCGGCACATCCGGGCGGCTTTGCTGGACTTGTTTTATTACTGTCGAGATGTCTTGTAGCCGGATTCGAGACTGATCGGGTCTTCCCGGAAGAAGGAATATCCTTCGTTGATCGCGAGAGCTTATCATGGGCTAAGTTGGGACACCCCTGCAGGGTTTGAACTTTCGAAAGCCGTGCCCGCGGTTATGTGGCAGATGGGAATTTGTTAATGTCCGGTTGTAGAAAACCCGAAGTTGATCTTAACTAAAATACACCAACCGTGTGTGTAACCGTGAGTGTCTCTTTTCGGGGTTGATCGAGAGGAGAACACGGTTTCTGGGTTATGTCTGACGTAAGTAGGAGTTCAGGATCACTTCTTGATCATTACTAGTTGACGACCGTTCCTTTGTTTCTCTTCTCGCTCTCATTGGCGTATGTTAGCCACCATATATGCTTAGTCGCTGCTGCAACCTCACCACCTTATCCCTTCCTTTCCTACTTAAGCTTTGCTAGTCTTGATACCCATGGTAATGGGATTGCTGAGTCCTCGTGGCTCACAGATTACTACACCACCAGTTGCAGGTACAGGTTTGCGATGATCTTGACGCGAGAGCGATGTTTGCTTGTATTGGAGTTCTTCTTCTGCTTCTTCTTCGATCAGGGGATAGGTTCCAGGTCGGCAGCCTGGGCTAGCAGGGTGGATGTCGTTTGAGTTTCTGTTTATGTTTCCTCCGTAGTCGGATGTTGATCTTGTATATGATGTTGATGTATTCTTGTGGCATTTATGCCTTATGTATGTATCCCCATCTATTTTGTAATGTTGATGTAATGATATCCACCTTGCAAAAGCGTCTCAATATGCGGGTCTATCCTTGGTGGGACCGTCGAGTTCCTTTTGGATAGGGTCGCATATTGGGCGTGATAAGTTGGTATCAGAGCCTCGACCGACCCTAGGAGCCCCCTCGATTGATCGTGTAGTTTGGCCGTTGTTGAGTCTAGAAGAAAACTATTTTCGGAGTCTAGTTATATCGAAGAGTAGGAATTCTTTTTACTCCTCTGCCCCTTCGTCGCTCTGGTCAGGAATCTTGATGTAGGTGTTTTGAATTACTTCTCTTCCCCTTCAAATTTTCTTTAGGATCACGCAGTTGGTTTTCCGGTAGTTGTTCCTCAGCTCTTTTTATCCGGTGCATTTCTCGTCAAGTCGACTCGACCATCTTCATCTTTGTCAAGTTCAATCCCCAGTTGTTTTCTTTTCCCACCCGCCCTCCCTTCTTCTTCTCGGAACCCGAGTCTGTAATCGAGTATCCCTTCTACTCGTGCGAAGTCTTTGCCTTTCTTTTCCTCAATGATTTCAACCGGTGTTTTCTCTTCAAGATATTCGTCGATTTCCCCTTCCAGTTGTCTTTGATTTCCCGCCCTCCCACCCTTCTTCTTCCCGAAGTTTGAGTCTGTTTCGACCATCAATTCCATTCGTGTGGAGCCTCTTCAGTGTTTTGTCAATTATTTCAACCGGTGAATTCTCGTTTTGTACGACATTCTTCATCTCTCTTTCTTTTTCGGTGGACTCAATTCAAGTTTTCGGGTTAATCATATTCTTTTCCTTCGAAGTGTAAACTTTGCTCGTTCGCCTCTCGCCAGCTTATCATTCCGGAGTTCGGAAGACATCTCAGGAGATTCGTCGGTGTTCGAATTAATTCGAGGTTGTCACCTCATTCAAATATTTCAGTTCTTCCCGTGCATCATCTATCTGTTCAACAATCCTTTCCAACGGTGTTTTTCTTTTTAGTGGGCCCTAACCCACAGGTCTTTTCCCAGGATCTTACCTGACTCTTCTAATTTCCCCGGAGTTATTCTCAATTCTTTTCGAAATTTGACGTAAGTATGAATTTCATCAGTCAGATGCCTTTCCAAGATCGATTTCAAATCATTTCATTGTTGGCTCAACCTCTTGGTTTTTATTTCTTCCGGAGTATCTCATTAATTCTGGTGGTGTTTCTCGTCGTCATTTGAAGACCGAAGTAGCGTTTCTCTTAAATCTTGTCCGTTCCCCCGGAGATTCATGTTGCTAGCTCGATGTTATCCTATCTAGTTGTTTCCAGTTGTGCAATTCTTTTCATCAATCCAGAGCATTTCAGGTGTTGCTTCGCTCTCGATCATCCGGAGGCCATCTTTTCGGAAGATTTCTTCGTTCTAATTCTTCAGCATCATTCCCCTATTATTCTATATCCGTGCCCCTTCGTTCGTCTCAATATTCTTCCGGTGCTGCGTTCAACCATTCGTTAATCAGTTCGCGATCTCTTCGATCTCTTTTCTCTAAATTCCCTCAAGTATCTCCGTGCATTTCTAATTCTTCCCGGTGATTCATTCTCTTTCGTCAGTCATTTCCGAATTCTTACGGTGGCTCGTTCAATATTCTTTTTCCTTGTTTATCATATTAATCCATTCGTTCTTTCCAATCCTACCGGTGGTTCATGAAGACCTTCTCAAGTTTGCGATATGTCGCTTCTCAATTCTTTTTCAAGAAGAATAAGTAGTATGAAAAATCCATTGCTTGTCATCAATTAAATTTGATGAAGGATAAGCATATAATAAATCTTATTATTATTTCATCCAAGTGTTTAATCCCCTCCTTCAGAGCTTGTTCTTGAGGAATAAATTCTACTTCCAAGTCTTTCCATCTTTTCTTTTCCGGAGTTCAAATTTTCCTCGGCCATTTTGTCGGAATCCTCCATCTAATTCATCACAGGCTCATCTTATTCTTTTCATCCTTCATTCTATCTCATCGTCCTTTATTTTACCGGAGTTCTTCATGGTGGTTCTGCATGATTTAATTCATTCTTCAAGAGTTCATCAAGATTTTGTTGGCGGAGTTCAAGTATCTTTTCTTCTCGCGTCTCGAAGTGCAATTAATTCTCCGTTATATTTTGAAGTGGAGTTTTGCATTTCTTCGTTCCCTTCAGCCATTCAATCTTTTCCGCTTGTGGTTGGTTATCACCTCATAATTTCTGAGATGTTATCTATAAGTCCACAACAAGCTTATTCTTTTCGTTGTGGATTCTCCCAACAACTTCGTTCAACCCTTCCTTCTAAGCTCATTTCATTCAACTCATTCAATTCTTTCTGGAGGTTTTGTGTCATGTCTTCATCAGGAGTCATTCCATCTTGTGAAGTTCAAGTTCTATTCCTCCATTTTCAGCCGGTGTGCTACTTAAATCCTTTCAGTCTTATTCGTTTCTTTTCTCATTCTAACCACTCCGGTTAGAACGAGTCGTTTCATAGTCTATCTGATTCCGTGAGCTTTCGATTCTCGTCATTCCTCTCTTCTTCTCAAGTGCTCTCGATTCTTTGCTTCTTCTCTTGAGTTCTTGTTAAACCTCATCCTTTTTCCCTTCCGTCTCGGTCCTAAGATCTCGGGACGAGATCTCTTGTTAGTGGAGGAGTGTTGTAACGCCCCGGATTCGATGCGCCAGGTGTCTGCCAGTTATTCGCTGTCGTTGCCATGTCAGGTGCTTGCGTGTCTCTCTTTGCCATGTCATCATCTGCATTTCATATCATGTCATCATGCGCATTTCATTTTGCATACGTGTTCGTCTCATGCATCCGAGCATTTTCCCCGTTGTCCGTTTTGCAATCCGGCACTCTTATGTCTCCCGGCGCCCCCTTTTACCTCTTTTCGTGTGCGGGTGTTAAACAGTCTCGGAATGGAATGAGGTTTGTCAAGCGGCCTTGGTATAGCACCGGTAGACCGCCTGTCAAGTTTCGGATCATTTGGAGGTCGTTTGGTACTCCAACGGTTAACCGGGTAACCGCAAAGCCTCTTTTGTTTGCAGCCCAACTCCCCTTTCTAAGTGGCCCAAAACCCACCTAACTCCCCTCCATGTTCTCGGTCGTTCGATCACGATCGCGTGGCCGAAAACCGCACCTCATTTGGACTCTCCTAGCTCCCTCTACCTATATATTGCCCTTCCCCTCCAAAAATTCGCAGTCTAACCCTAGCAAATCGCCCCGCCGCGCCCGGACATGTCCGCGCCTGCCGGACACCCCGCGCCGCCGCGTCCGCACCACTCCCTGGCCGCCACGTGGCCTCCACCGCCAGCCGCCGCCGCTGCGGCCAGGGGCCCAGGCAGGCCCGCTGGCCGCTGAAGCGCTCGCGCCTCCGGCTCGCCATCGGCGCCGCCCGTCCCGGCGGACCTGCGCCGCCCTCGCCCGGCAGCGACCGCGCCCGCCCGCCCGTGCCCGCCGCCGTGCCGCCTCCTGCGGCGCCACGCCGCCGCCAGGCCGGCCGCTGCCCGCGCCCGCGTCCGCCTTCGGCCTCCGGCGGAAGACGCCATTGCCGCCGTTTATTCTCGGCGACCGGCCTCGAAGCGCCCGCCGCCCGGCCGGATCAGCCGCCCGCCGCCCCGTCTCCGGCCTTCTCCCTCCTCTCCGGCGGCCCGAGCCCGGCCCCGCCTCGAACCGCTCCCCGATCCAGATCTGGAGCCGCAAGGTTGAGTTTCCCCGCGCTAAGTCCCAGGATTTCCGTTACTTTGTTGCATTTTCATCGCATCATATCTCTGTCATCGTAGCTCCGTTTTGCGCGTGTAATATGTCAAAATGTTCGCCTCGAAGAGTAGATCATTTCATATAATTTCATCATTTTCATTTGAGCTCATTTTGATGCCCGAAATGCTGTTGCAAGAGTGCTATGTGATGTTAGTTTCTGATTCTTATCAGAACTTGCACTTTTGTCATTTTTGCCATGATTGATGTGTGCATCCTATGGGCTTGAGTCCTACATGTGTTTTGTAATATGCCATGTCTTCTTTCCAGTGGTGCTTTCTATGTATTTTTGTGATCTATGTGGTGACTAGCACAAGCATGCAAACTAGGTGTCTTGTTGTTGCTGATTTCAACCCTGTTTTGCTGATATTTTGGTGCTATGTTAACTTGATGCTACAGAGTTATCCATGCATATTTTGAGATACTTCAGTAAGGATGTTTTGTAAAGCATGTCTTGCTCTATCCATCCATGCCCTTGTTTGCAATTGTGGAGTAGTCTAGCTTGAGTCAATCGAGCTCTAGTTTTGCTATCAAATGTTTCCTGGCAGATTGTATACATGTTATTCAATTTTTCCAAGGTTGTTGTGGTTGATCCATGTATGCTATGTTATTGTTCTTGACATGTATGTCTTCTAGGCCATGTCTTCTTGATGTATGTATGCTTAGTTTTTCATATAAGGCTCTGTGGTGAGTGATTCAAGCTCACCAACATGCCTACTTGTTATCAGTTTTTGACATGCCATGTTGCTGAATCTGTTAACGAAACTTTCGATATTGACATGGGTGTTACTATATTTTCTGATCCTTTTTGGCTTATGGTCACTAAAGGACTTTTGTTATATGCTTTGAGTAGATTCATGCCATGCCTTTGTTTTCCATGTTAAGTTCCTGTAACATGTTGTTTCGTAGCTCTAAACATTGCAACCTGATGTTATTTCTGCCAAAGTCTGAAACTGTTATTAGTTGCAATCTTGCCATGTCATTTTGAGCATGTTCTAGTTGTTTCTGGAGGTAGCTCAGTTCTCATGTTTTGTAATTATTTACCTTTAGATCATGCCCATGCCTTTTGTTTTCATATTGTGGTGCTGTAGCATGTTGTTTTAATGCTTGCAATATGCCTAGTTGCTGTTTTGGACAGCTTGTTCTTTAAACTTGTATAGGGTGTATGTGTTGAACCGTTGCTCCGTTTTGAGTGTGCTCTATATGAAACTTGCTTGTTTTTGCATGTAGCTTCATATTATCATGTTGGATCCTTGTTTTGAGGTGTTTTCTTGATGTTTGTATGCATTTTGCATCAATGCCATGTTAATCTTGTTTTGCTCATATCTTCTAGGCCGTAGCTCCGAATCTAATGAACTTTATATGTAACTTGACTAGAATTTTGTGTAGATCATCGTGGTGCATTTTAACTTGCTGTTTAACAACTTGAACATAAGGTTTATTCAGATCTGGACCAATTTCGAAATTTGCATATGAGGACTTACCGGAGTTGTTCTATGTAGTTCCCGGCTTCATTTAAACTTGCCTTGATGTGTTGTTCTTGTTTGCATCATCTCTTGCCATGAGTAGCTTCATGTAGCTTTGTCATGCATCATGCTAGTTGTGCATCATGTCTTGTTCATGTGTGGGGTGTTTACTATGTTGTGTGCTTCTTCTTGTTAGTTCCTGTTGCGTTGCGATCGTGAGGATTCGTTCGTCTACGCTTGGCTCGGCTCCATCCGTTCATCTTCTTCATGGACTCGTTCTTCTTCCTAGCGGGATTTCAGGCAAGATGACCGCTACCCTGGATCTCACTACTATCATTGCTATGCTAGTTGCCTCGTTCTTTCGCTATGCTGCGCTACCTATTACCTGTTTATCAAGCCATCCCAAATTGCCATGTCAGCCTCTAACCTTTTGCACCCTTCCTAGCAAACCGTTGTTTGGCTATGTTACCGCTTCGCTCAGCCCCTCTTATAGCGTTGTTAGTTGCAGGTGAAGATGAAGTTTGTTCCTTGTTGGAACATGGAGATGTTGTTCCTTGTTGGAACATGTTTACTTGTTGGGATATCACAATATATCTTATTTAATAAATGCATCTATATACTTGGTAAAGGGTGGAAGGCTCGGCCTTATGCCTGGTGTTTTGTTCCACTCTTGCCGCCCTAGTTTTCGTCATATCGGTATTATGTTCCCGGATTTTTGCGTCCCTAACGCGGTCGGGTGATTTATGGGACCCCCTTGACAGTTCGCTTTGAATAAGACTTTTCCAAAGAAGGCCCAACCTTGGTTTTACATTTGCCTCACCTAGCCCTTTTTCCCTTGGGAGTCGCGCTCTCGAGGGTCATCTTTATTTTACCCCCGGACCGGTGCTTCTCAAGTGCTGGCCCAAACCAAAGCAATGTCCGGCGCCCCTGGGCAATCAGGGTCTATGCCAACCCGACGTCTTGCTCATCCGGTGTGCCCTGAGACCGAGATATGTGCAGCTCCTATCAGGATTTGTCGGCACATCCGGCGGCTTTGCTGGACTTGTTTTATTCTGTCGAGATGTCTTGTAGCCGGATTCGAGACTGATCGGGTCTTCCGGAAGAAGGAATATCCTTCGTTGATCGCGAGAGCTTATCATGGGCTGTTGGGACACCCTGCAGGGTTTGAACTTTCGAAAGCCGTGCCAGCGGTTATGTGGCGATGGGAATTTGTTAATGTCCGGTTGTAGAAAGCCCGAAGTTGATCTTAATTAAAATACACCAACCGTGTGTGTAACCGTGAGTGTCTCTTTTCGGGTTGATCGAGAGGAGAACACGGTTTCTGGGTTATGTCTGACGTAAGTAGGAGTTCAGGATCACTTCTTGATCATTACTAGTTGACGACCGTTCCTTTGTTTCTCTTCTCGCCTCATTGGCGTATGTTAGCCACCATATATGCTTAGTCGCTGCTGCAACCTCACCACCTTATCCCTTCCTTTCCTACTTAAGCTTTGCTAGTCTTGATACCCATGGTAATGGGATTGCTGAGTCCTCGTGGCTCACAGATTACTACACCACCAGTTGCAGGTACAGGTTTGCGATGATCTTGACGCGAGAGCGATGTTTGCTTGTATTGGAGTTCTTCTTCCGCTTCTTCTTCGATCGGGGATAGGTTCGTGTCGGCAGCCTGGGCTAGCAGGGTGGATGTCGTTTGAGTTTCTGTTTATGTTTCCTCCGTAGTCGGATGTTGATATTGTATATGATGTTGATGTATTCTTGTGGCATTTATGCCTTATGTATGTATCCCCATCTATTTTGTAATGTTGATGTAATGATATCCACCTTGCAAAAGCGTCTCAATATGCGGGTCTATCCTTGGTGGGACCGTCGAGTTCCTTTTGGATAGGGTCGCATATTGGGCGTGATACTCAAGCCCCAGCCTCTCAACGCATCTTCAAGCAGTTCGCCCGCGAAGTGAATGCAGTCCTCCCCAAGCTCGAAGCCACACGCCCCCTCAGGTGGTCGGCGTGCACCATCGCGTTTAGCACAGCGGATCAGCTCAAGTGTGCGGCCACAGCTGGAGTCCTCCCGATGCTCTGTTCCCCAATCATCAGCAACGTGCTAGTCACCAAGACCCTCATCGATGGCGGGGCAGGGCTCAACGTACTGTCCGTGAAAATGTTCAACGATCACCAAGTGCCTTACAATCAGCTCCAGCTGACCAAGCCTTTCTCTGGGGTCAACGACGGCTCCACGGTCCCGATCGGGCAGGTTCGCCTCCCTGTCACCTTCGGCGCACGCGACAACTACCGCACCGAGCTCATCGACTTCGACGTCGCCCACATTCGCCTGCCATACAACGCCATCCTCGGGTACCTAGCGCTGGCCAAGTTCATGGTCAGAATCCACCACGGCTAACGCCCTCAAGATGCCAGGAAGTGGCAGAGTCATCACGGTGCCCTGCGAAGAGAAAGACGCAGTGTGCTCCCTGGAGCGAGCCTTTCAGGCCGCCTCACTGGGGGACCCGGATCACGGAAGCAGGAGGCCTCCCGAGACCGCTCCCAAGAAGAAGAAGGCATTGTCCGGCCCGGCCCCTCGGGAGGCAGGCCCCTCAGGGACCGTGCCTGCTCAGGGGGAACCTCCTTCTATCGCATAGGAAAGTGCGCCTGGTGCCCTCCTCAGGCAGGGCTCGGGGGCTCCCCCCTGGAGGGCCATCGACCTTGCTAGGGTCACGAGGGAGGCGCTTGGGCACCACTTGGAGGCGTGTTTCGAAGCACGTTTCCCTCAAGAAGGAGCAAGGCAAGGAGGGTCAAACCCTTAGGAGTTCGTCAGCAAGATCGTTCAGGAGCTGCAAGAGTCAAGAGTCATGAGTGGCAGCCGCCGCTTACCTGCCGTGGCTCCCCATCCAGGCGAGGATGGTGGGCTGCTCGTCTGCATCGACATACCAGGGCTCAACCGAGCCGCCTCTCAGGAGCGCCTCTGGCCCTCTCGCGTGGGGCGCTGCGAAGGTCCACCCCACAGCTACGTTCGCATGTCTTACGGCTTGCCGAACGCGGCTGCCACGTACCATCGCCTCATGAGGGGCATCCTGGAAGCTCAAGAGGCCAGGCGCTCCGCAGCCGTGGCGGAGATGGAGATGGTCCACGAGGAGCCACCAGCGCCCGAGCCCCCGAGGCCCCGGGCCCGGGGCTCGTGAGGATCGCTCCGCAGCCCACCGAGTCTGCCGCACCAACAACCTTTCGCCTTCAACGCTACCGGTAACATCGCTCAAGTTTCATTTCAGCTGGGGCGCCCCTGTGGCTGCATTATTCCTGTATGCGTGGGTCCGCCCTCGCGTGTATCCCTTTTACTTCCAGTTCTTAGATTACCTTATTGGGGGCGCCCCTCGGGCTGCATCATCCCCAAGTCGCTCGGGTCTGACCGAGCGATGTTCGTCTCCTTTGCACTTATCTAAATGGACTTGCTCCTTCGTGATTAACATGCTTGGCCTAGTTGCCCGCTCGACTGACACCAACCGATGGAGCTGCTCCCTAACGGCACGGCGCTTGCGTGTGGGTCCGTCCCCGCAACGCCGACAAACCTGAATGGCTGAGCTCTGGCCGCGGCAGCCCCGCATAGCGCTACCTCATCAAGCCTTCAGTGCCTCGTCACCCTTCCGGGGCAACCAACGGCTGACTGACGGTCGTAACGGTGAACTTTCGTTCTTTTTGTGATGAGCCCGCAGGATCTCTTCAAGGAGCAGCGTCAGGCGAGGCCCCCATGGTGTCTCCTTCACTCTCACCGCGAACCGCCGCGACGTTAAAGGGGGGTGCACGAGCATCGCGACTCAGGGCTCCTACTGGCTCTCCAGCCCTCACCCTCTGGCCTTGCCCACGGCATCGCGACCTGGCATACCAGCGACGGCTGAGACTCGCTCGAGGGCTGGGACCCGAGGACGTAGAGCAGAAAGGGGAGCAAAGGCGAGAGAGGAGTGACACGTGAGGACCTCGCCAAGCGACCCCTCGCCAGCCGATGCAAGGACCCGGCAACTCACCAGGAAGCGACTCCTGTTTCTCGAGATAAGTCACCAACCGGAAGCATTAACTAACACGACACCGTCCCCTCACCAAACGCAATCCCGAGTTAGCAACGTCGCTCTCCTTTCTCACTGACGATGGCTGCTTGGGCGCTAAGGGGGACCACCTGAGCATCGCGACTCAGGGGCTCTTACCGGACCCCGGGCCGCTCACCTCCTGGCCTTGACCACGGCATCGCGACCTGGCATACCAGCGACGGCTGAAGCTTGCTTTGGGACTGGGACCTGTCAGCGTAGAGCATCAAGCCCTCGCGAGGTTCGAAACGAAGAACTGAGCTAAGGCGGGATGAGCAACTCGCGTTGATTCACAACAAGGATCATATTAACAAACAGGGCCACAGGCACCTTACAAGCCCCCACGGGGCGCGCTTTTGATTCCTCGCAGGGAGTATATCCTAAAGAACGCTAACTACACGCGCTCCTGCAAAAGACGCCATCACCAACAACGGGCCGTCGGGCACCGGCGCCAACCTTATCCAGAACAGGGGCGACGACGGCCTGCCGAGCCCGCCCTGCTTCGAGAGCGGCGCAGGCTCGGGGGCTCGTAGCTGTCATCGCTCATTTCTGGAGTCGCGAAGAGCTCGGCGGAGTCGCCGGATCCTCCGATGCCTCCACCGCCTGAGGTGCTGCCGAGAGAGCGGCCAGCGGGCCTGGCCCTCGCCACTTTAGGGCCTCGAACACCTCTCCCGGGGCAGCACTCCAGCCGGTGCCCTTCCACGTCGAAGACCTTGAAGAGCATGACCGAAGCGCCGTCGTACTCCAGGTGGATCGCGAGATCGCCGCTTGTCCTGCAGACCCGGGCGATCTTACCCCAGCCTCGAGTCATGAAGGCCTCGCCCGGGGCAACGATCTCAACCTTTGCCCCGGTTGCGAGGGTGTCGCAGCCGACGTGCTACAGCCAGAGCTCCAGGGGCCCTCCCCGCGGAATCGCGGAGGCGAAGAAGGGAGGAAGGTGAATCCAAGACCGAGGAGGCATGGTGGCATGGAGTACGAACTCCCATGAGGAACCCTCGACGTGGACTCCAGGAGGAACGACGCGCACCTTCATGACCCGCCGGCGCCGACGGCGGCGTCACCCATGGTGTTCGGCATCAACCCCTTCAGAGCCTTCGACCTGGGCGTACAAGGGAAGCGGAAACCCCGGTGGTGGCCGCTCGCACCAGGGCCTCGGCACCACCTGATGGGCACCCTCGTCCCGATGGCAAAGGGTTAGCCGCTTCTTCGGCGGGAGCGGGTCAGGACCCTGTCGAGGAGCCTTTCCCTTCTCTGCCGCGGAGAACCGGCGGATCGGAGCCATTGTAGCAAGACAGAGCAAGAACCGGGAAGAAGAAGAAGCAAGCAGAAGCGGACCAGAGGAGCGCTCATCATTCCATACTTAAAGCCAGAGGAGGCCAACCGCCGACCTCCACGATCACAGGTAATCATGACCCGCTTTGCATTCAGGGACTTGTCAATTCGTGCACTCGCCGAGGTGTCGTGGGGAAGTGGAGATGCCCACGTCCAATCAACCGCCACGCGGCGCCCAAAAGGCCGCAGCTGTAAACCCATAGCGCTTCAGACTTGCCCGTCGCCTCTCTGCTCGGCCAAGTCCGGGCGCGCCTTGGGCCCGGGCTACTGTCGGCGTTCGGGAACGGGGTCCACAGACTTGCTCGCTCGGCCTGCGGCGTGGCTCAAGGGGGCCCATCACGGCCCATCTTCATCAACACGAGCTCAAGACCTCGCGAGGCCAAGCCTCATGAGGGCAGATGATGAGGAGCTTCTCAGTAGCGGCCTCATCAGCTGGCTCGCGAGGAGGCGAGAGATCAAGGCGGGGTGCCTCACGAGGTGCCCATGACGCAAGCCATGACGACTAAGAGCGCCAGGCGGGCGCCAGCCCGCGCAGTGTCCTCCTTTCCTCTTTGGTGCAGAGGGAGCAAGCGCAGGCTAGAGCATCAAGCAAAGGCATCCATTTCGGTGCAAAAAGACCAAGACCAGTCCAACGGCAGAAGGAAGTCATTGTGGAGCCCAAGCCGGCGTCACCACCAGAGCCTTTGACAGGCGAGGACCAACTTTAGTTAGGATAAGTGTACCATCTGTTCCCCTTCAAAATGGCCAATTGTTGGCGCCCTTCCCACTCAATATTTGGGAAGAGGCCCAGGGCCTTTGCCTATAAATAGGGCTAGCCACCCACAGGGGAGAGATGGTTTTTTGGAATCTAGAGAGAGGTTGAATCTAGAGAGATCTGCAATCGGCAGAGAGATAGAGAGAAGCGACTGAACTCCCCCTAGCAGTTCATCGCACCAGCCAAGAACAGACCTTCGTGAGGCCGTTCTTCTTTGTGTTGTTCATCACCATCATCCCAAGAGGCAATCTACCACACCACAAACTAGAGTAGGGTATTACACCACAATGGTGGCCCGAAGTAGTATAAACCATGTGTCTCTTGTGTTGTTCCTTTCGTAGTTTAGATCCCAGCAAGGCGGCGGGGTGCAGGTAGGTGGAGGGCGAGATTCCGCGCGCACCCCAGTGTTCGAACCTCAAGGGTCTGCCGGAACCCGAAATCTGACATCGATAAGTATTAGCTTTCCGAAGATGTCTATATTTTTTATCAATATGAATCTTATCAGCCCATTTCTTTATAGGGATGGACAAAGAAAGAGGAGCGGATCAAGAGTCCGGCTCCGTTGCCTGAAGACCCAGTCACTCCCCAGCTGACGGAGATGCTGGTTCTGGCACCCTACCAGGCACCGGAGAAGACGGGCAGGGAGGCCAAGGGCGGGCCCTGCTGCAGTGGTCCTTCGGATGCTATGTCCGGAGGGACCGAGGTCATCTCCTCTCATGAGGAAGACGAGGACAAAGAGGAGGAGGAGGAGGAGGTGGAGAGTGATTCTCCTTGCAAGTTGAGGAGGAAGAAAAGGACGGCCCCCGAGAATCTGGAGGGGGCGACACCGTAGAGGAAGAAGATTACCCTCTCGGTCAGTTCGGAATCAGAGTCCGTACATAGCCCGTGGAGAGCTTCCATGGTGAAGCCCCTTGCCGAATCGTAAGTATCAAATCCTTACTTGTTCAGTTTCCGCTTACCCGCCTCTGTTATATAAATTGTGTCTTTGCTTGCATTTCAGCCCTCCACGTGATATTCCGAACACCTCGTCTTCGCCGGGGAACTCTTTGGCGCCTGAAGAGGTGGAGAGTGATGGACCATCACAGGCCCCCTCCCCCGTTGCCATGGAGGACACCGAGGTGTCGTCCCAAAGGACCTCTCCTGGCCGAGGAGGGGCAGACGAGGCCGTCCAGAAAGCGCCCAAGGTTAACACCTCGGATGCCGTAGACCGGCGACAGCGACCCCCACAACCACCGAGGGTGGAGGTCTCAACAGTTCGGACCCCTGCTGAACACCGTCCCGGAGACCAATGTGGCTCCGGGTTTGGATCGGCATCCCCCTTCAACAGAGGGGGGAGGAGTAGCAGCTCCATCGGTGGCCTACATTAGTCCGGAGGCCGCTCATGCTCTCGAGGAAGCGCTGCAACGTGCTTCCATCATGGAGGAGGACCGCACCCTGATGGGTGCGGTTATGGAGAAGGTTCAGTCTGTGAAAAGCGGTATGCGATGTAATTCTCTAACAAGTTTTTTGTATGAAGGGTTGAACCCATGTATAAATAGTAGCCCCTGAGACTATTTCCGGATTAGAACAATCCAGACAGAGCATCCCAAGTCAAATTATTAACATACTATGTTGATGTGTGAGACAGGCATCCATGTTGGCGGCTACTGCCCAAGCCGCAGAGGTTTCTGAGGTCAATCGGAAGCTTCAACTAGCCGATGAGGAGCTCGACCACGTCACCAAGCGGTTTGACGAAACGCAAGGTATGCGGCACTTTACACACCAGAAGTGATATGTGTGCTAATTCTTTTAACTTATTGAATTTTATGACTATGCTCATAGTTGGCGTAGCCGAGGTCGAGTCCCTCAAGAGCGCGTTTGCCCAAGCCAAAAAAAAGCAAAGGTGAGCAGGGCGGCTGTTGACAAGGTGGCGAAGGAGCTGGAGGCGGAGCAGACTACCCGCCAAAAACGTGAGGCGCGGGTATGCGAAGTTGAGCAAGAGCTCAAGGACACCATTACGAAGCAAGTCCTTGGAGTAGAAGACTTCAGATCAAGCCTCTGAACTCGCCAAATATCTCCAGAGCGTGAAGGAGGCCCGGGATGAGGCCCAGGGCGCTCGCCAGGAGATCCAGGAGGCGAGGCAGATAGCGGCTGGTAAGGCCTTTCTTCTGCAGAGTAAATTTACAAGTAGAAGAGACATCTTGCTCACCCGAGTTTGGAGTTCTCTAGGCGCATTTGCGGATCTACCGAGGAGTGTTTCTGACACTGTAGAGTTCTTCCGAGCCGAAGAGGGGGGCTCGACGGAGAAGCTGTTCTGGTCGTAGTATATTGCGCCAGAGCATCCAACGCCCCTTAGCGACCAGCTAAAGAAGTTGACCGAGTTTCATAGGGTGGCCAGCTTGTCCATGAAGGACCTGATAGTTCAGCTGTGGCCGACCGAACCCATGCCCAGCAGCTACTTCGGTCTCATGAAGCGGCTAGTCAATGCGCGTCCTCGGATCGGCGCCATAAAGCGGTCAGCCTGCATAGAATGTACCCGGATGGCCTTTGCCCGCGTCAAGGTGCAATGGGCGAAGATGAAGGCCACCAAAATTGTCACTGCCGGGCCGCCCAAAGGCAAGGATCACCGGAGGCCGGAGAGGTACTTCAGCGAGGTCCTCGCCGGAGCCCGAATTGTAGAGGGCCAATGTTCAAATGATATCATATTTGAGTAGTGGAGTTCGGTTTGTAAATACCATGTAATGAACTCATGATGTGAAATATTTATGCTTGCGCCTTATGATTTTGTCAGTTTATCCTCCTGTTCGGCTGTTATATTTCTGAAGATTGCCAGTCGTCGGCTTCCTCCCCCGTGAAAGTATTTCTGGGGTGTTCAAAAATGCGTGTCCGCTCTTTATCCAACGTCTTGGTCCGTGGAGGAGGCATCTGCTAGATGAACTAGGCAATCAAACTATATGGCTTTATTATCCTCACTTAGCCATAGGAGTCCATTGGTGGGGCTAAGTACCAGCCCATGTTGCGTGAACGGCAATCCGGAGTACGACGCCTTTGCAACACGGCTTGGTCGAATCCCAACCCCTCGTATAACACGGCACAAATCGCGAACGATTTGTAGTATAACACTAAGTCACCGGATCGCTGACCTCTCCTCGCATATCATGATGATCAGTTTTCGGCTTTCTCTACTGAGGTACTTGACCGGACGAACCGGAAATACAATCGCAGTAGTTCTCCCTTTACTACCTTAGCCGAACTTGCAAAACGTATGGTGGTAAACACATGATCCAGGCAACCCAACTATAGACCAAATACATGATTCAGAGCCGACGCATATAGTGCAATATCCAAGACGCCGAAGAGTTCCCTATAGGTGTTCGGACTTTAAGAGTTTTATGGGCCGAATACATCCCCTAGTATAAAGGTCGTGCCGAAAACACGTACGTTAGTCGAAAGCAAGGAGGAAATACGGATTATGATATAATACAAGCACCAAACCAAAGGTGGTGATCATCTGCTTCCTTTTATATCCTTATCAGTATATCGAGGCGTATTTCTATAGACAATGCCATAAATATGGAGGGCATGTTACATGCCGAAATTTACATAAGGGAAAGTCTAGCATAGGGCCTAAAAGTAATGGTTCGAAGACGCCAGTTATGGCCTGACGCACGTCTGCGCCATTTCTCCTTAGTAACGAATCCTTTGACAAGGGTATTTGATGGTTGTCCGTAAAGGAGGGGGAAAGCCAGCCTTGAAAGGGTCCCTGATGCAACCATACCGTGGATAGGGCTCTTAATGAGCCTGCAATGAAAAAAATGTATTATGTCCAGATAGGGTCGAGCCGTACTATGGACTTTTTCCGTAGTGTGCCTCTAGCGTTGACCAAGATATCCTGAGTGCGTAGTTATGACTAAAAAAATACACCTCCGTGATGATACGTGTTTGTCACAGTAGGTCACATTTTCTGTCAGCATGTACATCCATGACGATTTTATGACAGAATCAAGATAGTCATACCTGTGCTGTCATACAAGTGTTCCATGACATTACCAAAATTATCATCATGGAAGTGTCCACTTCCATGATGATAAACCGCGCGTCATAGTAGTGCTTTCATCGAGGGTGACCGACACGTGGCATCCACCGTAACGGGACGCCGTTAAGCTATCGGGTCCGGTTTTGGATCCGATAACCCGCTAACAGCCATGACCAATGTCGATTTTCCACGTGTAAAATTCTCATTGGCCAACGGAACCACGTGTCAGCTGCGCGTTGGTACAGGTGTCACTCATCCAATGGTCGAGATGCGCCTATGATATGTTGACACGTGGACCGGCCCAAAAGTGGCCCATTAAGATTAAATGGGCCGGCCCAACTAAAGGCCCACAAGATTTTGGAAACCATAATGGGCCGGCCCAGCTGAGGCCCACAAGATTTTGTAGACCATAATGGGCCGGCCCAGCTAAAGACCCAACATTCTCAGTTAAGGCCCATACGACTAGTGTCAAATCGGCCCATCAACGGCTCGTCCTAAACTTGTCATCATCGCGGCCCATGGTCACATCTGGCCCGTTAACAGTCCGCTAAGTATTTGGGCCGAATTACGGCCCGTAGTATTTTCGGTCTGTTAAAGGTCCTGCTTCATTTGGGCCCATTTATAGGCCATTGAAACTTTCGGCCCATAAACGACCGTGAAGGGTTTGGGTCATATTCGGCCATGTCTGACATTCGGCCTGTTAGAGGCCCACTATAGATCTGGGCCACTTTCATCCTGTTGTGATTTTCGGCCTGTTAACGTCGGACGAAATCCGTGGGCCATATGTGGCCCAACATCACATCGGGCCTATTAACCGCCCATATAAAAATGACACTAATCAAGTCCAACTAAACTTCCAGCCTGTTAAAGGCCCGTGCAGTAGGTCGGCGCGTTTACGACCAGTCCGAATTTTAGCCTGTGAATGATCCGCATTGTAAATGGGCCACCATTTCGGCCTGCTAAGACCAGTGGGTTATTTGGCACAATCAGGGCCCAATCTCACTTTCGTCCTATTAAAGGCCCTTTTTTTTTATGGGCTCGAGATATTTACACCTGTAAACAGCCTATTGTTACTGATGGCCCAAATTATGTTTAGGCATGTTAAAGGCCCACCATGGGCACAGGCCTACCAGAAAAATATGAAAGCTTATGCTGATTTAGGCCCAGATATTTTAAGTGAGCTACATGAAAATTTCGGCCCATAATAATTTTTAGCACAATTGGAATGGGCCCGACGAATGTTGGCATGTTGGGCTCATAAAAAGCTTTCAGCCGAATATATTACAAAGATAAACCTACACTATACAAAAATAGCGTCGCAATTACTGCAACCTTTGGCAGCATCATAAATGTTGTATCACAACAAAATAAATTCCAACCATACAACAAAAGGCCTGTTGGCATGAAGTTTACATTCCTTGTAGATAAAAGCACCATCAGATGTACAGAAGCATAGATCATTTGACCTGAGCGCTAATGTTTCAGGCTGTAGAATCTGATGGAGCAGCATGATCTTCAACTTTTTCTGCCATTGCTCTTGAACAATGAAGCGAATGTCTGATAGTCTGGCTTCAAAACCATTCATATCATGACGACATTTGTCAACCGCTATTCTTGTTTCTGAAACGACGTCCATTAGGGATTGGACTTGTGTCTAGAGCACAGATATATCACTCTGTCTAGCCAGAAGATTTTGTTCAGTAGGCGATTTGGACGAGGTTACCTTGACAACTAACCCAGAATTACGCATGAAGGTACTTTTTGCACTGTTAGTGGAGAGATGCTGATGCACTGTAGCAAGAGGTGACATTGTGCCGGTGTTAGCCTCGTCACCTTCAGGTGGTTGTGGCTGTTCAATCATTTGTTCCATAGCTTGCTGAAAGTTTGAACTTGTAGATTAGTGTACCAGATAAGTTACTAATGAGACAAAAACAAACAAAGTAGGTTACACGTTTATACATAACTTATTTGGTGAACTACTGTAATACATAAGCATGTATTGTAGTGCCAACTACATAATAGAATCACTTTCGGAACATATGTCCATGTAACATGCCTACTGTATTGTCTATTTCCTCACATTCGTTGCCATCTAAGGATAAAGAGACATGGTTTAAAGTAGGATGAACATAGTATGACATCGTTCATTTCTTGGGCAAACAGATATAAAACAAACAGGCTATTTTATCATTGTGTGCGCACGTGAACATCACAACTAGATTACAGATCAAGACCAAAAGAATATCCTTCATCTCTTTTAAACCATGTAAGGTGAAATGATACGTTAAGACAACTGTGTGTAAAAGTGAATAGAGTAACTAACATTGGCTGCAAGCCAAGCAGTTAAATGAACACATCACAGTACCAATCAATTCAAAGGCAGGAGGAGTAAGGACTTACAACAGCGGCTTGAACTGGTGTGCTCATGCCCTTCATCTTGCTGGTGTGGCAATCCTTGAAGATTTGCACTGCATTCGGTTCAGATTCTTTTTTGTCCGCACATGCTTTGCTCTGTATTTGGAACAAGTCAATATCGATACGATAATATGGTATAGAAAAAAGAAGGAAGTAGCAGCTATTTACAAGAGCCTCGTGGTGTGCAATATAGCTACGAGATCCTGTTGTCTGTTGGAATTTCACTTCAGAATAGTTGGTCTTGTTCTTCAAATAGTTAGCCTAGAAGAAGATACACTTGTAAGGCACATACATAAATACAAGTTCAATATGTGGTCTGATCAAATACATATAGCCTACCGATACTTTGGATCGCACCGGTGTTTAACAAGGGCTGTCCAGTCTTCATCTGTAATATATTCGACCGAGATGTTTGGGCTAATTCATTGTTAGCCTTGCCTTCAAAGTGAGATTTTCTAAGGTAGTACCGACATCTCGCAGAAAGCGCATCGAAAAACATGAGTGCATGCTTGTTTAGTTGCATCATCTTTCAGATCCAACTTGAACCTTATCTGTTGAAAAAAGAATGTGAGTTTTATTAGGAGGAAGCTAGAAAGTATGGGACAAAGCAAGACAATATTACTAATTGCGATTAATAACATTACTTACAGATTAATGGTCAAGGAAGGTGTTAAACTGGGTATTTTGTCGGGGATATACCCCGCGGTATGAACCGACCGGAAATATGACCCAGCCGAACTTGTCGGTTTACTTGAGACCCGGTTTACACTTGGCGATTCACTAGCGACCCACCCTGACCAGACGGTTTACAAGCAACCTACCTGAACATTACGATTCACTGGTAACCCGGCAGGCGGGACAGACGGATGACAAGGCCGAAGGCTGAGAGGGCCGGCTTATGCTAATGGCAGGCCGGTTTATGAGGAAAGCACAAGGAATATTATCCTACAATGAGTTAAGACCCGGACTTGTGGCCATTTTAAACATGTAACCCGCCCCTTCAACTTATATAAGGAGGGGCATGGCTCCTCAAAGAGGGACACGCAAGAAACAATCTCTAGGGTTAGAACCAACTAGAAGAGAGCCGGAGATACAACGTCTCCCTCATGAGCATAATGAGATCTAGCCACAAACAACATGTAGGGCTATTACCGGATGATGTTTCCTAGGGCCCGAAGCTGTCTAAATTCTTGTCTTGCGTGTTGCGTTTCTCGTCCCGATCAACCCCTCTCAAGATACCGCATAGATGCGTTCGCCTCACGACTAAGTCCTCACACTAGGACATCTGCCGTGACAATTCCACGCCGGGAGTATACGGGCATGACACCTAATGGCAACGGCTGCCTCTGATACTCACTTGGCTGACTCTGTAGCATCACGTGGCCATTTTAAACCTGCCTCAAAATGGATCTCCATTCTTCCTCCTTTAGATTTTGTTAATCATCAAGCATTATCCCCGATGTCTGCTTCGCTATGCGTCGTGGTGCTAGTTCAACAATGAATATGGAAAGTGTTAGTGTACATCAAACTGTGAGAGTACATATAAAGGAGCACGCAACTGCAACTTGACTCGGTCAGGTACCATCTTGGTGTTGATGCTCATGAGGTTCATCTGATCTTGCCAAGTCCTGTTGTGTCAGCAATGCTTCGAAAGTAGTGTTAGATGTGAAGGCAGCTTAGGAACTGGTTCCAGAGCAAACGAATGAATAACTTGTTGAGATGCTGGTACAGTTGAAGCGGATGCTGCAGCTGGTGGAGCAGGTGATACTGTTTTTGTAGATTTAGCCGGTGGACTTGGACCTTCTACTGCATTATAAGGACCAGCAGAATCTAGAGGGCAGATCCTTTTCCCTTTCACCTGACGAGTAACACCATTCCCCACTATACTCTCTTCCTTGCTCTTTTTTGACTTTGCCATGTCAAGCCATACCCACAACACAAAAGAATAAAATCGCTCTTCAGAACTCATTGATGTATGATACAGACAAGCAATACTTTGATGTAGGACAACCGTATGAGGATGGAATATGTAAGAAAAATAGGACGGCGTGACATATTCACAGCTACGATGTGTAAACTAAGCAGAAGGATTTTCAAGAAAATAGAAGTAATGCAAGCTAGACACCATATGAAAGATGCAACCAATATTACTCTTCCAAGTTAAAAGTGTCTTGTCATAAGTGGCAATTCGAAAAATTAGAAGCAGTACAACATAGAAATCAATGCAAGATGCAACCACTATCAAACTGCCATGTTAAAAGCGTCCAATCATGAGTGATTGATGTGGGTACACAACAGCAGTACTTTGATGTAAGAACATGGTATGATAGATAGATGTAGTGTATTCTAGACACGGAAAGCCATGTCATATGCACATGTATAACGTATAAACTCAGCAGGTGCAATTTAATCAAAATATAAGAAATACAGGCTAGACAACATATGCAACATGAAACCAATTATCACACTGTCAACTTAGAGCAAGCACCTGCGATGGTGGAGTACGGGAGATGAACTCATCATGTAGACTTGAGACTTCAACTTCATTAGCAGTAGCAGTGGAAAATCTAGAGAGTCTCTGTTTGCGTCGGTGCAGAGGACCACCATCATCCCCTAACTTACTCTTTCCTTTCCTATTTTCTGATATTGCCTTATGAAGTCAAAACCACAAGAAGATGAGTAAAATTAGCTCTGCATAACTAGTTGGTGCATGATACAGACGAACACTACTTTCATGTAAGGCAAGCGCAGGATAGGAGGATGGAATATATACAAAAAAAGACAGCGTTGCATATTCACACATACTATAGGAGGATGGAATATGTATGAAAACACAGTAAGGAGAAGGCATTTCAACAAAATTAGAAGAAATGAAAGCTAGGCACCATATGAACATGCAACCAATATCACTCTATCAGGTAAAAAGTGTCTCGTCGTAAGTGCCATTTTAAGAAATTAGAAGCAGTACAAGCTAGAAGACAATGCAAGATTCAACCTACATCACAGTCCCAAGTTAAATGTGTAAGTGATCGTTCTAGGTATAAGTTGTAAGCTATGCAGATGCAATTCAACATAATCATAAGCAAAACAAACTAGACATCATACGGAACATGCAACCACATATATATAACAGTTCCAAGTTAGAGGAACCACCTATGATGGTGGAGTAGGGGAGATGTTCTCATCATGTACACGTATGTTCTAGAAACAGGAACATGTGTCATATTCACAGGAATTATGTGTAAAGTAAGCAGATGCAATTCAACAAAGTTAGAAGCAATACAAGCTAGACATCATACGCAACATGCAACCACATATAATAGTGCCAAGTTAGAGCAAACACCTGTGATGGTGGAGTTGGGGAGATGTGCTCATCATATACACAGCTACGTTGACTATCCAACCTTGTGTTGTCTTGCGAATCTTGTTGGGAGGATGGCGGAGTAGAATCTGTGGAGATCCCCTGTTTGAGTTGCTCCAAAGGACCACCATTATCCACTGCCGGACTAATTTCCTTCAGCTGTAATGATTTTGCATTGTGAAGTCAAACCGATAAGAAAAAAGAATAAAACTCGCTCTTCAGAACTCATTCATGCATGATACTGACGAACACTACTCGGATGAAAGGCAAACACATGATGAGAGGATGGAATATGTACGAAAAACAGGATGGCATGACATTTTCACACCTATGATGTGGTAACTAAGAAGAAGGCATTTCAAAAAATTAGAAGCACTGAAAGCTAGACACCATATGAAAGATGCAACCAATATCACTCTGCCAAGTTCAAACTGTATGGCGTTTCAACAAATTAGAAGTAGTACATGCTAGAAATCATATGCAAGACACAACCAATATCACAGTGGTGACTTAAAGGTGCCTTATCATAAGTGACTGATGCGGGATATGTAAGAACAGTAGTCTGATGTAAGAACATGGTGTGATCAGATATAGTATGTTCTAGAAATAGGAACACGTGTCATATTCACAGGCATTATGTGTAAACAAAGCAGATGCAATTCAACAAAGTTAGAAGCAATACAAGCTAGACATCAAACGCAACATGCAACCACATATAGTAGTGCCAAGTTAGAGCAAGCACCTGTGATGGTGGAGTAGGGGAGATGTGCTCATCATCTACACAGCTACGTTGACTTTCTAGCCTTGCGTTGTCTTGCGAATCTTGTTGGGAGGATGGCGGAGTAGAATCTGTAGAGACCCTCCATTTCAGTTGCTTGGAAGGACCACCATCATCCAATGCCTTACCAATTTCATTCTGCTTTATTGATTTTGCATTTTGTGGTCAAATTGACAAGAAAAGGGAATATAATTCGCTGTTCGGAACTCATTCATGCATGATACTGACGAACACTACTCTGATGAAAGGCAAAGTCATGATACGAGGATAGAATATGTACGAAAAACTGGACAGCTTGACATATTCACACCTATGATGTGGTAACTAAGCAGAAGGCAGTTCAACAAATTAGAAGCACTACAAGCTAGACACCACCATATGGAAGGTGCAATCAATGTCACTCTGCCAAGTTAAAACTATCTCGTCATAGGCAGCGTTCATCAAACTAGAAGAACTACATGCTAGAAATCGTATTCAAGACGCAAACCAATATCACACTGCCAACTTAAAGGTGTCCCATCATAAGTGACTGATGCAGGATACACAAGAAGAGTAGTTTCATGTAAGAACATGGTGTGATAGACAGATATAGTATGTACCAAAAAGAGGAAAGCGTGTCAAATTCACACGTATCATGTGTAAGCTAAGCAGATGCAGTTTACACTAATTAGGAGCAATACAAGCTAGAAACCATACGCAACATGCAACCATATATCACACTGCCAAGTTAGAGCAAGCACCTTGGATGGTGGAGTAGGGGAGCGGAGACTTGGACCTTGTAATGCACTAGCAGTACAAGGAGAATCCATACAGATGCTCCGTTTACGTTGCTGCAGAGGACCACCATCATCGCCTTCCTTACTCTTTTCCTTCATCTTTCTTGATTTTGCCTTGTCAAGTCAAACCCACAAGAAAAAGGAATAAAATTTGCTCTTCAGAACTCATTGATGCATGATACTGACGAACACTACTTTCATGTAAGACAGCCGCATGATAGGAGGATGGAATATGTATGAAAAACAGGACGACGTGACATATTGACATGTATGATGTATAAAGTGTAAACTAAGCACAAGGTGTTTGAACTTGTTAGAAGCAATGCAAGCTAGAAACCATATGAAAGATGAAACCAATATCACTCTGCCAAATTAAAAGGGTGGCCTAACAAATGTATTTGACCAAATTAGAAGCAATACATGGCAACATGCTAGAAATAATATGCAATATGCAACGAATAAAGGTGTCTCATCGTAAGTGATTGATGCAGGATATAGAAGAGAGGTAGTTTCATGTAAGAACATGGTTAACACATAGATGTAGTGTGTACCAAAAATAGGAAGGCATGTCATATTCACATGTATAATGTGTAAACTAAGCATATGCAATTTACCCTAATTAGAAGCATTACAAGCTAGACACTGTATGCAACATGCAACCACATATAACACTGTGAAGTTAGAGCAAGCACCTTGGATGGTGGAGTAGGGGAGCGGAGACTTGGACCTTGTAATGCACTAGCAAAGACAAGGAGAATCCATACAGATGCTCCGTTTACGTTGTTGTAGAGGACCACCATCATCGCTTTCCTTACTCTTTTCCTTCATCTTTCTTGATTTTGCCTTGTCAAGTCAAACCCACAAGAAAAAGGAATAAAATTTGCTCTTCAGAACTCATTGATGCATGATACTGACGAACACTACTTTCATGTAAGACAGCCGCATGATAGGAGGATGGAATATGTATGAAAAACAGGACGACGTGACATATTGACATGTATGATGTATAAAGTGTAAACTAAGCACAAGGTGTTTGAACTTGTTAGAAGCAATGCAAGCTAGAAACCATATGAAAGATGAAACCAATATCACTCGCCAAATTAAAAGGGTGGCCTAACAAATGTATTTGACCAAATTAGAAGCAATACATGGCAACATGCTAGAAATAATATGCAATATGCAACTAATAAAGGTGTCTCATCGTAAGTGATTGATGCAGGATATAGAAGAGAGGTAGTTTCATGTAAGAACATGGTTAACACATAGATGTAGTGTGTACCAAAAATAGGAAGGCATGTCATATTCACATGTATAATGTGTAAACTAAGCATATGCAATTTACCCTAATTAGAAGCATTACAAGCTAGACACTGTATGCAACATGCAACCACATATAACACTGTGAAGTTAGAGCAAGCACCTTGGATGGTGGAGTAGGGGAGCGGAGACTTGGACCTTGTAATGCACTAGCAGTACAAGGAGAATCCATACAGATGCTCCGTTTACGTTGCTGCAGAGGACCACCATCATCGCCTTCCTTACTCTTTTCCTTCATCTTTCTTGATTTTGCCTTGTCAAGTCAAACCCACAAGAAAAAGGAATAAAATTTGCTCTTCAGAACTCATTGATGCATGATCGATTTAACACTACTTTCATGTAAGACAGCCGCATGATAGGAGGATGGAATATGTATGAAAACAGGACGACGTGACATATTGACATGTATGATGTATAAAGTGTAAACTAAGCACAAGGTGTTTGAACTTGTTAGAAGCAATGCAAGCTAGAAACCATATGAAAGATGAAACCAATATCACTCTGCCAAATTAAAAGGGTGGCCTAACAAATGTATTTGACCAAATTAGAAGCAATACATGGCAACATGCTAGAAATAATATGCAATATGCAACGAATAAAGGTGTCTCATCGTAAGTGATTGATGCAGGATATAGAAGAGAGGTAGTTTCATGTAAGAACATGGTTAACACATAGATGTAGTGTGTACCAAAAATAGGAAGGCATGTCATATTCACATGTATAATGTGTAAACTAAGCATATGCAATTTACCCTAATTAGAAGCATTACAAGCTAGACACTCTATGCAACATGCAACCACATATCACACTGTGAAGTTAGAGCAAGCACCTGTGATGGTGGTGTAGGGGAAGTGCGGTCCTCAAGTACAGAGCTACGTTCAATATCTTCATTTAGGCCTGTTGTTTCTTGAGAATCATGTGGAGAGGATGAAACTGCACTAGTTATAAGAGTAGCGCATCTCATACTAACCCACGGGCCTGACTGTCTCATCATAAGCAATAGATGCAGGATACACAAGAGCAGTAGTTTGATGTAAGAACATGGTGTGATAGGCAGATGTAGTATGTACCAAAAACAGGAAGGCATATCATATTCACATGTATAATGTGTAAGCTAAGGAGATGAAATTTAACAAATTAGGAGCAATACAAGCTAGGCACCATATGCAACATGCAACCAGGTATCACACTGCCATGTTAGAGCAAGCACCTGGGGTTGTGGAGTAGGGGAGATGAGATTTGGAACTTGCACCGCAGTAGGAGTAGTAGGAGAATCTGCAGAGATCATCTATTTCAGTTACTCCAGAGGACCACCATCATTCCGTGCCTTCGTCCTTTTAGATTTTGCCTTGTCAAGTAAACACACAAGAAAAAGGAATGAAATTCGCACTTCCAAATTCGTTGATGCATGATACTGACGAACACAAATTTTATGTATGGCAACCACATTGTAGGAGGATGGAATATGTATGAAAAACACTAAGTAGAAGGCATTTCAACAAATTGGAAGCAATGCAATCTAGACACCATATGAAAGATCCAACCAAAATCACTCTACCAAGTTAGATGTGTCTCGTTATAAGTGGCACTTCAACAAATTAGAGGCAATACATGTTTGAAATGATAGGCAAGATGCAACCAATATTACACTGTCAACTTGAAGGTGTATCGTCAGAAGTGATTGATGAGGGATACACAAGAAAAATAGTTTGATGTAAGAACATGGCTAATAGAAAGACGTAGTATGTGCCAAAAACAGGAAGGCATGTCATATTCACAGGTATAATGTGTTAACTAAGTAGATGCAATTTACCCTAATTATAAGCATTACAAGGTTGACACCATATGCAACATGCAACCACATATCACACTGCCAAGTAAGAGCAAGCACATGCGATGGTGGTGCGGGGAAATTGCGGTCATCCACTAGAGAGCTACGTTGACTATCTTCATTTAGCCTTGTTGTTTCTTGAGAATCATGTGGGGAGGATGACACTGCACTCTTTAAACGAGTAGCGCGTCTCACAATAACCCACTGGGGCGACTGTCTCATCATAAGTGATTGATGAGGGATACAAAAGAGCATTAGCTTGATGTACGAACATGGTTAATCGACATATGTAGTATGTCTCAAAAACAGGAAGGAATGTCATTATCAAAGGTATAATGTGTAAAGTAAGCAGAGGCAATTTAAGCAAATTGGAAGCAATACAAGCTAGACACCATATGCAACATGCAACCATATTTGATAGCGCGAAATTAAAGCAAGCACCTGGGATGGTTGTGTGTGGCAATTGAGATCATCAACTGCAGAGCTACGTTTACTATTTCCATCTACTGACACTTCACCTTTTAGAGCGTTGAAACGCTCAGTGCTTATCTTACACTGGAGCGAATTCTGTCTTTTATTTTTTGTATTCATCAACACTGCTCAGAGTCTGAAATACCCATGCACAAAAAAAACAATAGTGTGAGTATGGGTGAAGTGTGTGCACAAGTAGTACAGTGTAAAGGTAGCAGATAGCAGGTCGGTGAGAAATAAATGACGGGAGACATATGATAGCTCTACAACATGCATGGCACACAATACTACATGATTCTATGAAAATAACAGTCGACTGAAAAAATAGGTCAGTCCAAATTTTCTGCACCGTCCAATGTATAAAGAACGGGCAGATCACCTTCATCTACCTCCAGCCAGTCAGTGTTATGATGTTCCTCGAAACGCCAGCGACCACCAGCCTAGTCCCTGCCTCCGCCCTCCCCTCGACCTCACTGCACCGCCGTGCTTGGCACCGCCCCCAGGCATCCCTTCAAGCCCCATCGACTTACAGATCGGGCGCAAGCAGCTCCTGCGCCCGACACCCCTATGCTAGAGACTGATGCGCCGCTTCCATGGTGAACAGGCGGACTAGGTGCTCCGCGTGCCTAAGCGGGTGCTGCTTCTTTTAATTGCGGTTCGACTGACTCTGAATTGAAATCCAGGCGGGCTACTGACCTCTAGCAAAGGTGAAATAGTAAATGGGAGGAAACCTTGTGCATTTAGCATCACGAAGAAGATGCAGTAAGAATCGCTCAACTAGTTTCTTTCGTGGGATAAATATGGTGTGAGCAAAGATGTAATATTTTGCATGAATAAGGGAAGAGGAGTACCTCGTTCTGCTGGTAGTGTTGTGTCCTCCTTCTGTTTTTCCAACGATCTTCTTGTGGTTCGCTGGAAACAAGAAGTTGTGGAGGACGGTGGAGCCTTGGACGAACCCATGGCCAACTTGTTGAGTGTGGTGCGGAGGCCGTCTATTGGCAGCGGGGAACCAGATCCGGCGGCGAACAACGGCGTAGCTGGAACAACTCCGGTCCGGTGTACGGGTGCGACAGTGGAGCGATAGCGTTGAGGCGCAGGACGGCGTGGTTGAAGTGGTTCTGGTACGGCGCACGTTGGCATCGGTGTCGTGGAGGCAGCTCTGCCTCGGCTTCAGCTGCTAATTCCTTGAGGGCGTTGCAGTTGCGGTTGCATTGGACGACGATGTCGGGGTACCGGCTCCGGCGTGATGGAGGAGGGCGGCGGTTGATTCGGAGCAATGGGGTGGAGGACGGAGGAGGCTGGGGTTTTGTGGCTGGTGGAGAGGGTGTTTTGGCACCCATCGAGTATGAATGGGGAAACGGAGGGAGGGGGAACTAAGGGGGAATAATGTTTTGGTTTGGGACGCGCTTGTTTGAAATTTGGGGAAAGTTACAAACTTTGCCCCCATCTAAAATTTCGGACATATTGCGGGTTGGGGGTAGGATAGTAATCTCAGGTGTCCCAAATGGTGGGCGGGATAGATTTCGGCTGAGCGCATGGATGTTTAGGCACCCATGAAGTATGAATGCTTCTCGGAGGCGGTTGAGACTGGCGTCTTGGTGAAGTTACAAACCTATCCCGGTTTAGATCTTTGGACATCGGGCCGATAGGCTACACGGGCCTTAGTCAGGACAGTAATTTCCTACCACCAAACATTAGTCTCGCACGGTTTCAGGTGACCAGAGGCTTATTTAGCGCTTAGTTCAATATTTGGGAGCAGAAGCATTAACATTTTCGGTTATCTTGAATTGAACTTTTAGGGTTTGTCAAACTTCACAAATCTTTACTCTTGAAAATCCTAAAGCTATGATTATTTTGGAATGGAGGGGGTACATTTGAATATACATTGTACAGGAGTATATATTAAAAAAATATGCAACTTACCTCAGTTCATGCATGGTTCCAGATATAATCTCCTTGGTTGCAAGAAAATAGTTAGACATGAGTATGAATATATAGCATGTTCAAACGCACAACAAAGATTGATGCCCCCTTTTAGATCTGATTTACAAATGCCATTATCTCGGGTTCAAATAGATGAATGAACTTACTATGAATTCAAATCTTCGAAACCCCCTTTATGTTGAATTCAACATGTATTATATTTCGTAGCTAGCAATTTGGAATGTATCCATGTAAGTGACAAATGTATAAAGTGCTTCACACTAACAACATGGAGTGCACTAATTAATGTTTTTATATGAATTGCAAAAGCAATGCATTGCCTCTATTTCAAACCGCTCTCACTCTATGGATCGATAATATGAAATAATCACATGCACATGCTATAATTCCATAGAGTACGGGTGTCTGACTGACCGATTTTCGTTCATACACAAATTGCAATATTCATGATCTCATCCAAAAATAATAATGCCATTTATATTTTAATTTAATGCGTAGAACCGGCTTTTACACGTAGATGCACTATGCCTCGGCCAGTTCTCACAAACGCGCTATATATCTCTCTATCTGATGCATAAGTGCACACACTTTATATGCATCGGCATTTCTCTTTCACACATGCTCACAATCTCTCCCGTGGTGTCGGGGTGTCTCACACACACGCTCTCTCTATATATCTCTCTCTCTCTCTCTCTTTCTGACTACTATGCACCACTCTTTTCACTAATCTCAGTTGGAAAACACTATTTCTCTCACATTCATATATACACATGCACGGTCTCTACTAGTCCTCTATACGCACATATATGTGCCTACGTGTCTCCCGCACGCACATTATCTTTAGGCCTCTCTCGCGCACATTGCCCCCCGCCCCCCAGACACGCCTCTTTCTTAGTAGTTGGCAGAGATGATTCCATCAGATCATTCGGTAGGATATCCCTAACTGTTAGGCTAGATGGTAATACGAGGCAAAGTTTTACCCTAGTTCGGACCCTTGCAGTTAAGGAAAAAGCCTACTCTTGGTACTGTATATTAGTGATAGGGGTGTGTACGAAGTACACGGAATTCGAGGCATTGTGCGTGTGTGTATACTATCGACGAACTAGCACCCAGGCTTCTATATGATACTGGGGGCCTAGGGTTACAAATCATATATAGTCGGCTTATCACCAGTGGGGATAGAGTCCTCCACGACTCTGGTAGCTTCGTGTTGTACGCCGAGTCCTCCACATGGGTCTTCGTATAATGCGTCTCGGTCCAACCTATGTGTCGCAGGATGGAACCGACCCATGAGTCCTCATGTTGACCCACCACAACTAGAAATGATGTGCCCACCACACCACACACGCAATCGGCCACTAAGAAAATAAGCATATACAATGGTACAATGTTATACATGAAAGTTAATTGCATGGTGCATCCAAAAATATTTGTTCTGCATTGTGAATGTTTATATTTTCTCCTAAAATATTAGTCACGGGAAAGAGAAACGAAGGGCATATCTCTCCTTGTCTCCACCGAACACCCTCTCTTTCTACACCACTTTCACATACGCACACAAACTATCTCTCGGCCCTCTAAAAGTAAGCATGCCCATGACACGTTCACGCGTGATGGTCACTGTATTTCAAGCGAAAGCACTATACGGTCACTGGACTTCAGAAGATGCTCATTACAGTCACCGTATACATTCTCGTGGTGACCATACAGTATCTAGCTCACGATATGTTTCCGTATTTTGTTGATGACACTGATGGACTTTGTATTTGATGCATGCTCCTTATTTTGTTGATGACACTTACGGTCATTGTATTTGAAGCGAAAGCACGATATGGTCACCGGACTTCAGAATAAGCTCATCACGGTCACCACATACATTTTGTGGTGCTAACCAACCTGTGGTTGGATGGTTAGGAGGATAGTGGTTTCTCGAGCCCACCAGGGTTAAAGTCCTGTTGCTCGCATTTATCCTGGGTTAATTTCAGTATTTTCCGACGACGTGCATCCAGTGGGAGTAGACATTCCACTCGACTACGAGGCACCTATGGTGACTTCTTAAAATCTCAAGATCATATGCTGGCTCACTCTCTCGAAGGTGATCATAGGGGTAGGGTCTACGTGTGTGCGCTTATAGCGGTGAGTGCTTGCGCATATATATGGGCCCTTGCATCTGTATCGTGTTAAAAAAATACATGTCGTGATTATACGCTCACTGTCTCACTCGTACAACTCCATATTTTGTTGATGACACAATCAATTGACCAGTCAAATGTTCCACGCGGCACAACTAGTGTTGAACCATCGGGGCGCGTAACCGTGGGGCCCACCTGTCAGCGCGTATATGAAAAAAAGAAATGGTAGTCAAATGAGGGTGATCATACGGCCACTGGCTCACCATAGAGCTCCGTAATTTGTTGATGACATGGTCAATTGACCAGTCAAATGGTCCACATTCAGCAGCGCACATTACCATAGGGCCCACCCGTCAGTGCGTAATGAAGGACAGGAATGGTAATAAATTAATGGTCGGTGGGGATTTGAAGTCGTGAGACCTCTGGTTGGTAGTTGCCGGTGGTGGGGGCGTGGTGGTTGGGTGGTGGCGTGGGGATCACTGGCGAAAAAGATCGGCGGGGGAGGCTAGAGGGATGGTCGGGCGACAGCGGACCGGCGGTGGGGAGTGGTTTCGGGGCAGGTGGGGTGGCGTGGCGGTGCAGGCCGGCTGTTTGGCCGATGGTGGCTGGCTGCTTAGGGGGGTGGAGGTTGAAGATAAACTGTAGGCCCTTGATTTCGTATCCAATGGCTGGAAAATCTACTGACCAGAGATGAAAAAGTCAGTTGACTGACGTGTATCCTCACCCCGCACGTACACATGCACGCACGCAAAACTCGCACGAACACACGCACGCATGCTGGCGTGCAACACTGACACGTACACATAAAAAACACATGCACGCATGCAGGCGTGCAACACTGACACGTACACATGCACTCACGAACACACGCACGTATGCACACATGCATGCAACACTGAAACGTACACATGCACGCACACAACACTCGCACGCCTGCATGCACACAGCACATGACGCAAGACACACGCTCAAGCTATACGTGAATGCACCCTTTGTTAAGGACATGGATTGTTACGGGTATTAATCAATCTTATCTGTGATAAGCAGAACATTGATGTTTGCGGCGGTCTTTATTAATCACAACGTATTGAACGGGCTATCAACGTATATATGAAAATTTTAAAATCATCTTACATTATATAGTAGGCTTTTCTACATGAAATAGATGACGTCACACTCAATGAACAATCATCGGTTTATGAAATGCCCGCTTCTGACCGCCCTGGCCCACCAAAAGTTCCTCTGCCGTGCGCTGCCTGTGTTGGGTCATTGACATGCAGGCCATGTACCCAAAGAGCCCACACATTCGTGGAAGAATGGCGCGGTGTCGTACTTCAGAGTCGAGGGCGCCACTCACTGCATGCCCGATTGAACACGGCTCCTTGCCGCATTCAAACGCCTCCATGAAACTCGCCCGTGTGGAAGCCGAGAAACCCACTCTGGACACACGTTCGTTCATGACCGGGCCGGCATTAAACGTAACACCGGCCGAGCTCCTCCCGTCCGCCATCTATTTAATCTCCTATTTAAACGAGGCCAAACGCCGGCCAAGAGTCGCACACCTCTGTCGCTCCCCTATCTCCTCCTTCACCATTTTGTCCACTCTTACAATGGCTTACGAAGAGTAGTTATCCCGCATCCAAGCCGGCTGGGTGGCCTGCCGAGCCTGCCGGATACGAGCTATGCTGCTCGCTGATCCACCTCCCTTCCCTCGCCCAATGGAGCCAGTTGCCGCCCCAGCCGACGCGTGGTTCAGCAACTCGCCGCTCCAGGCCAGCTCCACGAGGAGCGGCGCACGGGCATCGTCGTTACCATCCACGCCGCCGCCTCGTACCACACCTCCTGTGTCTGCGACCACGTCTCCCATTCTGTGGCCGAGACTCCCATGCCGGCGGCCGTGCCATGCAAGCAGCCACAGAAGTCGGGTGCATGGAGAGCGATGAGTTGGTGGCCAGCACCTCCGCGTTCGCCGCCATCATCGAGGAGAAGTAGAACATGGGAGACCGCTGCCGCTTGGGTCCCATGAAGGCCACCGTGGAGGCGACGCCGGCGGACACAACAGGTGTCTTGACGGATCATTTTGTTGCGAGGACCTTCGTCGACCCCGCATGGGCTCCACGGAAGCGGAGAAGCCCCCTTCCACCATCATCTTGGGCATCAGCCAATGATATCAGTTGGGCAGTGGGGAAGCGAGCCATCCTTTGTGCTGAAGCATATACAGTCGCGCTTCCTGGATTTGGGGGTATCCAGCCCTGCCTGCCTACGGCCCATAGCGTGGCTCCATCGACGGCCTGGTACGGCCTAGCTTTGTCATCAACAACACAAGACCCTCGCGAGGGGCCAAGCCTCGCGAGGCGGACGACACCAAGACCCCCGGAGGGATCGGCCTCCTCAGGTTGGCTCCTAAGGGGCGGATGTTGGGTTCTACGGTAGGGTGTGTCGACTACAAATTAAAATTTTCCTACGCGCAGAACATCCAGGAACATGCTACGGGAGATGGATCACAGTTCATTACCACTAGACTTGCAGTGCCGTGCAGCGGAAGAAGAGATGGGACAGTGCGTCCGTGTGGATCGTCTCCTCCTTGTCCGATCTCCCTCGAATAGCCAGTCGTCCGATCCCACGTACAAATTCGCCGGAGCGGCGCAAGTGCACCGCCTCTAACGGTATCCGCGCGTGCAGGAGGAACACCGTGCGGTGGACTGCTAGGTCCGATCACACAGTCGGCAGCGAGTGGAGGTGGCTATTCGCAACACATGCAAACCCTAGTCGCAGCGCCGAAGCGATCAACCGCATGAGTGTGCGGCACCTCCACTTTATATAGGCGTCCGTTGCAGGCTCAACACTTGGGCCTCGCACGGATCCTAAAGCCCAAAGTCTACTCGGTCACGTTCCTAGTCCAGTTCGGATCACATACGACCAGTGTCCTATGAACCGACCTCGTAGGTTCCTTCCCTTAAGCGTGCGACCCCTTAGGTTCAAGTCGGCTTGGTCACAGTTCGGATCACCTCCGACCTGCTCGGTTGGTAGCGGCCTCTAGCAAGGCGTGCCGACCACCAAGCAGACTATGAAGTTGGTTAGGCAAACCTGTACAACATGTCACACTTCTGTTCCCTTTGCCACACGATATATGTTGTCGGGCTCAAGGCGAGACTGTCATCCTTGTGCTAGCCCGACCTCTTTCTCTTTCCAGTGATGCCGACCACAATCCGGATTATCACATAATCCTTGTCGCATGCCATGCTGTTCCTGTTCGGATCACACGAGGGGCCGAGAGTATATCTCTCCTGATCAGATCGCAGAAGCTTTATAGTCTTGCCAAGCTGATTCCCGACCTCGTTTTGAAACTCTTTGAACTTTTCAACAGTATCCGACTTGTGCCTCATCAAATAGATATATCCATATCTACTCAAGTCGTCGGTAAAAGTCAATGGCATCGATAGCCACCTCTGGCAGTTGTGCTCATTGGACCACACACATCACTGTGTATAAGCTCCAACAGCTTGGACGCCCTTTGGCAACTCTGTGCGAAAGGATACTTAGTCATCTTGTCGAGCAAGCATGATTCACATGTCTCGAACGACCCGAAGTCGGAAAAAGTTAGGAGCCCATCATCTTGGAGCTTCTTCATGCGTTTCAGACTAATGTGTCCAAGCCGGCAATGCCAGAAGTATGTCGGCTTTATCTCATTAGGCTTACGCCTCTTGACATTCATGTTATAGACCGGTTCCTGTTCTAGATTCAATATAAATAGCCCATCAACAACGGGTGCATAGCCGTGGAACATACCATTCAAAAATATCGAACAACCATTGTCCTTTAAATTGAATTCATAACCTTGACTCATCAAACATGAGGCAGAAATAATGTTCCGATTAAGTGCAGGAATGTAATAACAATTATTCAATTCCATTATGAATCCGGAAGGAAGCTAGAGCTGCATCGTGTCGACCTCCAACGCAACAACTCTTGCTTTGTTGACGACCCTGATGTCAATCTCCCCTTGTGCCACATGCCTAGTTCTTACCAGCCCCTGCATCGAGTTGCAAATATGAACAACCGATCCGGTATCAAATACCCAAGAGCTACTAGGTATGTCAGCAAGGTAAATGTCTAACATATGCAACAAGTGTACCTTTGCTCAAGAAGCATTTCTGCCTTCTTGCCATGCTCGCAAGCCACTTGCTATAGTTCCTCTTCCAAAGGACGGTCTCCTTGCAGTGATAGCAAACGGTTCGAGTCCGGTCCAGACTTCGACATGGCAGAGGTTACCGCCTCCGTGTCTTTGCCTTAGCCTTTTCTTGGACCAACTCTTCTTGAACTTAGCCGATTTCTGCACCATCAACACTTGATGCGTGACTTTCTTAATATCCTGCGCTCGCCACCTTGAGCATCCCATGCAATTCAGTGAGCTTCTTATCCATGCCATGCATATGATAGTTCGAGATGAACGCCCCATAGCTGGGCGGAGGAGAACCTGAACAGCATCGTGAGTCAGCTCATCCAAGAGCGGAAGCCCAAACAATCCAAAGCTTGCACATATCCGATCATCTTGATCACATGTGGGCTCAGTGGATCACCTTCCTTCAGCTTGCAATCCATCAAGGATCGCCAGACGTTGAACCTTTCGGTCCTAGCCTGTGTGAGGGAGTCCCGGATTAGGGGGTGTCCAGATGGCCGGACTACCATCATCGGCTGGACTATCATCGGCCGGACTATCATCATCAACCGGACTCCAAAGACTATGAAGATACAAGATTGAAGACTTCGCCCCGTGTCCGGATGGGACTTTCCTTGGCGTGGAAGGCAAGCTTGGCGATACGGATATGTAGATCTCCTACCATTGTAACCAACTCTATGTAACCCTAGCCCTCTCCGGTGTCTATATAAACCGGATGGCTTTAGTCCGTAGGACTAGAAGAACAACAACCCTTACAATCATACCATAGGCTAGCTTCTAGGGTTTAGCCTCCTTGATCTCGTGGTAGATCCACTCTTGTAAACATCCACAATATCAATATCAATCGAGCAGCACGTAGGGTTTTACCTCCATCAAGAGGGCCCGAACCTGGGTAAAACATCGTGTCCCTTGTCTCCTGTTACCATCCGCCTAGACGCACAGTTCGGGACCCCCTACCCGAGATCCGCCGGTTTTGACACCGACATTGGTGCTTTCATTGAGAGTTCCTCTATGCCGTCACCGATAGGGAGGATGCCTCCTCCCGTCTTCAAGGACAGTATTTTCGCTAAAGGAGCCTTGGCCGCCGGCCAAACTATCCGGCTAGGTGGTTTTCTTATGACCGCCTGTCCGGCCACCGCTTCGACAATGACCTCTCAAGTCGTCAAAAGCAATTTTCACGTCAGCTCGGAATTCGCCGAGCGGCTGGATCCAATAGAGCTCTCGTCCAGAACGAGCTCTTGGATCGCATCGCCGCCTCGGGAGTCGCCATGCACTACAAATAGATTGGGCTTAAAACCGATCCGAGAGAGATTAACTCTCCCTGTGTCACCCACCACGCTGAAGTGGTAGAGGAACAATGCGCGACGCTTCTCCTATATTGAAAACTAGTCATGTCCGCTCCCGAACCCCCATGCCGGATTCCCGCGGAGGGACGGGCTTCGATCAAGCATCGAACTTAAAGTCGCATCGGACTGACTCGCTGGACAACGCCCAGCAATCCAAGCTTCCAAATTCGGAAACTTCTCGGCCTTCGAGCCTTGTGATGGGTAGGGTTCCGGACTTAATTCCACCCGCCCGCCCAGACATATGCGATCTATCTCTCATCCGGCAAGAGCCAGCTGAGACGGTACATCATTACTCGGCCAGATTCCTCCTGGTTATGGACAGGATAAAGGACTGCCGAGAGGAAAACGCAATCTCAATTTTTTCCAATAATTGCACGGACGAGGGAATCTTGAACGCCGTCAGCCGTCGTGAAATTACACGCCACGACCAAGGCCCATAGTCTGAAAGTATCAGGCGATGGAGAATTTCGGATAACCGAAAATAACTTTTGGGACAATCCGCCCCAATACAACCCTAGTCCGCAACAAAAGGGTGCATTACACTCAGGCACCAGATACAAAACCAAAAGCAAAACCCCATAAAGGGCTCCTAAGGATTCAAGCTACCAAACAGGCTCTTCGACGATTTTCCAACCCAAAAGACAGGCAATGGGAGAAGAGCTAGCCAAACTATTGGAAGCCGGATTCATCAGAGACATCAAGCACCGGATTGGCTAGCAAACCTGGTAATGGTACAAAAGAAGGACAAATCCTGGTGCCTATGTGTCGATTTCAAAGACCTAAATAAAGCCTGCCCAAAGGATCCTTCCTCCCTCAAGATCGACCAAATCATCGATGCCACCGCAGGCACGATTCATTGTGCTTCACGGACGATACTCCGCTATCACCAAATCAAGATGGCGAAGCGGATCAAGCCGCAACGGCATTCATTACTCCATATGGACCATTCGCTTCAACACGATGCCCTTCGACTTAAAAACGCCGACGCAACATATCAACGCATGATTCGTATATGTCCGCTACCCAGATCGGCAAAACAGTAGAGGCATACGAGACGACGAGTCGCCAAAACTAAACACGCTGAAACTCTAGTAGACGACTTGAGGCTCACATTCGACAACCTCGAGCATATGACATCAAGCTGAATCCTGAAAATACGCCGGGCGCATCGGTGGAAAGTCTGGGCTTCATTGTATCCGTAGAGGAATTGAAGCAAACCCAGCCAAGATCCGAGCTCACACAGCTAGATATCCCAAAAGACCTCAAGCAAATACAAAAATTGATGGGATGCGTGGCGGCTCTAAGCCGCTTTATCTCCCGTCTAGGAGAAAAGGCTTTACCCCTCTATCGCCTCCTTAGGCGGACCGAACACTTCGAGTGGACGGATGCTGCCACCGCCGGACTCGAAGAAATAAAGGCCAGTATACTACGTATCCACTGTGCTAACCCCCTGCAAGTCCTGTTACCCGCACTATCAGAAGATAGCATACGCGGTGTTCATGGCGCCCCGAAGCTCGACACTACTTTCAAGAGTGTTCGATAATAGTGGCCTCTGAAGTACCACTTAACGACATTATAAACAACCGCGACGCGACGGGCAGGATTGCAAAATGGGCCATTGAGCTCCTACCATTTGATATATCTTACAAACCTTGGCGAGCTATAAAGTCACAACTTTTGGCTGACTTCATCGCTGAATGGACCGAAGCCGAACTCCCTAAAGAATACGGCGCATACTCTAATTGGATTATGCACTTCGACGGCTCTAAAATGTTAGCCGGATTGGGGCTGGCGTCAGATTGACGCCCCGACCGGGACACAGTCCAATACGCATTTCAGATAATGTACACGGACTCAAACAACGCAGCCGAATACGAGGCCCTTTTACATGGTCTCCGGATGGCAATCTCCATGGGCATTCAACGCCTAGAGGTGCGTGGGGATTCAAACCTCGCAATATCCCAAATAAATGGAGACTTTGACGCCAAAGATCCGAAAATGGCAGCATATCGCAACGCTGTCCTGAAAATGTCAGCCGGTTCAAGGACTTGAATTCCATCACGAGCCCGGATAATAACCAAGCAGCCGACGATCGGCACGCATTGGCGCAAAACGCGACGCTGTCCCTCCTAACATCTTCCTCGAACGGCTCTTCAAGCCATCCGTATTATGGGAAGAGGAGTCCGAACTAACAAGCCGGAACAAGCCGCACCAACCGCGATTCAGCCGATGATATAACGCCTTCCGCCTACTACATAATGGCAGTAATTGCCCCGTGGATGTAACCATTCTCGCCTACTTGCTTAGGCAGGAGCTTCCAAGACCAAAATGAGGCCCGCTGCATTGTCCGCGATCTAAAGCCTACAAGGTCTATGAGGGAGAACTTTATAAGAAAAGTACAACCGAGTCCTTCAAAGGTGTATCTCCAAAGAGGAAGGGCGAAACCTCCTGGCTGAAATTCATGCCGACTAGGCGGACACAACGCCGCAGCTCGGCCCTTGTAGGAAAGGCATTCCAGACAGGATTTTATGGCCGACGGCCCGAAAGCAGATGCTCAGACTTAGTCCAAAGATGCGTCGGTTGTCGCTCTTTGCTAATCAGAGCCATATGCCACCCACCGCCTCAAAACTATACCCATTACCTGGCCGTCATGGTCCGGGGCTTGACATGGTTGGACCACTTAAAGGGGGAACCCACAAGCAAAGGTACCTATTGGTCATGGTAGATAAATTCACCAAATGGATAGAGGCCAAGCCGCTTAAAACGGCAGAGTCCGGACCAGTGATAGACTTTATATCCGGGTAGTACACCGCTATGGTGTCCACCCACAGCATCATCACCGATAACGGCACGAACTTCACCGCCGATGAGGTTAAATCATGGTGCAAAAATATGGGCATCAAGCTGGATTACGCTTCAGTCTATCATCCTCAAACCAACGGTCAAGTGGAACGAGCAAATGGTCTAATAATGAGCGGCATCAAACCCAAACTAGTGCGGTCCTCACGAAATCGACACGACGGGTAGAGGAGCTCGACCAGATTCGGGGCTGCGGACAACGCCCAACCGTATACCGGATTCACACCATTTTTTTGGTATATGGCGCGAAGCAGTTTTGCCTCTGCGACATCATTCATGACTCACGCCGAAAGCGCATGTACGAAGAAAATGAAGCCGAGTTGGATCGGCAGGACAGCTTGGACGCATTGAGGAAGAGCGCGACATCGCCAAGGCTCGCTCCGCATTCTATCAGCAGCAGGCTCAAGATATCAAAGCAGAAGTACGGGCCAAGACTTACAACGTTGGTGAACTGGTTCTACGCCGCCGGACAAGAAAAAGGACAAGCTCAAGCCCAAATGGGAAGGCCCTTCATCATCGATCAAGTCCTGACCGGCGGAGCGCACTGCCTCACTTAAATGCATCGATAACCGACTCGAGCCGAACCCATGGAACGCAGCCCGCCTCCGACGATTCTATGCCTAGCGCCGGACTAAGAGTTCGTCCCTTTCCCCCCGTCCAATTTTTTTTACTTCAGCTGCCTTCTGTTTATCTTTTTCTTCTCAACCCTATTTATCCAAGCCTCAAAGGGCCTACTTGCGCAACGTTCACGCGCAATTGATGTGCTATCCGCACTCATTATACCTTGGGGCTTCTTTACCAGAAGCTTAATTATACGAGCTTCATGCCCAGCACATGTGTCAAGCCTCCACATGTACCTTTTATTCACCATTATATGCATCGATATGACTTAAGTTTTGGCCAAGCTGGGTTGCCTGGCTCCTGTGCTTACCCCTACGTTCCCGATTGTTCGGCTAGGAGGTAAAGGGAGCACCTCTGTGATTGTTACTGCCGGGTCAGCCGGATGTGTACCTCGATCGGGTGAAGCGTAAAGCTAGCATTCTTAAGGGAATATTCGGTCGGTGACTTAAAAGATGATTTTTATCCACTTATTTATCTGCCCCTGATGTTTTTCTGCTTTTTCGCAGTCCAAACATGCACTTTAGGGCATGCCACCCCTGAGGAAAGGAACCCTTAACGGAACTATTCTCCCGGAAGATGTTTCTTACTACCCATGTAATATAACATAACTAGTTGGGCACTTGTCCGATAAAGCACCGATGACCCCTACGCCTGGTCTCCATGCATACCCCGGTTGTTTCATAACCGAGAAGGTATTCGACACACTCCGGACTCTAGGGTCCCGAGGTCGGGCTTAAAAGGTCGGCAAAGACAAACGATCTACAATCCGCTAGAAGGCATTTTATATGCCATTTTATAATACATTGTCAAATCGACCGATTGTATTCTTCCTCAATCCCGCCTAACAGGCTGTCCAATTTACACCCTGTTGGGAAAATTTAGCGCCAACTCCACTTGGCCAGATACTAAACTCACAGGATCTCCTTCCCATCGGGCCCCACAGTCCGACTTCGCCATGTGGTTGGGATCCGCCTTCTTGTACCGTGTCTTTACCATGGCCCAGCCTCCTCGGCACCTTGGCGGCAGGCGAAATCTTCCATAGATGGAAGCGCTGCCAAGACTCCTGCAGCTTCTCCGCAAGCTCCCCAAGACCCTCGGGTAAGGAGAAGGCTGGCCATAACGCCGGATGACGCCGCCATTGCCCGCCGAACTCGCTCGATCGGTTGCAACACCGAAGTTGATCACCCGCTGATACGGCATCTCCTCCGCAGGCGACCTGTGAGCATACTGCGCATATATTCTCGTCAAATTGACTTCCTCACCGAACTCTTCTTTTCAAAGGAGTTCGCTCAAGCACTTACTATATATGCCGCGACGAAGCTGCTGATTCTCCTTAACGGAGCCCGACAGCTCGGCCCAAACGCCTTTAAGCTCTTCTCCAAGCTGGGCATGGGCATCCTGGAGCTTGTTCCTTTCATGTTGCACCTTATGCAGCACCCTCTCGCCGGCCTTTAGTTGGCGCAAAAGTTCTTGCCTGTCCGGATCTTGTCCGGCAGCACCTGCAACATCATTTTTTCTTTCCGGCTTACGCAAAGGCCAAACACCACTTATCTTTCTAAAATAATGCGTTACCAGGAGAGGTCCCTGCGTTTCCTCCTGCGCCAGAAAGTGTGGCCTCCAGTTGGGCCTTGCACTCTTGCAACTCCTGAGACAGTTGGGTATTCTTCTTGGTAAGATCCTACGTTTCATATGATCCTTAAATCAGTTAATGTAACTACTTTAAGTCTCGGGGGCTACTGGCATATATAACTATTAAATTCTCTTACCCGTATGTCTTTTACATACTGCTCCGTGGCTCTGATAAAACCATCTTGAGCAGCACGAAGGTGCGCGTCCCCCGTGTTAAAGCCATTCAACGCCTCGGGGGAGAAGCACGCCATGAAATACTGTTCGCCGGCGCTGTGATTCAGTGGCACTATCCACCTCAGACTTGGTGGCGACAGTTCGTCGGCATCCTCCGTCGGAGGAACGCCCGGCTCGCGCTTTGCGCCGCCTCCCTCCCGACCAAGTGGGAGCCTGGCTGGTAGAGGTTGGATTGACAACCTCCACGCCGCAGAACCGCGGACGCTTTTTTCCCTATAAAGTCATGAGCGCCAAACGCTTTAGGAACGTTGTTTCTAAATAATGAATTGTGAGCTACACCTTTGCGGCGACGTTTCATCAAGGCCGCCTCCTCTTCCGCCATCGTCCGAATCGCCCTTGTTGGTCAGCCATCGCGACTCGGCTTTCACCCTAGGGGCGCCTCCTGCACAGCGCCATCATATACGGTGGTCGAAATAAGCAAGGAAGGAATGACGGTGTCGTGGCTTGGGCCGAATCACCGGGAAACCGGATATAGTCCGGGATAGTCGGCCGTGATGGCGACTAAAGCATTGTCCATGCTGAGCTGGTGGAACACCCGCCGATTAGCTCCACCTTTATGTCCGGATCTCTTCGGAGGCCGGATCCCGGATCTCTCGATCCTCGGGCCGCGGAGCCGGACTTAGCATGCCCTCCACGGTCCGGCGCAGTTCCTGCGTCGAAAGAAGAACACAATATAAGAAACTTAAGTTTCAAAAGGCACAGGTCGGACACGCAGAGTGTTCTCTTACCCAAGGCCGGGGATTATTCATGGAAAACCCATTTAGCGGGTTCGTCCGAAGGAAATCCTCCTTCTCCCCCTTATACAAGCCGGACAGGATCGTCACCAGATCTTCGGCCGAATCCGGCCCTTTGCGGCCATGACGGGTGGCGTCGCCCTCCCGCTGAAATCCCACATGGGTGGCCTCAGATTGTAGTGGCTGCACTTCACAGAATGCATGTTGCCATGATTCCGATCATGGTCAACCCGGCATGGGCCAAGAATCTTATTCGCCCATCAAATAATGGACGCTCTTGTCTTCCTCCGGATGGGGGCTCATGGACGCCAACTAAGGCGTTTCTTCAGAGGAGCATTGCTGAACTCCGGAGGCCGATCCTAACAGGTCCGCAGCGGAGCGCCTTCTATATAAAACCATTCAAGGCGGTCTTGGGCACTTTCTTAGGGGTTCCGGATGGATATCCGTCCCGCAATGCGCCATATTTGGCGCCGCCCACTTGATAAATGGACCCCTCGTGAGAGCGGGTACAAGGCAGAACAACCTCTTCCACAGCGTGAAGTGGGGCTCGACACCTGTGAAAAGCTCAGAAGAGCTACGTAACCCGCAATATGCAGGATTGAGGCGGCGTGAGGTGATGAAGCCGAGTCCGTAGAACTCCGTGAGCCCGCGGAGGAATGGATGTACAGAAACCGAGCCCCTTATCGATAGGGGATGAAGCATACCCGCTCCCCTTTGTTGGGATTTGGGGTAACCTCCGCTTGCTTCCCACCTTTGTAGGTGGCCAGCCTGCTCGAACCGGAACCATGAAGGCCGGAGGAGATATCCCCCACTTGGAGCTTCACCACTGCGTTATGCGAACAGAGCATCTCCTCCAATCTCCGGCAAAGGGCCGAGCGCGAGAAGAGGAGCCGCGCTGACGGTCCATGATGGAATGGATTCTTGGTCGAAAAGCGCCCGATGAGTATTTGCGAGAGGAAGATGGTGATTTGGATCTGGATTGTTGCCTCCCTTATAGGCAGATTATTCGCACAACTAGGGGTAAAACATAAAAGACACCCTGGCTTTTCACATTCATTGTGACGCGTGGAAGAAGGCCATTATTGGGCATGGAAGCCAAGACGCCAACATTGATGAGGAAGCTGGACACTCGCTCGCAGTACGTAGAACTTGAAGGAGAACCCGCCTTTGCAACGCCAAGACTACACGATGTCGGACTTATCGTCATTGAAGCCTGGTTTGGGGCTACTGAGGGAGTCCCGGATTAGGGGGTGTCCGGATGGCCGAACTACCATCATCGGCCGGACTATCATCAGCCGGACTATCATCATCAACCAGACTCCAAAGACTATGAAGATACAAGATTGAAGACTTCGCCCCGTGTCCGGATGGGACTTTCCTTGGCGTGGAAGGCAAGCTTGGCGATACGGATATGTAGATCTCCTACCATTGTAACCGATTCTATGTAACCCTAGCCCTCTCCGTGTCTATATAAACCGGATGGCTTTAGTCCGAGGACTAGAAGAACAACAACCCTTACAATCATACCATAGGCTAGCTTCTAGGGTTTAGCCTCCTTGATCTCGTGGTAGATCCACTCTTGTAAACATCCACAATATCAATATCAATCGAGCAGGACGTAGGGTTTTACCTCCATCAAGAGGGCCCGAACCTGGGTAAAACATCGTGTCCCTTTTCTCCTGTTACCATCCGCCTAGACGCACAGTTCGGGACCCCCTACCCGAGATCCGCCGGTTTTGACACCGACACTGTGTCTGAAACATGCTCTTGAGACTCTCAATCATATCGTAAGCCTCAACATTTTCAAAATGCTGTTGCAAATCAGGCTCCATACAAGCCAGCATTAGACAGCTGATCTCCGTTGATTCATCAACGAGTTTCTGGTAGGCATTCTTAGTTGTGGCATTAGCATTATCGGCATGTTCCTCTGGAAGTGGATCCTCTAGAACATGTTCCTTTTTATCATGCTTGAGAAGAATTCTCAGATTTCTATACCAGGTGGTAAGGTTTGTTCCATTCAATTTATCCTTTTCCAGAATTGATTTCAATGCAAAGTTGGGTTGAGCAGGTGGTGCCATTGATCTACAAAGTAAAATATGCAATCACTAAGCAATGTGTTTATGTAGAGTAATTCTAGCCTAAACAGATATACTCCCATCAAGTCAAGATCACTCCGCAAACTCTCAAAGTGATCCAGATCCGACTAGCGCATGCGACTAGTGAGCTTTAGCATCATCGCTAGCCAACATACCTATCCAGAAGCAACTCCTTGCTAATCTTATCTCTATACGACTCGTCATCCAGAAGGTATCTCGCACTCGACTCCCAACCTTCTTTGCCACAAGGCCCAAAACCGTTTTGATAGCCTTGTCAAGTAAACCTAATGTAGTGCATGTCCATGTCCGACACGAACCCTTCAGTTCAAGGACACCCAGCAGTACCCCAATTTTATGAGCCCACTACTAGAGTACTTGACGTGCGAAGGTGCAACATCGGGGATGGCAATTCGCTTGATATTCATGAGGGATCATTCAATCATTCTAACATGCATAGAAACAAAGAAGCATAACAATCACAAATATAACACATATTGTGAAATAGTATGGCTCCTTCATGGACGTTCTTCCAGGTCGGCTCCAACTCTGATGACCACGAACTCCATCTTGTTTGTCACGCCGGGACGCCAAGCCACAAACCTGATCTCTAAATCCAACTACTACAACTAGTAATGAATTTTATATCGAGTCACAAGTCGACACGCAGGTCGTTATACAATATAATGACAGCACTTTATTCTCGCCGGTCGACAAACATGACACGCAGCCACGATAAATTACACACATGCATCACATACACACGAGCCATACTATTCACTTCAAACCTGCAAAACAAAGTTATGCATAGAATCGCATTCTACCGGTTTGTGCGTCGGGTACGAAATACACGGCGCTACGCACACGGCGGTCCCGCTAGCCAATCTTATCGATCTTATCGATCATCGCAAATCTGATTTGGATTTACGTTTCACTATTAACCCCGATGGCGGATGACCGACCGGTAGGGGTAGATCGTGTCACGACCTCATCGATCCTGATTGACAGAAAACATAGCCTCAACGATCCCCATGTGCAGTTGATCACATCAACCGTGCACATAGACGATCTCTTCAAGGGCAACAGATCTCATCTGCCGCCTCCGCATATCTAATATCCATACGATCTGAATCCAAATCCTATAGCAGAGGCTCTGATACCACTGTTGGGTTCTACGGTAGGGTGCGTCGACTGCAAATTAAGATTTTCCTACGCGTAGAACATCCAGGAACATGCTACGGGAGATGGATCACAATTCGTTAACACTAGACGCGCAGTGTCGTGCAGCGAAAGAAGAGTTGGGGCAGCGCGGTCGCATGGATCGTCTCCTCCTTGTCCGATCTCCCTCGAACAGCCGGTCGTCCGATCCCACGTACAAGTTCGCCAGAGCGACGCAAGTGCACCGCCTCTAACGGTATCCGCGCTTGCAGGAGGAACACCGTGCGGTGGACTGCTAGGACTGATCACACAGTCGGCAGCGAGTGGAGGTGGCTATTCGCAACACATGCAAACCGTAGTCACAGCGCAAGCGATCAACCGCATGAGTGTGTGGCACCTCCACTTTATATAGGCGTCCATTGCAGGCTCAACACTTGGGCCTCGCACGGGCCCTAAAGCCCAAAGTCTACTCGGTCACGTTCCTAGTCCAGTTCGGATCACATCCGACCAGTGTCCTACGAACCGACCTCGTAGGCTCCTTCCCTTAAGCGCGCGACCCCTTACGTTCAAGTCGGTTTGGTCACCGTTTGGATCACCTCCGACATGCAAGGTTGGTAGCGGCCTCTAGCAAGGTGTGCCGACCACCAAGCAGACTATGAAGTTGGTTAGGTGAACCTGTACAACCTGTCACACTTCTGTTCCCTTTGCCACACGATATATGTTGTCGGGCTCAAGGCGAGACTGTCATCCTTGTGCTAGCCCGATCTCTTTCTCGTTCCAGTGATGCCGACCACAATCCGGATTATCTCATAATCCTTGTCGCATGGCCATGTTGTTCCTGGTCGGATCACACGAGGGGCCCAGAGTATATCTCTCCTAATCGGAGGGGAAAATTCCATCTTGCTCGACCATGTCTCGCAGCATGGGACTGGACAAACCCGAGACCTACCTTTGTAACTACCCAGTCACGGAGTAGCGTTTGGTCGGCCCAAAGCAAGTCTGTCACCATCCCGAGTACATGCGTCAGCTCAGGTCTTAGGACATAGAACGTATGTTGTACTAGAGACTCACAGATGACATATCGCTGCGTCTCATAGATCTGTCCGACTCAGTCCTTATCTCGACTCGGATCCTACTACGTCGAATCTGACCAGACCTTTCCAAGTCCATATTATCCGGTTAGCATCCAATGCTCCATGGCTAGTGAGACCAAGCCATCGACCATGTCATATGCTAGTCTAGTCGGTTGCGCCTCCACACAGCCCTTTCGACTAGGGACCTTTTAGGACAGTCATCATACAATGCATAGTCCCACAAACAAGTCACGTACTTGCTGATACACATCATTGATAATGTCCAAGGACTATCTTTATTCATCAACACATAGGAAATATCATCATACATGATTGCCTCTAGGTCATATCTCCAAGAACGGAGAGTTCTATGCATGTTACCTCATGAGGCTTAGCTGATGTGAGCCATGACGACCAAGGCCAAGCGGGCGCCAGGCAGGTGCAGAGCGCAGGTTTCCTCTTTGGTGCAAGAGAGGCAAGCCACAGCCGCGGAGTCTCGAGAAATCAGCCAAATGCTTCCATTTCAGTGCAACGAGACCAAGACCGCCAGGATGGCAGGACGGAGGTCATCGATGAGCCCATCGCAGCGTCACGACTAGAGGCTTTTCGCAGGCGAAGACTACTTTTGTCAGGATAGACTGTGCTACTTGTGCCCTTTCAAATCCGGCCATTGTGGGATCCCTTCCTGCACATATTTGGGAAGAGGACCAAGGCCACTATAAATAGGACTGGCCACCACCATAGAAAGGGGACGAGATCAGAACAAGTAGAGCTAGAATACACCACACCAGCTCAAGAACACCTCACCTCCTAAGGCTTGTTCATCCACTGTACTATGTCGTCCTCAGCCCTTCGAGGCAATCTAAAAAAATGCTGGAGTAGGGTATTACACCACATCGGTGGCCCGAACCAGGATAAAAACTGATGTCTCTTTGTCCCTTGAGCTTGACGCGCTAGGCTTAGGAGGATCGCGAGTAGGCAGGCTGGGTAGGTTGAGATCTCCGCACGCACCCCAGAGTTTGAACCACTCAAGGGTTTGCGGATCCCACAATCTGACATTTGGCACGCCAGGTAGGAGTCCGTCGGATCTTCTCTTCCATCGATCGATCTGCCACCACTCAGACACCTCCATGGCCGACGCTCGCCGAGCTCGCGTCAAGCGTCGGGTTGCTTTCGCCGCCCGCATCGCTCAGACGGCTCCGGCGGGCGACGGCTGTGCCTGTCGCGCCCCTTCTCCGGTGGCCAACGCCGCCACGGGCCCTGCCGGCCACGAGTAGTAAGTTTCATCAATGCACCCGTCGGTGCACCGTGACGGCCGCACCACTACTCCATCACTGACCCCAGCAGCTTCGTCATCCCATGCGCGTCGCGACCAGGCGAATGCGCAGGCCGCTCTGCTGATGGCGCGTGAGCTCCTTCGCTACCGCCCGGTAGGCGACCTCTACAAGGAGTGGCTCGAGCGGATCGCTGAGCTCGTCAGCGTTGCGCACGGGGGCTCCGCCGAGCCGGCTCGCTCGCTGCCTCAACAACCACCTGCAGCGGGCGACGTGGCACACGGGGCTCCTCCACCATCTCCGGTCTAGGGCACCATCGTCGAGCCAAGGCGTATGGCTCCGCGGCGCGACCCGCCGTGCCCTGTGCCAGCTCGGGATGACGTGAGCTTCCAGGTGGTGCAGCGGCCACAGGGGGAAGCGCGCATGCTTCCAGCGCCCCAGCACCAGGCCCGCGTACCACCGCAGGAGGTGGCGGTGCGCGTGCACCAGGATAAGTTTCCACCCCCTCGAAGACCTCCGGTGGCTACAGAAGGATGCCGCGCGTTCACTCCGGAGCTCCGCAACGTCGTCTGGCCAAGCAAGTTCAAGCCTGACCTGCCTCTGCGCTATGGCGGCACCGCCGACCCCGCCGAGTTCCTGCAGCTCTACGAGCTGAGCGTCGAGGCGGCCAGCGGCGACAAGAAGATCATGGCAAACTAGTTCCCGATGGCCCTCAAGGATGGCGCACGTTCTTGGCTCCTGAACCTGACCGAGGGGTCGGTGAGCGAGTCCTGGATTAAGGGGTCCTCGGACAGCCGGACTATATACTTTGGCCGGATTGTTGGACTACGAAGATACAAGATTGAAGACATCGTCCTGTGTCCGGATGGGACTCTCCTTTGCGTGGAAGGCAAGCTTGGATATTCAGTTATATAGATTTCCTTCTCTGTAACCGACTCTGTGTAACCCTAGCCCCCACCGGTGTCTATATAAACCGAAGGGTTTAGTTCGTAGGACAAGAACAATCATATTCATAGGCTAGCTTCTAGGGTTTAGCCTTTACGATCTCGTGGTAGATCAACTCTTGTAATACTCATATCATCAAGATCAATCAAGCAGGAAGTAGGGTATTACCTCCATCGAGAGGGCCCGAACCTGGGTAAAACATCGTGTGTCGGGACCCCGATCCTAAGTCACACCGATCTAGCATGTAACACATCATATCACTTTGCGGCCTCACGCACGGTATTCCCACGGGTGTCACCTTACCATGGCCCGGGACCGTTTGCGCCTTTTGGCTCACGTATATGATAGTGCCGCTAGCATCCATATGACAGAGAACCCGGGCCGACATGACTAGTTGTGAACCCAAAGTGGCACTAACCTATTGGGACAGGCATACATGAATCAACATCGAGCATGTCGGTCACAAGCAAGGCGAATCTGGCTATCGACTGGCTAACAGGACTCGGGAACCCGGCTGTAGCAGGCTAGGCAGGACTCCGCATGTCACCGCGTGACATTTCAAGGGATGACCACAGAACGGTGAATCACATGCCGCCAATCAAGTGTTCCGAGCAGTAGTCTTTGGGCTAGCAGGACTCCGTGAAACCAGGCAGTAGAGACTACCATGGCTCAGTGGAAGCACTAGACTACATTTCCCCATAAGAGAGGCTACCAAGGATAAACAACTAGGTTGTCGGATCCCATCCATAGCAATACAAGTTACACGTACGCATAACATGCAAGTATGTGCTGTACAACATGGCATCACAACATAACGCAAACTCATATAGGTAAAGGCTAAGAAGAGCCACATAGCATTTAATACAAACAGGGGTCACATGACCCATCATTCAGAGCATACAAGCAACAAGCGGAAGCATTACATGTCTGAGTACAGACAACTACAAAAGAAAAAGGCTGAGAAGCCTGACTATCTACAAGACCCTCCCAACGGTACAAGATCGTAGCTGAGGTAACAAGCTACTCGTCGAAGTCCAAGCGAACCACTAGTAAGACCGAAAGTCTCCCTTGAAAAAAATAAATAAAGCAACGTGAGTACAAAGGTACTCAGCAAGACTTACATCAGATCCTATTATACATGCAGTTGTATCAAGAGGGTAATGTGGGGTTTAGTTGCAGCAAGCCAGCTTTGACTCTGTGGCTATCCTGTTCTACGACTACGAGAACGTCTTTGAGGTGATATGGCGCACACAAGTCCACTAGTCACCACACAATAGACTACTATGGATTCATCCCCGTCTCCATACGAGAAGGACATCCATAGCACTCACACTTGTCTTGAGCATTTTATAGTATCCACTTCAAGTTGTCTATGTACCACGTAAGCATCCAAGAAGTCCATAACCGCGGACCCGGCTATTCGAATAGATCATGTTAACCCTGCAGGGGTGTACTTCTTCACACACGCTCTCGCCACTTACCGCCATGTACACATCATGTATCTTGGCAACCTTCAAGTGGAAGCCTGGCGAGGGTGTCAGCCACGACCTGACTAACCACACAAGACTCTAGTCCAGGTTTATCGCCTATTCGGGTTCCATCCGCAAGGAGATCTGGCCGGGGTGTCGCTCACGGCCCCAAACGATGTGTGCAGGGTTCCCAAGCCCACCTCGCCGGATGGATCTACGCTTGGTACACCATGCCACTTGTGCCTAGTCTGTCCCAAGCCCACCTGGCCGGGTGCCACTTGGTAGACTACTAACACTACCTACAAACACCAGAAACTAGTTGCGACTCCTGGATAGAGATCAAGTTGGTTAATAAGTCGAGAGGGGTCGAGTTACCGGAACCCAATGTGTGGTAGTATCGAGTCATTGGACAACATACATAGAACTCAAGGCTTAAGGATCGGTTCCAAAGGAGACAACCCACCATGTACTCCTACATGGCCTCTCACCGCTACCTTTACCAAATCGTGTTCACACATTTCACACTCAAAGATCGTAACATAGAACTGTACTCCAATTCATTCCCAATGAATCAGACCTGACACAACTCTAAGCAATAGCAGGCATAGCATGGTAGGAACACAACATGGCTCAGTCAACTCCTACACATGCTAGTGGGTTTCAACTATTTACTATGTCAATGATAGGTCATGCAGAGGAATGGGTTCAACTACCGCAACACAAAGTAGCAGATGAATCGTTGTTGTCCTAATGCAATAATTGAGAGCAGGAGCGAGAGAGTAGTATTGTATCGGAATGAACAAGGGGGTTTGCTTGCCTGGTAAATCAACAAGGGAGGCACTGCTTCACAGACAGGTACTCTGGAACGGTCTCCGGAGCAGGACCTATCGAGAAGGAACGGTGCCAACAATCAATACACAAGCATATGCAACAATATGATGTATGAACATGGCATGAAGATGTGATGCTGTTTGAGCTAATGCAACTAGTATTCAATTTGAATGAAGTCCATTTGAACCAAGGGTTAAAATGCAACTCCAAATTAAGCTCTTATATATGCCATTTATATGTTTTCACCTATACAACAGGTATAAGTTGTTTTGTCATGCATGAAACTGATGCAGATGGATAGATTGCATTTTTCTGATAATTTTACATATATAAATTATTTCAATCTGAGCTACGGTTGAATTTATATGAATTTTTGAAGTTTTGCTAATTTTCTGGAATTCCTGATTTAATTTAAATCCAAAAAATAAATAATTACGTCAGCACTGCGTCATGCTTGCGTCAGCAAGTCAACAACGCTAACCGGTCAAACCTGACGTGTGGGGTCCACACGTCAGTGACACGGGTTAAACAGGGGGTTAGTTTTAACTTAATTAAAGGATTAGTGGCACTGGGCCCACTGGTCAGTGTCAGGGGGTTAAATAAGCGGTGATTAGCACTAAGCTAATCACCTGACGGGCCGGACCCACGTGGCAGGGCTCAGCGACGGGCTCGCCACGGCAACCTCTCGGACGCTGGCGTGAGTCCGCCACAGCCACGGGCGGCGCTCGAGAGCACCGGGCGAGCCTGGCTCTCGCATCCGTGGGGCAGGTGGGAGGAGCTGGGGGGGCCGGGGCTCGCCGGAGCTTAGCTCGCGGCGACGGCCGGAGCTCGGGCTCGAGCGGGCGTGCGGCTACGGAGCGCGGGGAGGCAGGGGAGAAGGGGGAATGGATGCAGGGGCTCACGGCGAACTCGATGGCGTCGACGGCGAGCTCAGGGATGGCCGGACGGCGACGTGCGGGTGGTGGAGATCTGCGGCGGCCGGCGATGAAGAAGACGACGGTGGCGACGATGGAGGCCGTCCGAAGGTGCGTGGCTCGACGAAGAGGAAGAGGGGATCGCGGAGGAGCTGTGGAGCGCGTCGGGGGGGCGAGGCCATGGCTGTGGGCGCGGAAACAGAGGCCGGTGGCGGCGGTGGCGTTCGGGCACGGTGGCACGGGAGAGAACCAGGGGAGGAGGGAGAGCGAGGGAGAGTGAGATCGGTGCGGGGCCAGGCAGGCATGTGGCGTGGCCGGACGTGTGGCCGCGCGCGCCGGACGCGTGCCCCTGTCCTCCTGGCGCGAGGAAGGGGACGACTGGCACTGCCAGTCGGCTGGGCCAGCCCGTTGGGCCGCTGGGCTGCACAGGGAGGTAAGTGCAGGTGGGTTCCTTCCCTTTGCTTCTATTTTGTTTTTGTTTTCTATTTTCTGACATTTGTTTTGATTTAATAAAAATACCAAATCATTTTATTAACTTATGCCAATTTTTGTAGGGGCTAGTGGTATTATTCCAGAGCTCCTCATCAACTAGCATAATTTTTGGACATATAATATATATATAACATTTATATATCCAATGCAAATAATTATGCATTAATTCCAAATGCCCAAAATAAATACTTATGAGCTCCCAAAAATATTGGTTTGATTTTTATCTCCGTCCAATATTTTCAGAGGGCAACATGAGCATTTTCTTGGACCTTTTTGGAGCAATTTTTACTTGGGTCAATTTCCAAAAATGATTCTGAGGGTTTCACAAATCCTCATTTCAATTTAAATGGAATTTAAACATGATGCACAAATGACTAGCTAGTCTAGGTCATACCAGAACTAGGGATGTGACAACTCGCCCCCACTTGAAAAAATCTCGTCCCGAGATTCAGGGGTCGATGGAAAGAAGGTGGGGTACTCCAGTCGAAGACGATCTTCTCGCTCCCAAGTAGCTTCTCTCTCGGAATGATGAGACCACTGAACTTTGAGAAACTTGATGTTCTGACCTTGGGTAACACGCTCTGCTTGATCAAGAATGCGAACCGGGTACTCTCGGTATGTGAGGTTGTCTTGGAGATCAAGCGTTTCATGGTCCACTCCACGGATGGGATCCGAGAAGCAACGCCTGAGTTGAGAGACGTGGAAGACATCATGCACTCGAGAAAGATGTGGGGGTAGTTCCAATTGGTAGGCAACCTCTCCTCGTTTAGCGAGAATGCGAAAGGGACCAATGTAACGAGGAGCCAACTTGCCCTTTATATCAATCGATGGGTACCCTTCAAAGGGTAACCCAAGGTAAGCCTTGTCGCCAACTTCATAAGCCACTTCCTTATGACGACGGTCATATTGGCTCTTTGACGAGATTGGGCTGTTTTCAAATTCTCACTAATGATGCGAACTTGCTCTTCTGCCTCCTGGATCATGTCCCGTCCAAAGAATTGTCTTTCACCGGTTTCTGACCAGTTCAAGGGTGTTCGACATCTTCGTCCATAGAGAATCTCAAAAGGAGCTTTCTTGAGACTGGATTGATAGCTATTGTTATAAGCAAACTCGGCAAAAGGAAGACATTTCTCCCAATCCATACCGAATGAGATAACGCAAGCTCTAAGCATGTCATCAAGAATTTGGTTGACCCTTTCCACCTGACCACTTGATTGAGGGTGGAAAGCGGTACTGAAGGAAAGATGGGTGCTCATGGCAGTTTGGAAACTCTCCCAGAAATGAGAAGTGAAAAGACTGCCACGGTCTGAATTGATCTCTAGTGGAACACCATGAAGTGACACTATTCGAGAGATATACAAGTCAGCGAGCTGACTAGCAGTGATACTCTCTCGAACAGGTAGGAAGTCAGCCACCTTGGACAGACGATCAATGACTACGAAGATAGCATTATTCCCTTTCTTGGTCCTGGGAAAGCCGGTGATGAAGTCCATACCAACTTTATCCCATTTCCACTCAGGAATGGCTAAAGGCTGAAGGGTGCCAGCAGGTCTCTGATGCTCTGCCTTAATGCGACAACAAACATCACAGTTAGCAACAAAGTCGGCGATTTCTCTCTTCATCCTAGTCCACCAGAACCTCTGGCGTAGGTCCTGATACATCTTAGTACTACCGGGATGAATCGTGAGAGGAGATTCATGCGCCTCCTTAAGAATCAACTGTCGAAGATGCTGCTTCTTGGGGACCACCAGGCGGTTCCCAAAGAAAACGAAACCTCGATTATCTATAGAGAAACTACCAGCAATACCATTGGCAATGTTTCTCTTGATCCGGGTAATCCCCGTATCATGCTTCTGGGCTTCTATGATATGATCCACAAGAGTAGGTTTCGCTACCAAGGTAGAAAGGAATCCGTGAGGAGCAATGTGAAGGTTAAGCTTACAGAATTCCTCATGGAGAAGTGGTTGACCCTGCTGCAACATGAGATTGTTGCAATAGGATTTACGACTTAGCGCATCAGCCATGACATTGGCTTTGCCTGGGGTGTAGGTAATCCCTAGATCATAATCTGAGATCAACTCCAACCATCGTCTCTGCCTAAGGTTCAAATCTGGTTGGGTGAAGATATACTTGAGACTCGTGATCGTGTAGATCTCGCATCGCTTACCAAGAAGGTAGTGTCGCCAGTGTCTTGAGTGCATAGACTACGGCTGCAAGCTCTAGATCATGTGTAGGATAATTCTCCTCATGTGGATGCAACTGACGAGATGCATAGGCAATCACATGACGATCCTGCATAAGAATGCAACCTAGTCCCTGTCGTGAGGCGTCACAGTAGATAACAAAGTCTTTAGTGAAACCCGGTGGCACAAGTATGGGAGCAGAAGTCAGGCGTCTTTTCAATTCCTGAAAACTGTACTCACACTGTGGGGACCACTCAAACTTTTTATCTTTCTTGAGAAGTTCCGTGAGGGGTTTAGCTACTTTGGAGAAGTTTTCTACAAAGCGACGATAATAGCTGGCTAGACCAAGGAAACTCCTAACTTGTTTAACGGTTTCAGGTGGAGTCCAATCGAGAACGGCCTGAACTCTCTCGGGATTGATAGCAATGCCCTTACCAGAGATTACGCGGCCTAGGTAGGTCACTTCGCAACCAAAATTCACACTTGGAGAACTTGGCATAAAGGCGGTGCTCTCTCGAGTTTTTCTAACACAAGTCTAAGATGTTCGCATGCTCTTCCTCGCTCTTCGAGTAAATAAGAATATCATCGAGGTAAACCACGACTAACTTATCTAGGTACTCCATGAAGATCGAGTTCATCAAGCGGAGAATGTAGCTGGAGCATTGGTTAGACCAAAGGACATGACGGTGTACTCAGATCGCCATAACGAGTGACAAAGGCTGTCTTGGGGATGTCCCCGCTTCGATCTTGATTTGGTGGTATCCTAACCTTAAATCCATCTTGAAAAGATCGAGGATCCAGCGAGCTGATCATACAGTGTCGTTGATCCCGGGAGCGGATACTTGTTCTTTATCGTGACCAAATTAACGGACGATAATCTACAATCATCCCGTCCGCACCATCCTTCTTCTTGACAAAGAGGACGGGCAAGCCCAAGGAAAGAACTAGGACGGATGAAACCCTTTGCAAGGACTCATCAAGTTGTTTCTTAAGCTCGCTAGTTCTAAGGGTGCCATCTTGTAAGGTCTCCTAGAGATTGGAGTTGTTCCGGATAAGATCTATGATTTAACTCTACATCTCTCTCCGCTGTGGAACACCGGCAGTTCCTCCGAAAGACATCCGAAAAGTCACGGACTCATTGGGATATCTTCAAGGTCCGGAAGAGGGCTGGCATTAAGAGAATAGAGCTGACGCTTTGCAACTCTAGTGGAGACAGTGACTATATTGCCAGAGGGGTGTGTGAGCTGAACAGACCTGGTGTAATAATCAATCTTCGCATGATGAGCTGTCATCCAGTCCATACCCAAGATGATGTTAATATCTGAAGACTTGAGAGCTATAAGTGAGGCAAGGAATACAAGTCTGTCAACAAGGATTTCGTTAACATGGCTTACACAAGAAGTTTGCCATTTGGATCCAGGAGTTTGAATGAGTAGCGGGGAGGGCATATCACAAAATGACATGTCGTGCAAGCGGGCATAGCTTTCAGAAATGAAGGAATGAGATGCTCCAGTATCGAATAGAACCGAAGCTGGATGACAGTTGACAAGGAGTGTACCAAGAACGACATCTGGATCATCATGAGCGTCTTTAGCTGAGACGTGATGCACACGTCCATGTTCAGTGGGAGCTGACTTGGCACTGATCATCTTGCGTGATGGCTTACTACCACGGCCAACAGACTTCTCGGGCTGGGGTGGAGCAACTCTGGTCTGAGTACACATACGGGCAATGTGGCCTGGCTCTCCGCACTTGTAACATATCTTGGAGGTAGGACATGGACCCAGATAAGGTGTGGTCCACCAATAGGCCTGGGTGGTGCATATAAGTGAACCGGATGAGGTGCCACATAAGATGGCCTTGTGTGTAGCCGGTGGAAGAGCGGAGTTTGGAACCCAAACCGCGCTTCGAGAACTAGAACCGAAGAAGATCCCAAATCACGGTGTGCTTACGAGACTCCTCGTAAGTGAGCTGAGCTGTCTCGCATTAATGGCCTTGTTCACAAGAGCCTGGAATGTATCACAATGATGTAGGTGGAGATCACGACGCAACTTGGGGTTGAGACCTTCCGAACCTAGCTCGCTTCTTGGCGCCCGTGGACACCTCTTCAAGCATAGCGGGCAAGGTTCTCAAACTCTCGTCAGAAGCATCAACAGCCATCTTACCCTGGATGAAACTACAAAACTCTTCTCTCTTGCGATCGATGAGGGCTTCAGGAATGTGATGCTCGCGAAAAGCCTCAGTGAAATCTCTCCAGGTAGGAATCTGGCCAGCTGGAAGCATAGCCTCATAGTTCTGCCACCAAAGACTAGCGGGACCTTCCAGATGGTATGCAGCATAGGTGACCTTGTCACTTTCAGCAACGTTCACAGAACGGAGCTTGCATGTGATACTACGGAGCCAGTCATCTGCATCGAGTGGCTCGATGGAGTGATGAAAGGTAGGTGGGTGCAAGCGAATGAAGTCATGAATGGTTGCAGACCCTTTGAACCGTTGTCCGGTGTTCTCCTCGATACATGCCAACAAACGGTTAGACTCACGCTTGTTTCTCTCCATCTCTACCATAAACTCTGCCAATGAAGGCTGGTCGGGAGGATCCTCATCCCTACCATCTCCGTGGTTCTGGCTACAAGCAACAGAACTTCGCTTAACTGATGACATCCTGAGAAACGAAACCAAGGACAGAATCAACATCACTACATACTGAATAATGTAGGACACAGAAATTAGTAACTCTCGAACTCCTGGGGCAATTCCGCAGCATAACGGCAAGAAATGCTCAAAATGAGACATCCGCTAAAATGGGATAGTACAACAACTCAACATCACCACTCAAGGTTCCGAGATATTACTAAACAGGCTACACCGAAGTACTCAAGATCGGATATGACTCGATCAACCAATCCTATGGGACTACGGAATAGTAACACGTGATCCTCGATAGATGTAAGAGAAAGCCTAGTTCCTTAACCCGTAGGGAAAGATAGGACGACTCAGATCGAAGGGCATGAGATATAAGGAGTAAAAAGAGCCTTACGCTCCTTCCCACAATCAATTCCCTTACATAACTAAAGAATTTCTAGACTCAACTTCACCAGGTTGGCTTGGAAATCCTACAGCATCAAAGCTCGATACCAAAGCTATTGGGATCCCGATCCTAAGTCACACCGATCTAGCATGTAACACATCATATCACTTTGCGCCTCACGCACGGTATTCCCACGGTGTCGCCTTACCATGGCCCGGGACCGCTTGGCGCCTTTTGGCTCACGATATGATAGTGCCGCTAGCATCCATATGACAGAGAACCCGGCCGACATGACTAGTCGTGGAACCCAAAGTGGCACTAACCTATGGGGACAGGCATACATGAATCAACATCGAGCATGTCGGTCAAGCAGCGCTTGAATCCGGCTGTAGCACTGGGCTAACAGGACTCGGGAACCCGGCTGTAGCAGGCTAGGCAGACTCGGATGTCACCGCTGTGACATTTCCAAGGGATGTATACAGAACGGTGAATCACATGCCGCCAATCAAGTGTTCCGAGCAAGAGTTTGGGCTAGCAGTGACTCTGTAAACCGGTCAGTAGCAGGACTACCATGGCTCGGTGGAAGCACTAGACTACATTTCCCCACAAGAGAGGCTACCAAGGATAAACAACTAGGTTGTCGGATCCCACACATAGCAATACAAGTTACACGTACGCATAACATGCAAGTATATGCTGTACAACATGGCATCACAACATAACGCAAACTCATATAGGTAAAGGCTCGTAAGAGCCACATAGCATTTAATACAAACAGGGTCACATGACCCATCATTCGAGAGCATACAAGCAACAAGCGGAAGCATTACATGTCCGAGTACGCATAACTACAAAAGAAAAAGGCTGAGAAGCCCGACTATCTACAAGACCCTCCCAAGGGTACAAGATCGTAGCTGAGGTAACAAGCTACTCGTCAAGTCCAAGCGAACCACTAGTAAGACCGAAGTCTCCGCTGCAAAAACATAAATAAAGAAACGTGAGTACGAAGGTACTCAGCAAGACTTACATCAGATCCTATTATACATGCATTTGTATCAAGAGTGTAATGTGGGGTTTATTTGCAGCAAGCCAGCTTTGACTCTGTGGCTATCCTGTTCTACGACTACGAGAACTTCTTTGAGGTGATATGGCGCACACGAGTCCACTAGTCACCACACAATACACTACTATGGATTCATCCCCGCCTCCATACGAGAAGGCCATCCATAGCACTCACACTTGTCTTGAGCATTTTATAGTATCCACTTCAAGTTGTCTATGTACCACGAAGCATCCAAGAAGTCCATAACCGAGGACCCGCTATTCAATAGATCATGTTAACCCCGCAGGGTGTACTTCTTCACACACGCTCTCGCCACTTACCGCCATGTACACATCATGTATCTCGGCAACCTTCAAGCGGAAGCCTGGCGAGGGTGTCGGCCACGACCTGACTAACCACACAAGACTCTAGTCCAGGTTTATCGCCTATTCGGGTTCCATCCGCAAGGAGATCTGGCCGGGGTGTCGCTCACGGCCCCAAACGATGTGTGCAGGGTTCCCAAGCCCACCTCGCCGGATGGATCTACGCTTGGTACATCGTGCCACTTGTGCCTAGTCTGTCCCAAGCCCACCTGGCCGGGTGCCACTTGGTAGACTACTAACACTACCTACAAACACCAGAAACTAGTTGCGACTCCTGGATAGAGATCAAGTTGGTTAATAAGTCGAGCGGGGTCAAGTTACCGGAACCCAATGTGTGGTAGTATCGAGTCATTGGACAACATACATAGAACTCGGTGCTTAAGGATGGTTCCAAAGGAGACAACCCACCATGTACTCCTACATGGCCTCTCACCGCTACCTTTACCAAATCGTGTTCACACATTTCACTCTCAAAGATCGTAACATAGAATCTGTACTCCAATTCATTCCCAATGAATCAGACTGACACAACTCTAAGCAATAGCAGGCATAGCATGGTAGGAACACAACATGGCTCAATCAACTCCTACACATGCTAGTGGGTTTCAACTATTTACTGTGGCAACGACAGGTCATGCAAAGGAATGGGTTCAACTACCGCAGCACAAAGTAGCAGATGAATCGTTGTTGTCCTAATGCCATAACCGAGAGCAGGAGCGAGAGTAGGATTGTATCGAATGAACAAGGGGTTTTCTTGCCCGGTAAATCAACAAGGAGGCACCGCTTACGATGTGTACTGAACGGTCTCCGGAGCAGGACCTATCGAGAAGGAACGGTGCCAACAATCAATACACAAGCATATGCAACAATATGATGTATGAACATGGCATGAAGATGTGATTCTGTTTGAGCTAATGCAACTAGTATTCAATTTGAATGAAGTCCATTTGAACCAAGGGTTAAAATGCAACTCCAAATTAAGCTCTTATATATGCCATTTATATGTTTTCACCTATACAGCAGGTATAATTTGTTTTTTCATGCATGAAACTGATACAGATGGATAGATTGCATTTTTCTGATAATTTTACATATATAAATTATTTCAATCTGAGCTACGGTTGAATTTATATGAATTTTTGAAGTTTTGCTAATTTTCTGGAATTCCTGATTTAATTTAAATCCAGAAAATAAATAATTGTGTTAGCACTGCGTCATGCTTGCGTCAGAAAGTCAACAGCGCTGACTGGTCAAACCTGACGTGTGGGGTCCACACGTTAGTGACACGGGTTAAACAGGGGGTTAGTTTTTACTTAATTAAAGGATTAGTGGCACTGGGCCCACTGGTCAGTGTCAGGGGGTTAAATAAGCGGTGATTAGCACTAAGCTAATCACCTGAAGGGCCGGACCCACGTGGCAGGGCTCAGGCGACGGGGCTCGCCGCCGGCCACCTCTGGACGCGGCGGAGTCCGCGGCCACAGTAACGGGCAGCGCTCGAGAGCACCGGGCGAGCCCGGGCTCTCGCAGATCCGTGGGGCAGGTGGGAGGAGCTGGGGGGCCGGGGCTCGACGGAGCGGAGCTCGCGGCGACGGCCGGAGCTCGGGCTCGAGCGGGCGTGCGGCTACGGAGCGCGGGGAGGCAGGGGAGAAAGGGGAATGGATGCAGGGGCTCACGGCGAACTCGATGGCGCTGACGGCGAAGCTGTGGGATCACGGACGGCGACGTGCGGGCGGTGGAGATCAGCGGCGGCCGGCGATGAAGAAGACGACGGTGGCGACGATGGAGGCCGTCCGGAGGTGCGTGGCTCGACGAAGAGGGAGAGGGGATCGCGGAGGAGCTGTGGAGCGCGTCGGGGGGGGGGGGGGCGAGGCCGTGGCTGTGGGCGCGGCAACAGAGGCCGGTGGCGGCGGTGGCGTTCGGGCACGGTGGCGCGGGAGAGAACCAGGGGAGGAGGGAGAGCGAGGGAGAGTGAGAGCGGTGCGGGGCGGCGCGTAGCGACGTCCGGGGGCCTGAGCATCGAGGGGGAGTCCAGGCAGGCAGGTGGCGTGGCCGGACGCGTGGCAACGCCCGCCGGGCGCGTGCCCCTGTCCTCCTGGCGCGAGGAAGGGGACAACTAGCACTGCCAGTCGGCTGGGCCAGCCCGTTGGGCCGCTGGGCTGCACAGGGATGTAAGTGCAGGTGGGTTCCTTCCCTTTGCTTCTATTTTGTTTTTGTTTTCTATTTTCTGACAATTTTTTTTGATTTAATAAAAATACTAAATCATTTTATTAACTTATGCCAATTTTTGTAGGGGCTAGTGGTATTATTCCAGAGCTCCTCATCAACTAGCATAATTTTTGGACATATAATATATATATAACATTTATATATCCAATGCAAATAATTATGCATTAATTCCAAATGCCCAAAATAAATACTTATGAGCTCCCAAAAATATTGGTTTGATTTTTATCTCTGTCCAATATTTTCAGAGGGCAACATGAGCATTTTCTTGGACCTTTTTGGAGCAATTTTTACTTGGGTCAATTTCCAAAAATGATTCTGAGGGTTTCACAAATCCTCATTTCAATTTAAATGGAATTTAAACATGATGCACAAATGACTAGCTAGTCTAGGTCATACCAGAACTAGGGATGTGACATCGTGTCCCCTGCCTCCTGTTACCATTAGCCTTAGACGCACAGTTCGGGACCCCCTACCCGAGATCCACCGGTTTTGACACCGACATTGGTGCTTTCATTGAGAGTTCCACGGTGTCGTCGCTGTAAGGCTTGATGGCCCCTTCGATCGTCTTCAACGATGCGGTCCAGGGGGAGGTTTTCCTTCTCGGCCAGATCTTCAGATTCGCGGCTTCAGATCAAGGGCCAACTTCGCCAGCCATCTGGAGCAGATCGATAGCTACGCCCCTGGTCATCAGGTCATGTTTGGAAGGTTAAACTACACTGCCGACATCCGCGGAGACTTGATTTTCGACGGGTTCGAGCCCATGACAGGTGCGCCGAACAGTCACAGCGGACATGACTTTGATCCGCCATCAGACAGTATTCGGGAGATGGCACCCGCGTTGGCGCCGGGAATCAATTCGGAGCAGATCGTGCCTTCCGAGGACGGGTGGATGGACCCCGCCACGGAGGTCGCACACTCATCGGCGTTGGAGCCGAATGGTGATCCCACCTCCTATGAGAGTGGTGTCGTTGGACCCCCGGACTCTTCCCCGGTTGCAGGATCCGAACCGCGTGCGTCCGTGCCTATTGAATGAGATTGGGCACCCGTCTTGGAGTTAACCGCCGCGGATATTTTTCACCACTCACCCTTGGGTGATGTGCTGAACTCATTAAGGTCTCTATCCTTGTCAGGAGACTCTTGGCCGAACTATGTCCGGCTCGAGTGGGGAGCGGACGATGAAGAAATTCGTCCCCCACCCACCACCCACTTTATAGCCACTGCTGATGATTAACCGACGTGCTTGACTTCGACTCCGAAGACATCGACGGTATGGACGACGATGCAGAAGAAGAACATGAACCACCGCCTATAGGGCGCTAGACCGCCACCTCCTCAGATGATATTTATATGGTGGATACCCCTAAAGAAAACAACGGCGATGAGGCAGCGGAAGATAACCCCTTGGGGAAGCAATCTAGACAACGGCATCATCGGCGCCGCTCCAAGCCCCGCCATAGCAAAAATAGTGATACCGGCACAAGGGATAACAATCCGGATGGTGCCGAAGACGAATACAATCCTGCCTAGCTAGGCTTCGAGCAAGCCAAGCAAGAGGAGGGGCAAGCTAGCCCTAAAGAAAATGCAAAGGATGAAGAATCAGAGAAAGATAACTACATGCCTCTCTCCGAAGACGAGGTGAGCCTTGGCTATGAAGAATTCATCATGCCCGAGGACCCCGTCGAGCAGGAGCGCTCCAAACGCCGGCTTATAGCCACTACAAAAAGCCTGAAGAAAAAACAGCAACAGCTTGAAGCTAATCAGGATCTGCTAACGGGCAGATGGACCCAGGTCCTGGCTGCCGAGGAATACGGACTCGAGCGCCCTAGAAAAAGCTACCCAAAGCGCAGGCTGCTACCTCAACTCGAGGAGGAGGCCTTAAAGCCCACGCTACCAGCGCATGATGCGGCTGACCGGCCACCCCGTGGCCGCGACAAAGCGGCTTACCAGCCCGACGTCGAGACCGCACCCCATCGCCAATCAAATGATAATACTAAGGCCCGGGGCTACACGAAGGACCTGGGAGAAGTATTGGAAAACAAAGTAGGACAGTCAAGATTGATCTACGGATCACGGGGGCGCGCCACAAGACGTGATGATCACCATCACGTTGGATACAATAAACAAAAGTCCGGCCGAGCCGAATACAATAGACCGGACTCATTCGAACTACGTTGGGATGTAGCTCGGCATAGAGGCGCCGCACACCCCCTATGCTTCACTGATGAAGTTATGGATCACGAATTCCCAGAAGGGTTTAAACCCGTAAATATTGAATGATACGATGGCACAACAGACCCCGCGGTATGGATCGAAGACTTTCTTCTCCACATCCACATGGCTCGCGGCGATGACTTACATGCCATAAAGTACCTACCACTTAAGCTCAAAGGACCGGCTAGGCATTGGCTTAATACCCTGCCAGCAAGCTCCATTGGTAGTTGGGAGGATCTGGAAGACGCATTCCTCGATAACTTCCAGGGCACTATGTGCGACCACCGGATGCTGATAACTCAAGTCACATAACCCAGCAGCCCGGAGAGTCAGCCAGGAAATTCGGGACTCGATTCCTAACCAAAAAGAACCAAATTGTCGACTGTCCGGATGCCGAAGCATTACCGGCCTTCAAGCATAACATCCAAGACGAATGGCTCGCCCAGCATCTCGGCCAAGAGAGGCCAAAGTCCATGGCAGCCCTCACGACACTCATGACCCGCTTCTGCGCAGGCGAGGACAACTGGCTGGTGAGGGAGTCCTGGATTAGGGGGTATCTGGACAGCCGGACTATATACATTGGCCGGACTGTTGGACCGTGAAGATATAAGACTCAAGACTTCGTCCCGTGTCCAGATGGGACTCTCCTTTGCATGGAAGACAAGCTTGGCGATTCGGATGTTAGATCTCCTTCTTTGTAACCGACTCTGTGTAACCCTAGCCTCCTCCGATGTCTATATAAACCGGAGGGTTTAGTCCGTAGGACAACAACAATCATAATCATCATAGGCTAGCTCCTAGGGTTTAGCCTCTACGATCTTGTGGTAGATCTACTCTTGTAATACTCATATCATCAAGATCAATCAAGCAGGAAGTAGGGTATTACCTCCATCAAGACGGCCCGAAACTGGGTAAAACATCGTGTCCCTGCCTCCTGTTACCATTAGCCTTAGACGCACAGTTCGGGACCCCCTACCGGAGATCCGCCGGTTTTGACACCGACATTGGTGCTTTCATTGAGAGTTCCTATGTGCCCTCGCTGCAAGGCTCGATAACTCCTTCAATCATCAACAATAACGCGGTCCAGGGTGAGAATTTTCTCCCCGGACACATCTTCATGTTCGGCGGCTTCGCATTGCGGGCCAATTCGCTTGGCCATCTGGAGCAGATCGACAGCTGTGCCCCTGGCCATCAGGTCAGGTTCGGAAACTTGAACTACACGGCAGATATCCGCGGAGACTTGATCTTCGAAAGATTCGGGCCTACGCCAGGAGCGCCGAACAGTCACGACGAGCACGGCTTGGACCTGCTGTCAGACAATACTCGGGATATCGCACCTACAAGAGCTCCGGACATAAATCTGGGGCAGATCGCGTCGTCCGAGGACGGGTGGATGGACGCCGCCCAGGAGGCTGCATACTCATCGGCGGTAGAGCCGAACACGGACTCCACCCCCAAGGAAGTCTGTGTCACTGGACCCCCGGACTTGTGTCCGACTGTAGGTTCCAGAACGCGTGCCCCCGAGCCCACCAAATCTGGTTGGGCTCCGGTAATTGAGTTCACCGCTGCGGATATCTTCCAGCACTCGCCCCATGCTTAACTCTATAAAGTCTCTCTCTTCATCAGAGGACTCTTGGTTAACTATGCCCGGCTCGAGGGGGAAGCAGGGGACGTAGAAATTCGTTGCCCACCCACCACCCACTTCATAGCCACTTTCAACGATGTAATAGACAAGCTTGACTTCGACTCCGACGACACCGATGGTATGGACCTCGGCGCAGGGGACGATTTGGAACCACCGCCCACGGGGCGCTGGACTGCCACCTCATCATATGATATATACATGGTTGACACGCCCAAGGAGGGCGATGGCGACAGAAAGGACACAATGGAGGATAAATTAAAACCCCCGGACAAAAGCCAAAACGACGGCGCAGACGCCGCTCTAAGTCCAGCCACAATAAAAATAGCGATAACAGCGCTAGAAAACTTGACACCCCAGTCAACTCAAAATGCAACAACGACCATATGGACCCAGTGATGGAGCAGGATGAGCCAGGTCACGCCGAACATAGCCCGGAGCAGACGCCCGATCATAGCTATCCCGAGGGCCGAACTCATCAACCCGCCTCGGGAGAAGAGCACAGCCCGGACGATGATGCATTCATCATCCCAGAAAAATGTTTGGAACAAGATAACCTCCACAGAAGGCTTATGGCCACTGCGAGAAGCCTAAAGAAGCAGAAGCAAAGGCTTAAGGCCGCGCAGGAAACGCTCAACCATAGATGGAATAAAGTGCTAGACACTGAAGACAAATACGGTGATGATCGCCACACAAAGAGCTACCCAAAGCGCAAGCTGCTACCAGAATTTGTCGATGAGGCCATTCTGCCGAAGAACAATACGGCCAATAGGCCGAACGAACCACGTCATGACCGTGACAGAGCTGCTACTGACGCCGCACACGGTTTACGTGAGCTACTGGACAAAAAGGCCGGCGCCACCAGGTCCATCTATGGATCTAGAGGACATGCTCCGGTGCAGGATTATGGTCACCAAAACGATCAGACTGATCGAATACCAGTTCAGAATCAACACCGGACACAACAACAGTCGACAGTATGCCACAACATGTCCAGATACAGAGGGGCTGTGCACCCTCTGTGCTTCATCGAAGAGGTACTGGATCACGAATTTCCATAGGGATTCAAACCCGTTAACATAGAGGCATACGACGGAACGACTGACCCTGGGGTCTGGATTGAGGATTTTATCCTTCACATCCACATGGCTCGTGGGGACAACCTCCATGCCATCAAATACCTTCCCCTCTAGTTGAAGGGCTAGCCCGGCACTGGTTGAAAAGCCTCCCCGAAAATTCAATCGGAAGCTGGGAAGACCTCGAGGACGCTTTCAGGGCCAATTTTCAAGGGACCTATGTCCGACCTCCGGACGCCGACGATTTAAGTCACATAATACATCAGCCCGGAGAGTCAGCCCGCAAGCTTTGGAATAGATTCCTCACTAAGAAGAATCAAATTGTCGATTGTCCGGATGCCGAAGCCCTAGCGGCCTTCAAGCATAGTATCCGGGATGAGTGGCTCGCCAGACACCTCGGCCAAGAAAAGTCGAGGACAATGGCAGCCTTAACAAGCCTTATGACCCGCTTCTGTGCGGGTGAAGACAGCTGGTTGGCCCGTAGAGGCACCAGCGACCCCGGCACATCCAAAATCAGGGATGGCAACGAGAAGCCACGGCGCAATAAAAACAAGCGTCGAAACAAGGGAGAAAATCTGGACAACATAGCGGTCAACGCCGGATTCAGGGGATATCGATCCGATCAACAAAAGAAGCCATTTAAAGGCAGCAAAGAGGGACCGTCCGGCTTGAACAAAGTCCTGGACAGGCTGTGCCAAATTCATGGCACCCCCGAAAAACCTGCGAACCACATTCACAGAGAATGCTGGGTCTTTAAGCAGGCCGGCAAGTTAAATGCCGAACACAAGGGAAGGGAAACACCAAGTGAAGACGAGGATGAGCCTCGCCAGCCGAACACTGGGGGACAGAAAAAATTCCCACCAGAGGTAAAAACAGTAAACATGATCTACGCAACTCACATACCCAAGAGAAGGCGCAAATGCGTGCTCTGAGACGCATACGCTATAGAGCCCGTCGCCCCCAAACTCAACCCCTGGTCGGCCTGCCCGATCACCTTTGATCACAGGAACTAACCGACTAGTATGCGGCGCAGAGGAACGGTTGCCTTGGTGCTCGACCCAATAATCGACGGATACCATCTCACTCATGTCCTCATGGACGGCGGCAGTAGTCTCAATCTAATATATCAGGACATTATCCGCAGGATGGGGATAGACCCATCCAGAATCAGCCAAAGTAACACCACCTTTGAAGGGGTGATACCAGGCATTGAGGCCCGCTGCAGGGGCTCCCTCGTTTTAGAGGTGACATTCGGTTCTCTAGACAACTTCAGAAGCGAATAATTACTCTTCACTATCGCTCCCCTCCGAAGTGGTTATAATGCATTGCTTGGAAGAACGGCCTTCGCTCGCTTTAACGCAGTACCGCACTACGCCTACCTTAAACTCAAGATGCCCGGTCCACGTGGCGTCATCACCGTTAGCGGAAATATAGAGCGTTCCTTATGTGCGGAAGAGTATGTGATGGCTCTAGCAGCCGGACACTAAGCGGCCTCTCCTATCAGAATGCATGATCGGTCGTCAAGACCACGGACACGGTTAGACGAGTCCGGCACACCACCGTCGGTAACAGCCCAGTTAAACTTGAGCTAGGTGCTATACACCTAATCCCATAGAGGGCACCGGGGGCTGCAAACATGCAATAAAGCCCACCTTTCGGATTGACATTATTAACAGGCCAATGTCTTAGACTTCTACTATCCATTGATAATAACCAACTCTTCGCACACTTACGTCATATTCTTTTACATGAGTTTTCGTTTCTACAGACACCATTCATGCGATACCCTCCCAGGACAGGGCACAACGGAGGCAAAGGCGCAGACGTGCAGCAGGGCCCTGCTCAAAGGTTTCTCTTTAGATTAAGCCCCTGTGTAAACCTTCTTTATTGTCTCTTGTTGCGTCACATCCCATGGGTACTCAATACACCCACAGGGGATACTGGCGTTATTGGCATTTTGCCACGACAGACTAATGCACGTACCTGGAAATACATGGTTCATAATCAAGGGCGCTACTCAGCCCATTATATGTTATAAAGTCCGAATACCTTCGGGAGTGTTCGGTGTCGCGAGTTTGGCCTTATATGCATCAGCTCCGAATCATGTCTTTGGTCAAATGTTGGGTTTGCCCAGTTCCTGGGTTTGCCGCCTTATCTTCCACTTCTATCGGCTAAGGCGGCCAAAGGAGAACTACTGCGATTGTGTCCTTGTTATTTCGGATGAGCACCTCAGTAGAGAAAGCCGAAAACTGACTGTTATGATATAGCGAGAGACTGGTCAACCACTCGAGGACTCATCGGAATCGTTAGGATTCCTCCGCATTAACGAAGGGCCGTTTCCCGGCCATGTACACACACGCCCGTATCCGGATGCACGCGAAGGTACCAGGGGCTACATAGTAGCCCCGCCATCAAACTCCTATGGCTAAGTGAAAGTGTTAAAGCTATACAGTCCGGTTGCCTAGTTCGACGTGCGATCACCTCCTTAATGGACCAAGACGTTGGATCAAGTGTGATTACACACATTTTTGCGAACACCCCCGCATTGTATGCGTGGGGGCTGAAGCCAATGACTGCTAACTTTCAGGTTATATATACATCAAACGGCCACACAGGAGGCAGAATAACACTTTGGTGAAAGTATAAACATAGCCTCTATAATTAAAATACAATATTTTTTACAATGAAACGATTTTTCACTCGAACATGACATTCTTCGAGCACTGAGCCTCTATTAAACGAGCACCTTCTGTTACCTCCTCCAAGTAGTGCTCGACGGGATCCTGGCTTCCCGCCGGATTCTGGGTTGCAATGATGTTGGCCTCCATATCTGCCCAATATGTTTTAACATGGGCAAGAGCCATCCGCGCACCCTCTATGCACGCTGACCTCTTCATGGCATCGATTCATGATACGGCGCCAAGGAATTGTTGCACTAAACCAAAATAACTATCCGGCTTCGGCCCCTTCGGCCATAGATGGTCTATTACAGACCTCATTGCAAGACCGGACAACCTATGAAGCTCGGCCACAGCGGCCACCCTTTCACTCAATGGCAACGGACACGTTGGAGCACTGAATTGCGACCAGAACAACCTTTCTACTTCACTATCTTTTTGATCCACGAAAAACTTGGTTGCATCAGCCCTACTTTTTTCCAGATCCGCATACGCGTCTGCAGCGCTCCAGCGCTAACCCAAAGGAGCGTACTTTTGATCTAAGAACTTCATCCGCAACAGAGAGGGGCTTCCAGCCGTGATTTCTCCGGCCTGTCGAAGCTCCTCCCGCGCATTCCTAATTTCGAAACGCGTCTCCTTGGCCGAATCAAGGGCCTTCTTTAGGTCAGCCGACTTTTCCTGATTCTCCTTTTCAAGGAGCTCATACCGGCCGGCGGCGTTTATCAGCTCCACAACCATCTCGGCTATTTTATCTTCGCTTCAGTGATGAGCAGCCTGTTCGGCTCTCAAATCTTCGGCCGCCTTTAGGGCAGCCGCATTGCTAGCTCGGGCTTGTTCCTTGGCTAGGGCAAGCTCCTCCCTCAAGGCCTCCACGGCAGCAGCTCCGCCTGCAGTCGAAGCATATCACATTAACATTATGCTCCTCTTAATATTTCATATAAAAATAAGGAAAACAGAGAACATACTATGTGACCCGTTAAGCCGCTCGTTCACAAGCGTGATGTCTGCGTCCACAACTTCAATCTGTCGCCTTAGTTCGGTGACTTCAGTGGTCCGGTCGGCCGCCGGACCCTTAGCCACCTGCGCATGAATACAGTGCGATCATTACTTAAGAGTGTGATCCTCCGTTTGCCGCCTAGGGCTGGCAACCAGAGTCTCAGGGGCTGCTATCTATACGGAGCACACCTAGCGCGTGCTCTACAACCAAAAAATTACGTATTTCATTATATACCTCAAAGCCTTTGAGCAGGCTCGTAAAAGCTTCATTCAACCCGCTTGTGGAGGATGAAATCTTCTCAAGCACCGTGCTCATTAATGAACGGTGATCCTCCGAGAGAGAAGCTTGCTCCAGAAGCCCCGTCAGCATGTCCGGCCGGTCGCTGGACTGTGCCGGACCTTCTCACTGCCCCCCATGGGAGCCAAACGCTCTGGGCTCAGGGCGGCCGAAGTATTAGCTTCCGGCCTCGGCGAATCTGGACTCCTCCGTGACGACACCTCGGGGTCGCCCGCCCCATGAGGCGGAGAGGCAGGTGGGGTTTCACTCTCCATCATCTCCGGAAGAAGATCCCTCGAAGAAGAACTCTGTCGAGAAGAACTACTAGCCGGACTGCAAAGAACAGATCCTGGTTATTGTTCTCGGAGGAGGAAGCAGTAGCTTTGTATTTACGATTAACTTATAGCTCGGTTTAGGGCTGGCCCGTTTGCGGGCATGGCGTGGTGAGGACGCCCTCCGGGGCAGGGCCCATTGGTGAAGTTTTCTTCCCTTGTCTAGGAACCTCCGTCTCGAAGTCTTCGGAGGCGGCCCTCTTCTTCCCGCGGGGGGAGGAGACCATAGATTCCCCTCCCCGACTATCCTCCTTCATGGAGATAGTAATTCCCCCGGTTTGGATGTGCAATGTGTGAAGCTCTGCTTCTTTGTTCTTCCCTTCGTCTTTCCCCGAGGGCACTTGGCTTAGCACACGACTAAGCATCCTGGCTATGGCTGGACTAGGCGAGCCTTCAGGAAGCGGTGCCGGACACCTGCTTCTCTCCGCCTTGCTGAGCCAATCCTGGCCGCGGATGGTTTTCAGAATAATGTTATGATAAATACAAATGAAGTGTTCGGTTTCTTGGTTACTTACTTGGGTATCTGGACGGTTGCAGCTCAGGCCCGCATCCTCGGTGGTGTCCAGACACTTTACTTGTGGTCCGAAGAATAACTTACACATCCCTTCGAGCGTCATGTCGAAGAAGTGCTAAATAGTCCGCGGACCTTCTGGGTTGAACTCCCACATCCGGAGAGGCCGACGTTTGCACGGCAGGATCCGTCGGACTAGCATTACCTGAATTACGCTGACAAGACTAATGTCCCTCTCAAGAAGCTCCTGAATGCGGCTCTGCAATGTTGGTATGTCATTATCAGGCCCCCAATCCAGTCCCACGTTGGCCCATGACGCCAGTTGAGGCGGAGGGCTCGAGCGGAAGTCGGGGCAGCCACCCACTTTGTGCCTCTGGGAGCCGTGACTTAGAACCACCTCTGCTGCCATAGATCGGACACCTCCGAGAAGAAGCCCTCTGGCCATGGGGCGTCGGTGTTTCTCCTTATTGCAGCGCCTCCGCACTCCACGTGTCGCCCCTCGATCACCCTCGGCTTTACATTGAAGGTCTTGAGCCATAAGCCAAAGTGCGGGGTAATGTGGATGAAGGCTTCACACACGATGATAAACGACGATATGTGAAGGATGAAGTCCGGAGCTAGATCATGAAAATCTAGCCCGTAATAGAACATGAGCCCTCTCACGAAGGGATCGAGGGTGAAACCTAAGCCACGGAGGAAGTGAGAAACAAATACGACGCTCTCGTTGGGCTCGGGAGTAGGGATGACCTACCCTGGAGCAGGAAGCCGGTGCTTGATGTCGGCAGTCATATATCTGACCTCCCTAAGCTTCGCAATATCCTCCTCTCTGACAGAGGAGGCCATCCACCGGCCTTGAAGGTTGGATCCGGACATGATTGGAGATCCGAAGTGCCTAAGCTTGGGCTTCGGGTGTTAGAACTCGAGATGCGGAAAGGCGCAAGCGTGGTAGGAAAGAGGGATAGGCCGCAGCCCCTCAATAAAGGGGGTGAATATCAAGCGTCCTCAGCGTAACCGCTTGGGACTTGCCTAAAAACACAGAGTCATACCAACAGGCGTAGTGGGGTTGCCCGCGCCCGTATTGATGGAGGATCCCGCAATAAGGGGAACACGATCTCTGCTTTGACAAGGCGTCCCAATAAAATCTCCTCGCAACACGTGTCGAGGCAGGCCGAGAAAAACCGGTTCGTATTGAGTCAGGACGCGGCGTAAGGGCACACCGTAATTTTTTTTTCAGCAGATTAGATTTGTAAAGTGTTATGCTCTCTACGGTAGTGTGCGGAAATTATCTCACAGAGCCAGACACAATCCTTAATCTACTTTGGAGTATTCGGAGACGGAACCCGCATCGCAATGCCGAAGAAGAATTGCGAGGCGGACTCATCGTCATTGAAGACTGGTTCAGGGGCTACTGAGGGAGTCCTGGATTAGGGGGTATCCGGACAGCCAGACTATGTGCATTGGCCGGACTGTTGGACCTTGAAGATACAAGACTCAAGACTTCGTCCCGTGTCCGGATGGGACTCTCCTTTGCATGGAAGACAAGCTTGGTGATTCGGATGTTAGATCTCCTTTGTAACCGACTCTGTGTAACCCTAGCCTCCTCCGTTGTCTATGTAAACCGGAGGGTTTAGTACATAGGGCAACAACAATCGTAATAATCATAGGCTAGCTCCTAGGGTTTAGCCTCTACGATCTCGTGGTAGATCTACTCTTGTAATACTCATATCATCAAGATCAATCAAGCAGGAAGTAGGGTATTACCTCCATCGAGAGGGCCCGAACCTGGGTAAAACATCGTGTCCCCTGCCTCCTGTTACCATTAGCCTTAGACGCACAGTTCGGGACCCCCTACCCGAGATCTGCCGGTAATGACACCGACAGCTGGCTCGCAGCAATGTCACACCCAAAAACTCAGGCGATTCAGACGTTAGGGATAGTAACTACAAGCCGCGACGGAATAGACACAAACGTCACAATAATGGCGACAACGCCGAAGACACGACAGTCAATGCCGGATTCAGAGGCTTTAAATTCGGACAGCGGAAAAAGCCATTCAAGAGAAACGGTCCGGGCTCGTCCAGTTTGGACCGCATACTCGATCGCTCATGTCAAATTCATGGCACCCCGGATAAACCAGCCAACCACACTAACAGGGAATGTCGGGTGTTTAAACAAGCCGGCAAGTTGAATGCCGAAAACAAGGAAAATGGGCTGCATAGCAATGACGACGAAGAGCCCCGACCGCCGAACATGGGAGGACACAAGAAATTCCCTCCCCAGGTGAAAACAGTGAATATGATATACGAACCCATATCCCCAAGCGGAACGGAAGGCGGCACTAAGGGACGCCTACGCCGATGGAGCCGGGCCGCCCAAAATTTAACCCATGGTCCTTGGTCCGATCACTTTCGATCGCAGGGACCATCCTACAAGTATCCGTCATGGCGGTTCGGCCGCATTGGTCCTTGACCCCATCATCAACGGATTCCATCTCACATGAGTCCTCATGGATGGCGGCAGCAGCCTGAATCTGCTCTATCAGGACACAATACGCAAAATGGGCATTGACCCCTCAAGGATCAAGCCCACAAAAACCACCTTCATTGGTGTCATACCCGGCGTAGAGGCCTCTTGCACGGGATCAATCACACTAGAAGTGGTCTTCTGATCTCCGGACAATTTCCGGAGCGAGGAGTTAATCTTCGACATCGTCCCCTTTCGCAGCGGCTATCATGCACTGCTCGGATGAACCGCATTTGCCAAATTCAATGCGGTACCGCATTATGCATATCTCAAGCTCAAAATGCCGGGACCTCGCGGGGTTATTACAGTTCATGGAAACACAGAGCCGCTTCAGACGGAGGAGCACACCGCGGCCCTTGCGGCGGAAGTACAAAATAGCCTTCTTAGGCAAACAGCCAAGTCGGCGATAAAGAACCCGGATACTGCCAAACGAGTCCGGCGTACTCCGCTACAGGATCATCCGGCACGACTAGAGCTCGACTAGCAATTCGGCCTCCGCCCTAGTCCCAGCCAAGCAGCGACATTCGTGCCGTGTGTACATAAATACGCACTTAAAATACCATGGGCATAGGCGGAGGCACGGTCATGACACGGTCCATAATGCGGCTCGACCGCCCCAGGACACGCGCATTTGTGCACCCCTATTCTCTTTCAGGTCTCTACCTTCAGGAGGCTCTTCCGAAAAATAGGGTATAGGTAACATAGCGGGACGGACACACCAGGAGGACAAGAAGCTTTGGCATACGAGGGAATCCTCAGGTGGTCTCTATAACAATCGTTATACCTGTTTTACATAACCGCATACCGCCCGCTCCAAGTTAGGATGTGTCAAATAGTCCTATTCTGCTTATCGCACTACTTGTATAGGTACGCTTTGACGTATCATTCTAAAGCAAAAATAGTATACAACGTGAGCTTGCTATTACGTTTATTTGCCTCTTTTCTTTACTACTAATTTATTATACCCGTGCATTTTGGCACAACCAGTTTGCCAGGGGCTTCAGTACCCCATAACCTGGCAAGACAAGTCCGAACACTTTCGACAATGCGGCACCCCGAACTTATAGCACTATAGGCATCAGCTCCGAATCATGTCTTGGGTCAATAGTTGGGTTTGCCCGGCTCCTATTTTTTGGTACCTTACGTTCTGCTATATCGGCTAAGGTAGCTCCGACTCTTGCGTCTTGGAGTCACGCTCCAAGGACTCAATTTTTTTGATGAAGTCCTGAAGCTCTTGCTGGACCTCATCAACTCGCGCCACTTGTTTTTCGTGCTCGGCGTGCTCCTTGGCCGCTTTGCTTTCGTCCTCGGACAGCGCCTTCCTAAGGGCCGCCACCTCGGTTGTGGCTCCGAGCAAAATTTATCATGCTTCTATCAGCACCCATGATTTTTCATTTCTATAACATTCAGACGGGGTATTGCTTCCCTTTGTTTTCCTCGAGCTGCCTCTTCACAAGGCCGAGTTTTCTTGGCACGCCTGTGCTCGCTGGGCCTCAAGACTCCAGTTGGCGGTGGCGGCGGCCAGCAGCAACGCCTGCTTATTCACATAGACATAATATGATTAGACTCCTGGGAATAATATTTGATCCTCTGTTCGGCTTCTCTATCCGAACACCAAACAGAGCATCAGGGGCTACTGTCTACACCATGATACTTTCTCACAATTTAAATTACTTACCTCAAAGCTCGCTCGAAGATCGGCGCAGCTTGGCCAATCCGCTCTTGGCAGATCGAATTTCGAATCACCGTACTCATAAGAGTACGGTGTCCTTCGCCAAGGGAAGCGCTTTGAAGCGCTTCCACCAAGTTATCCGATGCCTCTGGATGGACAGAGGTCATCGGTACAGACGGCTCGCCTCCCTTGGTGGGAGGCTGCCCGCCTGAATCCGGAACCACTGGAGGTTCTGGTGCAATATCCGGCTGGGGGCCAAGCTTGCTGCGGCCCCCCTCATCCGAATCCTTGGGGATCTTCCCCCCATGAGCCCGGCGTCGGGAATCTCGCCTTGAAGCGTCTCCAGGACTACCTCCACCTGGCACGGCATCCTTTGAGATAACACCCCGGTGTCCTCTGCGGGCCGGGGGGTGGAAGCCGTCGGGAGCGAATAGCTATTCATCTCTGACGAGCACAAGGACCCATCCGAGGAGGGCAAGTCAATATGGGCTTTGGGCGGACTTCACAAACAAACCTTGACATGATAAGGAGCCATAAAGCTAAAAACATGCAAAGGGTGTTCGAGCATCCAGATACTGACGACTTTGCCAGGGGCTTGGCCCTGGGTAGCCGCTCCTCCTCGCTGTAGGCAACCGTTGTGGAGTGGTCCGGAGGGAGGGTCCTTCCCTCTTGGACCCTTCGACCTCCCCGGAAGGGGCGACGTTCCTTTTCTTCTCCCCCTCGTTTTGGGGGAGAGGGTTTTCCTCTTCCTCCTCCTTGCTGTCGTTGGAGGAGTGCGCCTCGGTGTCTTCGGACGATGAGTCCGGCACCACGTTGCACCGGAGGCTTTTCCTGGTCCCCACGGCCTTCTTCTTGGCCTTCTTCTCCGACACCTCATAAGGTGCCGGAACCAGCATCTCCGTCTGGAGAGCGGTTGCTAGATCTTCAGGCAACGGAGGCGGACAGTCGATCCACTCCGCCGTCTCCATGTATTCCTGTTATATCAGTATGGTGGCCTAAGTTCCTCCCACGAATATGCTGAGGAAAGGCACATCTTGCAAAATGTAGAATGCTTACCGCATTGGCCTGGCACTTGGCGCTGAGTCCGCGGTCCTCGGAAGTGGGAGGAGGGACTTCGCTGGACTTGAACAACACCTTCCAGACGTCTTTGTGCGTCATGTCAAAGAGCTCTTGCAGTGTCTGGTGTTGGGCCGCGTCGAACTCCCACAGGTTGAATACCTGTCTTTGACATGGGAGAATCCGGCGAAATAGCATGACCTGGACCACGTTGACAAGATTGACATTCTTGGTTATCATATTCTTGATGCAGTTCTGGAGTTCGGTCAGCTCCGCAGATGCGCCCCAGGCTAGGCCCTTCCTCTTCCAGGAAGTAAGCCGCACGGGGATGCCGGATCTGAATTTGGGGGCCGCCACCCAGTTGGCGTCGCGCGGCTCGGTGATGTAGAACCACCCTGATTGCCACCCCTTCACGGTCTCCGCAAAGGAGCCTTCGAGCCAGGTGACGCTGGGCATCTTGCCCACCATGGCGCCACCACACTCCGCCAGCTGGCTGACCACTATCTTCGGCTTCACGTTGAAGATCTTTAGCCACATGCCAAAGTGGGGCCTGATGCGGAGAAAACCTCGCACACGACGATGAACGCCGAGATGTTGAGGATGAAGTTAGGGGCCAGATCATGAAAATCCAGCCCATAATAGAACAAGAGCCCGCAGACAAATGGGTGGAGGGGGAATCCCAGTCCACGGACGAAGTGGGTGAGGAACACGACCCTCTCATGGGGTCCTGGAGTCGGAACGATCTACCCTGCGTCCGGGAGCCAGTGCGCAATATATGCGGCCAAATATTCGGCCGCCCGAAGCTTCATAATGTCCTCCTTCTTCACGGAGGAGGCCACCCACTTGCCTCCCGCTCCGAACATGTTTGGCTGTGAGGAGAAGGTGAGATCTGCAGCGCTGGAGCTCGAGTGTGCGAGAATGGATGAGCGAAGAAGGAAGACGGCATGGGTGAAAGATGAGAATTCTTATCTCTTTATAAAGGCGGTAGAAACTGTGAGCCTCCCCACTTGCACGTTAAGATCGCTTATTTCCCAAGCGCCACGATTGATGGCGTGGTTGGGTTACCCATACCCGTATTGATGAGAATCCTGTGATAAGGGGACACGATCTCTGCTTCGACAAGACGTGTCAAGGAAACCTCCTCGCATTACATGCAATGGATGGTTGTGAAGAACGGTTCGGATAATGACCGGACCGTGGCGTGATGTCATGCTATAAAAAGCTGTCAGCAGATTGGATTTATGGAATATTATACTCTCTACGGTGGAATGTGGAATTTGTTTTGCAGAGCCGGACACGATCCTTGTGTTCTAAATCTTCTATGAAGTATTCGGAGAAGGAACCTGCCTTGCAATGCCGAAGACAATATGCGCGCCGGACTCATCGTCATTGAAGCCTGGTTCAGGGGCTACTGAGGGAGTCCTGGATTAAGGGGTCCTCGGACAGCCGGACTATATACTTTGGCCGGACTGTTGGACTATGAAGATACAAGATTGAAGACTTCGTCCCGTGTTCGGATGGAACTCTCCTTTGCTGTAAGATCCCAAATTTTCAATTTGGAATGTTATACTTAGGTCATCCATGCATATCATATTTTATCGCATCTTCGTTCCGAAATCCTCGAAATTCTAAGAAACACAAGTACCCTCAGGGAGAGTTGGGGATTTTTCCGGTTTTCATATTTGATTTCTATCAAATACTGAGAACGAGGATTTTCGATTTTAATTATTTTTCTCTCCGAAAAAAAATATTTCATAATAAAAATAAATGAGAGGAGATAATATGACTTCTCCAAAATAATTGAAATATTGGAGGAAAAATGTTAAAATCATTATTTGGATTTTATTTGAGTTTATTTGGATTTTATATGCATTAGAAAAATTGCACGTTTGAAAAATTGCATTTTAGGGCCAAGAAAATGTTCATCTCGTTCTAAATATTTCATTTAGACGGTGAAAATTTGTTTTAGAATGCCCTAAAGGAAGGAATGGGAACGGAAATGGGAGCACTGGAAAGAAGCCCAATCCATTCAACAAAGGACAAGTGAACCACGTTAACGTGGAGGAGGTTGAAGAGCAGCCGGGCGCGGTAATAGGTATGTTTTTGGTTAAGTCATTTACTGCTCTTGTTCTTTTCGATACTGGTGCATCGCATTCATACATATCAAGGGGATTTGCGGATAAGTTTAAGTTACCAACCCAAACCCTTAGGACCCCTCGTTTAGTGAGCTCACCTAGAGCAGAGTACATGGCTAGACGATGGTGCACCCAGATACCCCTAACCATTGGCACACATGTTTTTCCGTCTGACCTAATTATCTTGGAGTCGCAAGGATTGATGTGATATTAGGTATGGACCGGATGTCAAGTATGGAGGAAGCATTGACTGTGCTAATAAGTCGATTTATCTTACCACCCGGAGGGAAAAATGATTATATGTATCTAGGCATGTGCCTAGGAGGAGCCAAGTGAATACCCTCACGGAGTTGTGCAGAGGAAGTGCTCGAGTAAAGGATTACCCGGATGTTTTCCCAGAGGAATTACCAGGCATGCCCCCGGATTGAGACATCGAGTTTTTGATAGAGCTATTGCCAGGTACAGGGCCAATATCCAAGAGACCCTATCGGATGCCCGCAAATGATCTGGAGGAAATTAAGAAACAGATCAAGGAGTTATTGGAGAAAGGTTACATTCGCAGGAGTTCATCACCTTGGGGAGCACCTGTACTTTTGGTCGAGAAAAAGGATAAATCCCTGAGGATGGTAGTTGATTACCGAGCCTTGAATGAAGTAACGATTAAGAATAAGTATCCATTACCGATGATCAATGATCTATTTGATCAGTTTCAAGGAGCTAAGGTGTTTTCGAAGATTGATCTACGGTCGGGATACCATCAGTTGAAGATCTGAGAGAAGGATATACCAAAGACAACATTCACCATGCAGTATGGATTATATGAGTATATGGTCATGTCGTTTGGACTGACTAACGCCCCTGCCTATTTCATGAGCATGATGAAAAAGGTGTTCATGGAGTATCTGGACAAGTTTGTTGTGGTGTTTATTGATGATATTATGGTATACTCGAAGAACGAAGAGGAGTACAAGGAGCATTTACGTTTAGTTCTCGAGAAACTCAGGGAACACCAGTTATATGCTAAATTTAGCAAGTGCAAGTTTTGGTTGAAGGAAGTTGGATTTCTTGGGCATGTTATATCAGGAGAGGGTATAGCACTGGACCCCAGTAAGGTTCAGTCAGTCACTGAATGGTTGGCACCCACTTCAGTTAGCGAGATCCGCAGTTTCCTTGGACTCGCAGGATATTATCAGAGATTCATTGAAAAAATTTCCAAGATTGCCAAGCCAATGACTGAATTTCTGAAGAAGGATACTAAGTTTAAATGGACAGATGACTGCGAGGCAAGTTTTCAGGAGTTGAAGAAACGTTTGACTACAGCCCCAGTGCTAACACTGCCAGATATACATAAGGAGTTCCAAGTTTATTGCGACACCTCTTGCTTGGGACTTTGATGTGTGCTTATGCAAGACGGAAAGGTTGTTTTGTATGCCTCACGACAACTGAAGCCCCATGAATTAAACTATGCCACGCACGATTTGGAGCTAGCAGCCATAGTGCATGCATTGAAACCCTGGAGGCATTATCTTATTGGAAATCATTGTGATGTGTACACGGATCATAAGAGTTTGAAGTACATTTTCACACAAAAGGAGTTGAACCTTAGGCAGAGGAGATGGTTGGACCTTATAAAGGATTATGATATGAAGCTACACTATCATCCAGGAAAGGCCAATGTCGTAGCAGACGCTTTGAGTCGGAAAAGTTACGCTAATATCCTTGAAAGTAAGGAGTTAGCTGAGGATATCATGGAACTTCGGTTGGAGATTGTTCCAAGAGGTTTCATTGCAACAATGGAGGTTCAGTCTACATTGTTGGATAAGATTCGAGAAGCTCAGAAGAATGACAAGGAGATTGCTGAGATAAAGTAGAAGATGAGTAAAGGAAAGGCCAAAGGTTTTCGTGAGGATGAGCATGATACTTTATGGTTTGAGGACCGAGTTTATGTGCCTAATAACTCAGAGATCAGGAAGTTAATACTTCAGGAGGCTCATGACTCACCATACTCGATACACCCCGGAAACACCAAGATGTATTTGGATTTGAAGGAACGTTTCTGGTGGACTGGTATGAAAAAGGATATTGCCGAGTATGTAGTTGTATGTGATGTATGTCAGAGGGTGAAGGCAGAGCATCAGAAGCCAGCAGGACTATTATAGCCTATGCCGATACAAGAATGGAAGTGGGATAAGCTTGGCATGCACTTTATCACCGGGTTGCCTAGAACCAAGGCAGGATATGACTCAATATGGGTAGTAGTGGATCGCTTGACCAAAGTAGCTCATTTCATCCCAGTCAAAACAACTTACACAAGTGCAAAGTTGGCCAAGATATATATGTCCAGGATTGTATGTTTGCATGGAGTCCCAAGGGCCATCGTATCAGATAGAGGAACACAGTTTACTTCAAAGTTTTGGAAACAGCTACACCAGATCTTGGGTACCAGATTGGAGTTCAGTACAACATTCCACCCACAGACGGATGGACAGACAGATAGAGTCAATCAGATTCTGGAAGACATGCTGAGAGCCTGTGCGCTAGATTATGGATCTAGTTGGGATGAAAATTTACCTTACGTAGAGTTCTCATACAACAATAGCTACCAGCCGTTTGAAGATGGCACCGCTCAAGCTCAGATGGACGAGATGTAGGACACCTCGATGTGGGATGAGGTAGAAGACCGTTAGTTGTTTGGACCAGATTTGATCAAAGAGTCGGAGGAGAAGGTTAAACTAATCCAAGGCAGATTGAAGATTGCTCAGTCCAGGCAGAAGAGTTATGCAGATTCAAAACGCAAGTAAGTAGCTTATGAAATTGGAGATAGAGCCTATCTGCGGGTATCACCCTTGCGAGGAGTGAAACGTTTTGGAGTTAAGGGAAAGTTAGCTCCAAGATTTGTAGGACCGTACCGTGTTTTGGAATGGATGGGAGAAGTTGCCTACAAGCTGGAATTACCTGAAGGATTGTCAGGAGTTCACGATGTGTTCCACGTATCACACTTGAAGAAGTGTCATGCCGAGATGGCCGATATACCGTTAAGAGATACAAGGCCCCTAGAGGCGTATAGTTGGACAAGAATTTTACTTATGAGGAGAAGCCAAGAAGATTCTTGCCTTTGACAATGAGTCACCCGCAAAGAAGGTTATCATGTTTTGTAAAGTTCAATGGAGCCACCATACCGAGGAGGAAGCCACCTGGGAACGAGAAGATGATATTCACAAGGACCACCTGCACCTATTTTCTTGCCAACCCGAATCTCGAGGGCGAGATTCATCTTAAGGGGGGTAGGTTTGTAACATCCCAAATTTTCAATTTGGAATGGTATACATAGGTCATCCATGCATATCATATTTTATTGCATCTTCGTTCCGAAATCCTCGAAATCCTAAGCAACTCAAGGACCCACGGGGAGAGTTGGGGATTTTCGGGTTTTCATATTTGATTTCTATCAAATACTGAGAACGAGGATTTTTTATTTAATTATTTTTCTCTTCGAAAAAAATATATTTCATAATAAAAATAAATGAGAGGAGATAATATGACTTCTCCAGAATAATTGAAATATTGGAGGAAAAATGTTAAAATCATTATTTGGATTTTATTTGAGTTTATTTGGTTTTTATTTGCATTAGAAAAATTGCACGTTTTAAAAATTGCATTTTAGGGCCAAGAAAATGTTCATCTCGCTCTAAATATTTCATTTAGACGGTGAAAATTTGTTTTGGCATTATTAGATTTTTATTTTATTTTATAGGAATTTTTCTGTACACGGAACTATTTAAAAAAATTCTGCCTGACCGGGCCAAGCCCACCGAGCCAGCCGGCCCAACCCCCGCCGCTTTTCCTCACAAGACCGCCACAAGCCGACTCAGTGGAGTCCGAGCCGGACTCCACCGCCGCCCCGCCTTGGCCCCTTCTCCAAGCCGAGCCTCCCTCTCTTAAATACCGCCGCCACCACCACCCACCACCACCACCGCCGAAACCCGACCCGAGCCAAGCCCGAGCCGAGCCCCCCCGCCGCCCGCCGAGTCGCCGCCGCCGCCTCCCATCACCGAGCCCCGCCGCCCGCGCCACCCCGCCCCGCCGGAGCCCTGCCTCGCCGGACCTCTCGCCGGAGGTATCCGCCGGATCTGAGACAGCCGGTTTTTTTAACCGTTCGGTTTATTTTCCGAAACCCTAGTTTTCGTTTTTTTCTAAATAGATTGGTTTTTCTCCGGTTTATTTATTTAGCGAGCATTCGCTTGTTCGTTCGTTTTAACGAATGCATTCTTCGTTCAGATCCAGATAACGAACGTTCGTTCGTTAGTCTGTTCGTCAGTTTTTCTTTTTCCCGGATTTATTCCGTGATTTTTCTGATCGTGATTTCTGATCCAATCTTAGTTTCTGTTTATCTTTTCGCTCGTTTATCAGAATCAGACGATTCAAGCGCCTAGAGTTTCGTCTCGAAACCCTCTTTCCGAATAATCAACTCAAACAAGTTTTTGCCTCTGTAAAATTTGACCCTAGTTCAGAATTAGTAAACGGATCTTGTTTCTTTCGCTGTTTGAGTTTTATTGCTTCGTTTGGTTTGATTCTTTTTGCAAACCGGAGTTCTTAAGTTGAACTTTCTGGTCAACCTCTTTTAGTTGAGTTTTACCTGTGCATCTTTGCTTGTTGCTTATGTATGTTATTGTTTGCTTGCGATAGAATTCCTGAGTGCTAAGCGTGTTACTACTGAGTCTCTAGGATTCACGGATCGTCGACAAGGCAAGTAACACATTGATCATACTCTTTTCATACCCAGTTTTTATGCATTAGCTCAATCCTCAAACATTGCATGATTAGGATATCATTAATTTGTGGGTTGGGAAGTAGTTGTTGAGGTAGAACCTATTGCCCTGTTACTATCAAACCCTTGGGAGATACTTCTATGTTTGCTTATACTGCTATGCTATGCTCGTAGACGTGGTTTGGGTTTGAGTGTATCCATGACAGATGTGAGTTGGTTAATTAATGGTTTACTTAAGGTGGCAACTTAAATACACATCTGGGTGGATTGAGGTACCTGGGTATTCCAGGATTGTGTCAGGACCCCGGTCCTAAGTCACACCGATCTAGCATGTAACACATCATATCACTTTGCGGCCTCACGCACGGTATTCTACACGGTGTCGCCTTACCATGGCCCGGACCGCTTGCGTCTTTTGGCTCACGATATGATAGTGTCGCTAGCATCCATATGACAACGAACCCGGCCGACATGGCTAGTCGTGAACCCAAAGCGGCGCTAACCTATGGGGACAGCATACATGAATCACATCGAGCATGTCGGTCATCAACGATAGATTCGGGCTGTAGCACTGGCTAACAGGACTCCGTATCCCGGCTGTAGCAGGCTAGGCAGGACTCGAATACCACCGCGTGACATTTCCCGAAGGATGACATAGGAACGAAATGAATCACATGCCGCCGATCAAGTGTCCAAGCAGTAGTCTTTGGGCTAGCAGGACTCCGGTGAACCGGGCAGTAGCGGACTACTATCGCCGTAAGCACGAGACTACATTTCCCCATATGAGAGGCTGCCAAGGATAAACAACTAGTTTGTCGGATCCCACACATACCAAGCATTTCAAACATACACACATTATGCTCAATATGCGAGATACAACATGGCATCACAACATAACTCTACGACTCAAATATTATTCATTAGGCTCCGAGGAGCGAGATATTACAAACATGGGTCTCATGACCCAACACTCTGAGCATACAAGTCAAAACACAAGCGAAGCTAAACATGTCCGAGTACGAGATAACTATAAATGAAAAAGGCCGAGAAGCGACTATCTACCAGATCCTCGCCGAGGCACAAGATCGTAGCTGAGGTAACAAGCTAAACGTCAAGTCCACGTGGAACTACTAGCTAGACCGACGTCTCTCGCAAAACATAAAATAAGCAAACGTGAGTACAATTGTACTCAGCAAGACTTACATCGAACTAACTACATATGCATCATTATCAAAGGGGTGGTGGAGTTTGACCGCAGCAAGCCAGCTTTGACTCGGTGGCTATCCCTGAACTACGACGCAAGTAACTCTTTTGAGGTGGCGCACACGAGTCCACATATTCACCATATCAATACACCACTATGGATCCGCCCCGTCTACCTACGAAACGCCATCCATAGCACTCACGCTTATCTTGCGATTTTAGAGTATCCACTTTCACTTGTCTATGAACTATGCAAGGGGTCCAAGTTTCCATATCCGAGGAATCCGCTATTCAATAGATAATGATAACCCTGCAGGGTGTACTTCTTCACACACGCCTCGCCACTTATCGCCAGACACGCCATGTACCTCGGCAACCTTCAAGCGGAAGCCGGGCGAGGGAGTCGGCCACGACCTAACTAACCACACAAGTCTCTCGTCAGGTTTATCGCCTATTCGGGTTCCATCCGCAAGGAGATCCGCCGGGTGTCGCCACGGCCCCAAACGATGTGAGCAGGGTTCCCAAGCCCACCAACCGGTGTCACTTGGTACACCGTACATCAGGCCTAGTCTGTCCCAAGCCCACCTGCACGGGTGCCACTTGGTAGACTACTAACACTACCTACAAACACCGTAAACTAGTTGCAACTCCCGGACAGAGATCAAGTTGATTAATAAGTCGAGAGGGTCGAGTTACGGAACCCAATGTGTGGTAGTAACTGTTCATGGATCACAAACACGTAACTCAGTTCCCGAGGACGGTTTCAATGAGACAACCCACCATGTACTCCTACATGGCCTCTCACCGCTACCTTTACCAAATCGTGTTCACACACTTAGTTCACACGGTAGGACATGTTCACCACTTTCCAATTCATTCCCGATGAATCAGACCCGACTCAACTCTAAGCAAGAGCAGTGCATGACAAACAAGCATAAATGAGTAGGCACAACATGGCTCAAACAATTCCTACTCATGCTAGTGGGTTTCATCTAATTATCGTGGAATGACAGTCATGCAAAGGATCAAGGGGTTCAGCTACCGCAGCAAGTAACACATGAGTCGTTGTTGTCCTAATGCAGTAAAATAGAGCAGGAGCGAGAGAGTGGGATTATATCGGAATGAACAAGGGGGTTTTGCTTGCCTGGCACTTCTGAAGATAATATAGTTCTTCATCGGTGTCATCGAACTCATCGTCGGTACATCGCTCACCGAGAGGGAAAACACCGCAAGCGAGAAAGAACACAATCAATGCAATGCACATATATGATGCATGATCATGTTAATGAACTGAATTCACCTAATGCAATAATAATCCAAGTTAGTTGAAGTGGAATTCAAACAAGGTTGAATTCCAACTCCAAATGCTAGTTCATAAGTTACCCTAATCATGATTCATCCTATTCAGTGAGGTTAACTTGTTCAAACATGCATGATCATGGCATAAACAGATTCTTCATATTTTTCTGATCATTTTCATATATAAATTATTTCCATCCGAAGTTACGGTTGAATTTCTATGATTTATTAAAGTTTAGGGCATTTTCAAATTCCTGAATTAAATTAAATCTAGAAACCTAGTTATTGCGTCCAGATGACATCGGGTGACGTCAAGAGGTCAAAGGCGCCAGGTCCAGGTCAAACCTGACGCGTGGGACCCGCACGTCAGTGTAACAGGCAGGGATGAGAGGCTGACTAGTGGGTCCGGTCAACGATGACGTGGCAAAGTCAATGCCGAGAGGCGGGCCCCCGAGATTAGTACTAATCTAACAAAGAAAGTAAACTAATTAATCCGGCACGGGGCCCACATGTCAAAGAGAGGGGGGTTAATTAGTGCTAACAGGGTGGCCACGCCGGCACTTGCCGGAATTAGGCCGGGCGGCGACCAACCGAGCGCGGTGGCTCGCCGGAGTTGCGCTTAGGGTCATGGGTGATGCCACCGAGGGCACCGGAGGGAGCCTGTGCCGTGCTCTGATCCGGGGAGACCAACGGAGGTGCGGGGTGGCGGTGTTAGCCGGAAGCGAAGCGGCGGCGGCCGGAGCTCGGGCCTCAACGGGCATGGCACTAGGGAGCTCGTGGAAGGAGCTGGTGGTGGTGTTAGGCTCCTAGGAGCAAGATGAACTCGGGGCAATGGTCAGGCGCAAACCTCAGTGAATGTAGCGGCGGCGGTGACATGGCCGGCGGCAGGAGCTCTCGGGCACGGCGGGGAATGGAGCTAGGGTGTACGAACGCAAGGGGAGGAAGAGGGGTTTGGAGCAGGGGCTCACGGCGATGACGACGGGGCCCTCGGCGAGGTCGGGACGGTCCGGAGCCGGATTTAATTTGACGGTGATGGCGGCGGTCCCGAGGTTGAAGAAAGCGCCGATGGCGGGGTTGTGGTGAAACCGGCTTGCGTGGCTCGGTGGGGTTGACGGGACGGAGTGGCGAGTCTTTGGGGCATGTTGGATGGGCGAGGGAGGGCGGTGGCACGGCTATGGCGAAGCGGGCGGCGACGGCGGCTCGGGCACGAGGCGCAGAGCGAGAGAGAGGAGGAGAGAGAGGGCACGGGAAGAGTGAGAGGGCCTGGGGGTGCGTGGCGCCGCCGACGCGGATCAGATCGAAGGGGAGGCCTCAGGCCGAAGCAGGAGGTGGCTGCTGCATCGCCAGCCGCCACACGCCTCGCCTCTTTCCGGGCAGAGGAAGACGATGAGCGGTGGGGGTAGGTGGGCTGGGCTGGCCAACCGGGCCAGCTAGGGGGGGGAAGGAGGTTGGGCGGTTGGGGCGCCTGTAGGTGGGCTGCCAGGTAAGCCAGGTAGTCCTTCTCTCTCTCTCTTTTATTATACTGTTTTCTATTTTTCTGTTTGTTTTAGTTTAGTAAAATACTAAACCATTTAAATAAATCCTGAAAATAATTATGGGCATTAACTGAATTATTACAGAGGCCCTTAACTATTTTCAAAATTGTTGGAGCATTTAAAATATTAATAGTATTTAAATGCCCCAATTCAAATACAATATGGTTTATTCAAAATCCAAAATGTCTTGGAAAAATATCCATCACCTCTGGATATGGTTTTCACCTTTTTCCATTAATCATGAACATTTTTGCAAACCACTTTGGGTTCTTTGAAGATATTTTGAAGTTGAACCTATTTGAATTGCTTTAGTGCTAGGGCTTGATCATCCCCATTTCAAATTTTCATGAAAATTAAACATGATGCATGGATGCAATGCTACTAGCTACAAACAAGCTCTAGGGCTGATCTGGGGCTGTGACAGCTCACCCCCACTAAACAAGAATCTCGCCCCGAGATTCAAGACGTGAGGCAAGAGGAAAAGGGAGGTCACAAACTATCACAATCTTCATGATCCATTTGCCCTTCTCGAAGATGTTGATTCATTCCATCATCTTAGTCTTGACGTCCTTGCTTTCGAGGTCTTCACTCGACACGACAATAGAAAGAAAGGGGAAACCCTACATGATTCGATCTTCATGAAGATCAGGTAAACATGATCAACTCACGGACTGAGACGGTGACACATCTCGAGTTGAGACACAAAATACATCGAGGGGGATGGAAGAACAACAACGGGATTTGATTGGTGGCAACAATTCCACGCTTAGGGAGATGGTGGATGGTGTCAAGGTGGCGAGAAGATATTTACCATGATTCAATAACGGGCCACCTCGAGAAAGGTGACGCGAGGAACTATTCCCTTAAGTGGCAAAAAGAATTACTTTTGATACAGAGATCATTGAAACTCTTTATACCAGCCTAAGGCAAACACAAGCGATCATTTGATGGAATGCAAAGAAATGGTACACCCGGACTAGAATGGATGATGTGGACTACCTTGTTGAAGACAACGCAATGGATGATTTTTGCTTATCGTCGGAGGTGGAGGGGACCCATGGTAAGTCCACTTTTGAGGATGATCTTGAACAGAAATTACTAAGAAGGCAGCCCATAGTGAAGTGGCATAAGGATGGTGCAAGCTGGGAACGAAATGCAACTGTTCGAATGTTCCAACCATCATATCTGCCTGAGATTCAGATCTGGTTGGTGTTAGGATATTTCAGACTCATCATGTCTGAAAAGGAAGGGTTGCAACACAATTCGACGAGATGGCGTTGCGAGATTCTCGGGATATGAACTACGATAGCAAGCTCCAAAACATGAGCTGGTTTTGCTACAAACATGTGAACACGTTGTCCTAGACAAGCATGACCACATGGTAGTCTTATAATAAACACTACCGAGTTCAGGTGGAACCATCATCGAGGATGATGAAGTCTTGTGCATTACCATGGATTAGCACTTAACTCCTTTTCCTAGAACAAGTCAATCAGTGGCTTGGTGTGCTATGGAATTCATATGAAATGAAGATGATCAGTCTATCATGCCATAGAATACTTCGCACGTGCATGACTGACTTGGGACGATTCCAAAGAAACAAAACAAACCTTTCTCAAATTCATGGCGGCAACTTACCCCTAAGGCACATGAATGCGAGGAAGTCACTACTTCCATCCAAACATATGCTTCATGAATGAAACACGAAGAATGCTTACTCAAGTTTCCAACACTAGGTTGATGTTCAACATGACTCATGGGGGAGACAAAATGCTACTGATGGGCTCAACAGCAACTCATCGGAATTTCCATATCACTGGACTTCCACCATCATGTGAACACGTTGATAGCATTGGTCAGACCAAAGATGTAATGGGGTATGCTCGAGGGATCAATCTCGAGTAAGACAACATCACGAATATCGTTGGTTCTGATTTGACTTGACAATGGCCCATACTCAAGTCAACGAATTGATAGGACAATAGGTCCAGCAACTGATCACAGGGACCAATTGATGAAGATATCATCCTTCTTCAACACACACTACACAAGAATATCCCTTTGGAACGAACTAAGTTGGACAAGCTTTTATCTTCCAACTCTCCAAGTTGTTGTCTAGCTTAACCAACTAGCTCAGGGGTATCCAACACAGATTCTTAGAGAAGGGGTGGTTCACAAGAAACCAACTTGATCACGAGCCCAACATAACAGTCAGGAAACAACCCGGTAACACTTCCAAGAAGATATTTGGAAAGTCACGAACCACCGATATATTACTAAGCTCGAGAACAATCTTGCTTCTGAGGGCAAGACGATATGATCAGATGAGTGAGGACTTGACAAGATCCTAACTCATCAATCAAAGAGTGCACCGGAAATAAGGACTAGGTAGCACGATCAATCTTAGGATGATGATTTAATAACCAACACGCTAAGAATGAGAATATTGTCCATTCACTACCAAGCAACAAGTTGCTCGGGGTATTGATTTCACACATCACAATTCACTTGTCGGCTTTCCGGTTGCATCAACACGGAACCGAGAAATGAACAATGATGGTGAGAAGTATCACTGCATCAAGAATTCCTAGGAGGTTGTGCAATTCCCATGACATTCTTGACATAAGATGGCAATACTTCAGGGTAGAACAGAATCAAAAGCTGGATTGGCATTTTGATCTGCGAAGTACAATTGCTTTGACCCAATCCTAGATATGGATGAGGCTCTGGAGTTTGTTTCTCCTAGTCATTCCAAAATAGAATGGCTTGACGGACCACAATAAAAATGGGCATCGATGAGGACGAGAGCACGACTACTCCTGACTATCAATTGATAGACGAAGGTCGGAATACAACTGAAGAGAGCAACTCAGAGGAACATATAATTTTCTGAGTTGTGGATGCACGGATTAGTATATCAAGCAAAGCTCAACATTTCTTCCGGATAACCCATGCAGAAAGGTAGAATTGGCAGATTCACAATTATGAATGGAGAACTCCTCAAGAGCACTCTTATTGTGATCTTTTGGCTCAAAAGAACTTCTGCCATAAGCGGTTCATGGTATTTGGAAGAAGGGAATACCACGGACCTCGGGGACTAATGCAAGGTTACTAATATCCTAAGGGCACTAGCAAATACTAACAACATGAATGTAAGTAGGGTGAATCTCGGGTTCAGCAACCCAGGAGTAGAATACCTACTACTAAATGGCATCACGGGATGCTTTCGAAAATGATGGCCAGAATCATCACACTCGGGGTACAAAAGCATTGCTAAATTGCTAGGTGACTTCCTAAACATCTAGGGTCATAATAATAGTTCCAACATATATGTCGAGGCAATGGAGTACCTCGACTGACTGGTTAGTGTGCTTAATCTGGCCCCAAAGGACATCAGGAACGGAAGAAGGGATTTGCAAATGCATCAGACTATTTAGAGACCTGGGATAACTCGGACAGCATAACGGCTGTAAATGCTCAAAATGATTTGAGACATCCTGCAGAAAATGGTGGCATAACCACTCAACAACATCATAACAAGATTACGAGATCAACAGTTATCATACGTAAATAGTAGGAACCGAATGGGGTTAAAACCAACAATCTTATAAGTCTATGGATTAGTAACACGTCAACCTCGATAGATAGATGAGAAGCCTAGTTCTTAAACCCGAGAAGAGAAGAGGATGACTCAGATCAAAAGGCCATGAGGTATAAGGAGTAAAAAGAGCCTTACGTTCCTTCCACAATCAATTCCTTACATAACTAAAGCATTTCTAGACACAACTTCACCAGTTTGGCTTGGTAATCCTACAGCAGTCAGCTCGATACCAACGCTGTCAGACCCGGTCCTAAGTCACACCGATCTAGCATGTAACACATCATATCACTTTGCGGCCTCACGACGGTATTCCACGGTGTCGCTTACCATGGCCCGGACCGTTTGCGTCTTTTGGCTCACGATATGATAGTGTCGCTAGCATCCATATGACAACGAACCCGGCCGACATGGCTAGTCGTGAACCCAAAGCGGCGCTAACCTATGGGGACAGCATACATGAATCACATCGAGCATGTCGGTCATCAACGATAGATTCGGCTGTAGCATCTGGCTAACAGGACTCCGTATCCCGGCTGTAGCAGGCTAGGCGGGACTCGAATACCACCGCGTGACATTTCCCGAAGGGATGATATAGGAACGAAATGAATCACATGCCGCCGCCAAGTGTCCAAGCAGTAGTGCTGGGCTAGCAGGACTCCGTGAACCGGGCAGAAGCGGACTACTATCGCCGTAAGCACGAGACTACATTTCCCCATATGAGAGGCTGCCAAGGATAAACAACTAGTTTGTCGGATCCCACACATACCAAGCATTTCAAACATACACACATTATGCTCAATATGCGAGATACAACATGGCATCACAACATAACTCTACGACTCAAATATTATTCATTAGGCCCGAGGAGCGAGATATTACAAACATGGGTCTCATGACCCAACACTCGAGCATACAAGTCAAAACACAAGCGAAGCTAAACATGTCCGAGTACGCATAACTATAAATGAAAAAGGCTGAGAAGCGACTATCTACCAGATCCGCCGAGGCACAAGATCGTAGCTGAGGTAACAAGCTAAACGTCAAGTCCACGTGAAACTACTAGCGAGACCGACGCCTCTCGCAAAACATAAAATAAGCAAACGTGAGTACAATTGTACTCAGCAAGACTTACATCGTAACTAACTACATATGCATCATTATCAAAGGGGTGGTGGAGTTTGACCGCAGCAAGCCAGCTTTGACTCGGTGGCTATCCTGAACTACGATCGCAAGTAACTCTTTTGAGGTGGCACACGAGTCCACATATTCACCATATCAATACACCACTATGGATCCGCTCCCGTCTACCCACGAGAAACGCCATCCATAGCACTCACGCTTATCTTGCGATTTTAGAGTATCCACTTTCACTTGTCTATGAACTATGCAAGGGTCCAAGTTTCCATATCCGAGGAATCCGCTATTCAATAGATAATGATAACCTGCAGGGTGTACTTCTTCACACACGCTCGCCACTTATCGCCTCAGACACGCCATGTACCTCGCAACCTTCAAGCGGAAGCCGGGCGAGGGAGTCGCCACGACCGACTAACCACACAAGTCTCTCGTCCAGGTTTATCGCCTATTCGGTTCCATCCGCAAGGAGATCCGGCCGGGTGTCGCCACGGCCCCAAACGATGTGAGCAGGGTTCCCAAGCCCACCAACCGGTGTCACTTGGTACACCGTACATCAGGCCTAGTCTGTCCCAAGCCCACCTGCACGGGTGCCACTTGGTAGACTACTAACACTACCTACAAACACCGTAAACTAGTTGCAACTCCCGGACAGAGATCAAGTTGATTAATAAGTCGAGAGGGTCGAGTTACGGAACCCAATGTGTGGTAGTAACTGTTCATGGATCACAAACACGTAACTCAGTTCACGAGGACGGTTTCAATGAGACAACCCACCATGTACTCCTACATGGCCTCTCACCGCTACCTTTACCAAATCGTGTTCACACACTTAGTTCACACACGGTAGGACATGTTCACCACTTTCCAATTCATTCCCGATGAATCAGACCCGACTCAACTCTAAGCAGTAGCAGGCATGACAAACAAGCATAAATGAGTAGGCACAACATGGCTCAAACAATTCCTACTCATGCTAGTGGGTTTCATCTAATTACTGTGGAATGATAGGTCATGCAAAGGATCAAGGGGTTCAGCTACCGCAGCAAGTAACACATGAGTCGTTGTTGTCCTAATGCAGTAAAATAGAGCAGGAGCGAGAGAGTGGGATTATATCGGAATGAACAAGGGGGTTTTGCTTGCCTGGCACTTCTGAAGATAATATAGTTCTTCATCGGTGTCATCGAACTCATCGTCGGTACATCGTCTACCGAGAGGGGAAAACACCGGCAACTGAGAAAGAACACAATCAATGCAATGCACATATATGATGCATGATCATGTTAATGAACTGAATTCACCTAATGCAATAATAATCCAAGTTAGTTGAAGTGGAATTCAAACAAGGTTGAATTCCAACTCCAAATGCTAGTTCATAAGTTACCCTAATCATGATTCATCCTATTAAGTGAGGTTAACTTGTTCAAACATACATGATCATGGCATAAACAGATTCTTCATATTTTTCTGATCATTTTTCATATATAAATTATTTCCATCCGAAGTTACGGTTGAATTTCTATGATTTATTAAAGTTTAGGGCATTTTCGAAATTCCTGAATTAAATTAAATCTAGAAACCTAGTTATTGCGTCGAGATGACATCGGGTGACGTCAAGAGGTCAAAGGCGCCAGGTCCAGGTCAAACTCGACGTGGGACCCGCTGACGTCGATGTAACAGGCAGGGACAGAGGCTGACTAGTGGGTCGGGTCAACGATGACGTGGCAAAGTCAATGCCGAGAGGCGGGCCCCGAGATTAGTACTAATCTAACAAAGAAATTAAACTAATTAATCCAGCACCGGGGCCCACATGTCAAAGAGAGGGGGTTAATTAGTGCTAACAGGGTGGCCACGTCGGCACTTGCCGAATTAGGCCGGGCGGCGACCAACCGAGCGGCGGTGGCTCACGGAGTTGCGCTAGGGTCATGGCCGGGCGCTGCCCGAGGGCACCGGAGGGAGCCGTGCCCGGCTTGATCCGGGGAGACCAACAGAGGTGCGGGGTGGCGGTGTTCGCCGGAAGCGAAGCTGGCGGGCGGCCGGAGCTCGGGCCTCAACGGGCATGGCACTAGGGAGCTCGTGGAAGGAGCTGGTGGTGGTGTTAGGCTCCTAGGAGCAAGATGAACTGGGCAACGGTCAAAGCAAACCTCGGTGAATGTAGCGGCGGCGGTGACATGGCCGGGCAGGAGCTCTCGGGCACGGCGGGAATGGAGCTAGGGTGTACGAACGCAAGGGGAGGAAGAGGGTTTGGAGCAGGGGCTCACGGCGATGACGCTGGGCTTCGGCGAGGTCGGGACGGTCCGAGCCGATTTAATTTGACGGTGATGGCCGCGGTCCCGAGGTTGAAGAAAGCGTCGATGGCGGGGTTGTGGTGAAATCCGGCTTGCGTGGCTCGGTGGGGTTGACGGGACGGAGTGGCGAGTCTTTGGGGCATGTTGGATGGGCGAGGAGGCGGTGGCACGGCTATGGCGAAGCGGCGGCGACGGCGGCTCTCGGGCACGAGGCGCAGAGCGAGAGAGAGGAGGGAGAGGGTGCGGGAAGAGTGAGAGGGGCCTGGGGGTGCGTGGCGTCGCAGACGCGGATCAGATCGAAGGAGGCCTCAGCTAGCAGGAGGTGGCATGCAGATCGCCAGGCCGCCACGCCTCGCCTCGCTTTCCGCGCAGGAAGGCGATGATGCGCGTGGGGGTAGGTGGGCTGGCCAACCGGCCGGCCAGCAGGGGGGAAGGAGGTTGGGCGGTTGGGGCGCCGGTAGGTGGGCTGCCGGGTAAGCTGTAGTCCTTCTCTCTCTCTCTTTTATTATACTGTTTTCTATTTTTCTGTTTGTTTTAGTTTAGTAAAATACTAAACCATTTAAATAAATCCTGAAAATAATTATGGGCATTAACTGAATTATTACAGAGGCCCTTAACTATTTTCAAAATTGTTGGAGCATTTAAAATATTAATAGTATTTAAATGCCCCAATTCAAATACAATATGGTTTATTCAAAAATCCAAAATGTCTTGGAAAAATATCCATCACCTCTGGATATGGTTTTCACCTTTTTCCATTAATCATGAACATTTTTGCAAACCACTTTGGGTTCTTTGAAGATATTTTGAAGTTGAACCTATTTGAATTGCTTTAGTGCTAGGGCTTGATCATCCCCATTTCAAATTTTCATGAAAATTAAACATGATGCATGGATGCAATGCTACTAACTACAAACAAGCTCTAGGGCTGATCTGGGGCTGTGATAGATTGCCTGTTTTTTTATGGACCGCCACCCAGGCTCAAAGGGAACTGAGATTATTCATGCTACAAACTTCCGTGTGTAGCCACAAGCTATTATGGGCTCTAGCATAGTTGAGTAAATTACGTGAAGCTCTTGAAGAGGTAGATCAGCAGGTAGTGGGTTTTGTAGATTTGGTATGATCTACCCGGAGTAGAGAGTTAATGTTTCTAAAAGACTATGTCTCGGTCATTCGTTTCTCAAACACCATGTAGTGCAAGAAATCAACGAAGGCGATCGAGTCTTGTGGGGAAAAGTGCGCAAACCTCTACAGAGTGTACAATCTAATCATGGTTAGCCGTGTCCCCAGTTATGGACAATTTTGAGTATCTAGTACTTGCGTATTCACATGTATCTCATCACTCTTAAATTAATATTGTTGGGATGTAAACTACTTTAATTGGGATTGAGAATGCTGTCAACCATTCTCAATGATGTTTCAACCACCATGATAGTTAAATAAAAATCTATTCCTTTGTTGTAGGGAAAAATTGGCTTTTCGCAAAACAATAACCATAGAGCTTTCCACCAGCCAAATATGCATGTAGGGATAGCATTATTTTGTTCTTGCTCTACTGTGTTATATTACCAGCATATTCCATGTGCTGACCCGTTCTCGGGCTGCAACGTATTATGTTGCAGACTTTTCAGACGAGGAGTAAGGTTCGATAGGTCGTTGCCGTGCAGCTCAGCCATGCCGTTGGAGTTGATGGACTCACTTTATCTTTCAAGCCTTCCGCTGTTATCACATTAGATGGCCTTAAGCCATATTATTGTAATAAGTTCTCTTTTGAGACATCGATGTAATAAGTGTGTGATTGCTACTCTGTTATAAATCCTTCGAGTACAGTGTGTGTCAGCATTACCGATCCAGGGATGACACTAAAACACAGAGACTTGACCATCCACTACTAGAAAAACCGCTACTAATGGCGCACCTAATTTGGCCATTAATGGCGCATCACTGGTGCGCCATTACTAGCACACCATTAGTAATTTTTACTAAAGGCGCACCAGTGGTGCGCCATTAGTATCTCAGTATACTAATGGCGCACCACTGGTGCGCCATTAGTATAGGCTACGGTGCGCCATTAGTATGCCTCCCAGGGCCATGTATACCAGTGCTTTGGCATACTAATGGCGCATCACCACGAGATGCGCCATTAGTAACCATGGCATACTAATGGCGCATCGACGAGTGATGCGCCATTAGTATGCTTTGTCATACTAATGGTGTACTGTCATGTGATGCGCCATTAGTATGAATATTAGGTTTTTTATTTTTTATTTTCTGTTTTTGCACAGGTTACAAAATGTATAATTTGACAAAATATAGACAGCACACATCAACAACAGATTCATCGAATACAATAGAAGATTAGTCTTTGAATACAATTCATCATATTAGTCTCCTAATACAATTCATCATATTAGTCTCCGAATTGAAAAGACCGAACAAAGATAGAACATTATATTACAAGTCTCGAGACCGCGAGTAGCGAGTTTGTCTTCACATTACAAGTCGATATCGATCATCTAAACTACCATCACATAGAAGAGAGCTGCGGTCATCACGATGAGCATCATCACGATGAAACTCGCCTTCATCCGGTTCCTCCAACGCTCCTCCCTCCCGCTAGATAGCGGGCGATCTAGATTCGCCTCGCCCTAGTGGTGTACCCTTTGTAACTCATACCGCTGAATCGGTCAACCTGTCTCCGACACTCCTCCCATCATCGAGACTCCGGGAACCTTATTTTGTACACGACATACGCGGCATCGCTATGCACTAGCCAAATGAAACGTTAGTACCAATTCACGACAATACATAAGCAATATATAAGTATGCAGCGAACGATCGGAAGAGAAAAGCAAGACATTAATAGCATCGATTACATCTAAGTTGAACGACTCTCAAACCAAAGAGACATACTACAAGTTCATTAAAGTTTAATTACAACATGAGCCAATCGATGTTTCAGAACTAGACAACTCGACTCAAGGGATCGAGCGTGGATGAAGCCGCCGTCTATCGTGGGAGTCATGAAAGAACGGGCGTTGTCATCCTGCATTTGTAGCATTGTGTCGATGTCACCGTTGGACGGTTGATTTCGAGGTAGAACTGCCCCGAGGCGACGGCGACATCTTGATGGATGATTTCCGCAAACTCCGATTGGATGCGAAAGAATTCTTGTCCGATGTCCGCGCCCTGGATTGCCGACACGCCGCGCCCAATCTTGGAGTTTACTTGGTAGCGAAGTTGATGATGGTCCCGCACGATCGCCCGCATGTGATGGATGGCGAGTAGGCACCCTTCGACCGCCAAAGCGGCTGCTTGACGAGCGAACGCCATATTGTGAGAGAACACGTGCTTGCCGATGTTATTTAATAGGCCTGGTGAAGGTGCCTCCAGATTTGGCGAGCCGGGAGAACATCATCAAGAACCTTCTTGACATTTGTGTAGTCTACGCTCGATCGACGGTCCGGTCGAAATACGTGGCCATGGAATATTTGGGGCTTAGGAGGATGAGCGTGCAATGTGTGTCACTGCAGAAAACACGGAATGTTAAAAGAAAAATGATCGAAATGTAAGAATTCATATGTTACGGGCCGGTTGAGGGGAGGACTTACTCGGGAAAGTAAGGCACGAGGAAGTTATCCTTATCTTAGTTTGCCAGAATGACGCCTTCGAGGTAAGAACTCGCGACTTGCCGATCCCCAGCGCTGCCCAAGATCTTGGCACGCATGTAGAAGGGGTCGACTATCACGATGTCCGGGGTCTTGTCGCGAATGATCCGCAGCTCCATACTCAGCGAAAATAGCCGAACGAAGGTGTAGTGTAGCGGATGAAGGTTCAACATAGCGTGGATGTCATCAAAACGCAGGACGATCGTACGCCCGATGGAGTTATCCACAAAGCCCTTGCCCTCCGCACCTTGGCCGCAAAACTGGGTATGCCACATCCTTCTCCCCGAGACGCCGCTTCTCCAAAGAAAGAACACTGTCATGTAGACTCCGCATAGCACCGGTTGCAGCATTGAGCATATTTGTCGGTAGCATCGCCCTACCCGCCACATGCACCCTCCTCGAGATATCCTGCGGTGAAGGTGGCCCGCCCCGAGCACGGATCGTACTCTGGCTGGCTGGCTCGCACCCTTCTTAGTCTTTCTTTTGCGTGCCTTCTTCTTCTCCTGTAATGGGACCGAGTTTTGCTCACAGACCGCCTTCTTGAGTGTGTTGGGGCTGATAATATTTCGCACCTCGCCTATCTCGAGGCTCGGTGAAGTCGGCAGCCGGAGGCGTCTCGAGAGCTGAACGCCAGACGGCGCTGTTGCAACTTGGCTTCTCCATGCACGAGCTAGATCGCACACGCCTTTTGTTTGGTTTGGTTATTGAGAAGGAGGCCCCATGAAGTCGCCATCGCACTCCATGATCGGCAAAGTCTTGATCGACGCCGCCAAATGTATCATAGTCGCCGCCGTCGTCGTTCGATCCTGTGCCATATGCATGTTTGGATCCATGGCATAGGGATGTCCGCACCGTTCGGCGGTCTTGCCATGGGGCCGACTTGGCGCCCGCACGACTGGCGGTGTTGTCTTTGGGTGGTGTCCCCGCCCTCAAACGAATCTGGCTCTTCGCCAAAGCAGGGCCAGCTCAAGCATGCGCCGAGGGTCATCACGTCATCATCGCCGGCCCCGACGGGTCGATTCGAGGTAACAACTCGTCGCAGCCTGGCAGCACCAACCAGTTGAACCCTAAACAAGTTGGGTGGCATCTAGGTACCGTGGAACAAGGGTTGCCGGTTGAACTATTCTGCCCTTGGCGACATCGACCAACTCGTTGTTCACGGTGGAGGAGAGTGCACGAAGCGTCGGCGCGCCTACGAAAACATGTAGCGCGTTAGGGATGCCCGTCAAAGGCAAGGAGATGAAGTCCTCGGCGAGAGAGGCTTAATTAGTTACCGTGATGATGGCGCCGAGCTCGGCTAATGTAGAGGCACCGCCAACGGCGGCGTGCAGCTGACGGAGGGGCCGCTTGCTGCAGAGGTTCTGGCCGGCGTACACCCGGGTGCATTAAGCTCCCGTGCCGGCGTCGGAGACACCAATGCCACCTCCGCCGGAGGCACCAATGGCCCCGCCATCGCATTATGCGAGTTGCTAGCCGTGAAGCTAGGAATCGGGCGGCCCTGCTGGCGCCCGCAATCCACGACTCAACCCCGAGATCAAGGTAGGCACAATGGCGGTGATCGCCGCCCGAGTCGTTGTTCCACTTGCTCTTGGACAATCTCCGAATCCGCGCCACCTGTGCCTTGAGTTCTTGAACCTCTTGCGCTGGCTTTTCGAGCTGGTCTTTTCTCCTTCCACACACCAGCGGTATAGTATGACCCCCATTTTGTCGACAAGCCTTTGCCGCCACACGACCAGCCGACGTCGGCCATCGAGCTTATCCTTGTTCTTCATTACATTCAACCCCTATTTAGAGTGGTGTCCCAAGGGTTGCTCTGAGTCGACCCAGCGCTCTGCTTTCGATCGCTGCGGAAGGAATGTGAACCATTTAGAAATTTGGCTTCATTAATTAGAATGCAACCATATGGAGCTAATTATGCGGGGTGTATTCCTTACTGAACAAGCTCAAGCGACCTGGTCTTCGGATCCGTGGTAAGCTCCTTTGTTTTCGGTCCTTCTTGTACCGGCCCCGACAAAGTTCCTGGTCTGCTTGTCACCGATTTATCAAAGAGGCGGTAGGCCTTGCTCGCACGGTCCGCCTCCTCCTTGTCCCATATAGGCTCCGCCACTCAGAACCGCCGGGACCGAGTGTGTGTTCCCCTATGTTCAGCTCCCCAGATTTGTTTCCCCACTCACTTGATTGGGAGTTTGCGGTGCTCGAGCAATTGATCTTGAAGTCGTTGTAGTCATCTTGGTGATCGAAGGATTTTCTCCTTGATCTTCTCATAACTCTCACCTTTCTCGATCATTCTCTTCACATTGCTTTTCCAAGTAGATGGGCCTTGCTCATCTTCGTGAGGGCAGCATTGTTCACTTTATTCCCTTTGAGGCTTGTGTTTTTGAAAGCAGCGGGAACTTGTATCGTTCGTGCAGCTTCGTGAAGAGGAGGTTGCGCAAATTCCCTCGGTCAGGATGCCTTAGGTTCTCGGTGTTGATCGAGACGGTGCTCGGAGAATGCACCCGAGCTGAAGCGAGTACCCTTGACTATTCATTCGGCGCCGTTGGATTCCCGCCGAGTCCACTTCAAGAACTTCCTCCTTGAGGGTGCGGAGCAATCGTCGGGCGCCGGTCCTTCCGCTGCCTCTTCCGTTGGCTGCCATCCGTAAATGCGCCGCCATCATCGATGGTGGCATCCTCGGCGGCACCATCGGTGGTGGCATCTGTGTGGTCATCCTCGGCGGCACCATCGGTGGTCTCGGGATCGGTGGGGAAGGCGGCGGCCTCATACAAGTGAGGTTGTTCCTCCATCTCTGGGACAGCTCCGAGAATGCCTTGCCGCCCGAACCCCCGGCCTCATCGTTGTGGGCCATGTTTCTCTCTAAATAGAAACAAAGCTTGGTCAAAAAGTTGGTTATTGTCAACGAACAAGATCATGGTCTCATCATTTAGGGTTTGTCGACACCGAGGCATCCTAAAATCTAAGCTTTTATCATTGAGGGTTTTTCGACGCCGAGGCACCCTAAAAGCCTAAGCTTTCATCATTTCGGTTTTTATCGACACCGAGGCACCCTAAAAGCCATGCATTAGTCACAAGTACGCCGGGGCACTTGATCCTACTTAATTAACTACTACGATACCTCGCCCATGCATTAGTCACAGTACCCTATATGTCCTATTTTAGCAAAGTCATGCTAAAATTCACGGAAATTTCAGCATGACCTTTGCTGAAAATAGTACATATGGAGTACCCGAATTTGCCGGAACGGAAGTTAATCGACATTCCGGCAAACTCAAGGGCCTCTCGGGGTACCTGCAAAATCATCACGACACGATGGTCGGAGACAAAACCCAGCAAACTAGCAAAATCATCACAAATTGTTTTACGTTAAAGATGATCATCATCTTTACAAGTCTTTCTCAATGTGATCATAAGTAATTCAGAGGCATCACAAGTAATTCAGAGCATCACAAGGCATTAGTAGTTCAAGACATGAACAAGTTTTACAAAGCACATCAATATGTATTGTATTTCATTGTGGAGTTATATACGGTATGTTACAACAAAGAAACAGCTTAATCCATGCCTCGACTTATCAACAGTCATTACTTGTCAAATATGTAAGAAGAAACAATTTACTTGTGACATAGTTACAAATGATGACAGAATAAAGCAACACCCTACACTAGCCTAAAAACAAGTGAAGTTTCACCCATATAAGAACAAGTGAATTCTAGTCCCATTGACACTCCTGGTTTCTACAAACACCAAGTACTAGGGCACACAAAAGTTCTGAAATTTGTGTGCCTAACTGAATTAACTGAATTTTCAAGAACCAATAAACTGAATTTTCAAAACTGCAAGAAGCCAATTAAAAAAATCCTCTCATCTCATATGAGGATTATTAATCCTAAGACTAATAGTTTGTTGTGCAGTACAGCTACAGTGATGCCATGTCCATTTGTCCCTCCCCAACTAGATACTAGAGTAGCACTATTGATGCCCTGTTCTTGCTGAACTTTATGACAAGATATACAACAGTTTCAGTGAGTGCATTTATCACTTGTTGGAGTATGCTACAACTTCTACAAATCACAAACTCCTTTAGTTTACATCTCAGTTTTAGCAAACACTACAGTTTCAAAGTGAAGGAGTCATAACTGAATAACAGGCACTATAGTTTCTCTACAAGATTGGAACATGAACATTTTCAGTTAATCTGTAGCAAGAAAAATTGTTTCATCCAAGGACTGAACAAATCGACATGGCACCTACTATTTTCATCCAACTACTTTAAAAAAATGATATAATCAACACTATATATAATCGACGCGCAGAGCATTTCTCCTAGATATAATCAACACTAGAGCCACCTCTCTTACATCTACATATATTTTGCACGTTTTGTCGGCAGTAAATACCATCGATAATATGCAGGGACTTGTTAGAATCCCATTAGCACTCAAAGCAAGAATCACGACTACACTTCATTGCTTCAGCCACATGGACTGTATAGCAAATTTCAGTAGTTGAAGATACTAATAAATACCCAATTACACACAAATGCTTTCAAGATTTGATATTGTGCAGTGTTACTGTTTTATATATAAATACACAATGCTTATAGCACTCGATGGTGTGTGTTAGGCTTCAATGCGCACTCCAAACGATTAGAGCAGCAATGCTTGTAACTAAAGAGGGGATGTTTCATGACAATTTCCTGTACCTCTCTCACCCCAACTCATATATTGCAGTACTTGAGGCATAAATAACCATCAGGTTATGCAGGTACTTGTTACAAGCCCATAGCAAGAATCACTCACTAGACTTAAATGCTTAAACCACATGGACTAAAGAGAAAATGTTGGAAGTTGACGATACTCATAAATATACAATTATACACCTTGCTCCTACCACTTTATATGGTGCATAACTAATGTATTGTACATACTTCCTACAGCACTTGATAGTGTGTGTTAGGCTTCATTGCTCAACAAAGACATCTTAGAGCACCAAGAATTGTAATTAACGAGTGCATACGTGTCAAAAATTTATAGATGTACTGCTCTACACTAACATCTGCACATTGTGCATAACACATTCAAGACTAGGGTACATTCTCATCAAAGAAGATCAGCAGGGAGCAGATGAACAACCTAAATATTAGAATTTTGTAAGATAAAAAAAAGCAACAGTTTCAGTAAACTGTTTTTTCATACTACAATATTTTCAAGAACTGTTACGGGATAACAACAGTTTCAGAAACTGTTTTGGGTCTCTAACTAAATCACCAAGTTTCGAATGCAGGAATCCCAAATCACCAAATATGCATCTTGTGACCTATCAACTAAATCACTAAAGTGAACTGAGGAGCATCGAGGAGCAAGATGGGGCCATGCGTAGAACCGAGGAGCAAGAAGCATGCCGCCATGGCTCTAGGGTTTGCAGGGAGGGGTGGAGGAGAAGGAGGAATCACCGGGAGGGGATGGAGGAATGGAGGAAGACGCCGGCGTTGAAGCTCCGGCAGCTGGGCGTTGAAGCTCTGGTGACACGCTGGCGGGCTCCTCCACTCGCCTGCCTCTGCTCTCGCCCGATCCGTTCCACGCGGGTGCCCTCGAGGCTTGGGCGAGGGAGGTGGCATCGGGCGGGTCGAGGGCGGCGGGCGACGGCGGTATCGGGTGGCGTCGAGGGCGGCGGGCGACGGTGGCGCTGGGCGGGTCGAGGGCGGCGGGCGACGGTGGTGTCGGGCGGCGCCGAGGGCGGCGGGCGACGTGGCGTGGGGGTCGAGGCAGGAAGGCGACAGTGGTGTCGGGCGGTCTGGCGGTGGGCGACGGTATGCCGAGGGCGGCGGGCGACGGGTGTGTCAAGGGCGACGGTGGCGCCGAGGGCGGCGGAGAGGAGATTGGGGAAGGGGATCAAGCGAGGGCAAGGGAGAGAGACGGGATCGGCACTGAAGTAGGCGCCACAATACTAATGGCGCACCACCCTGGTGCGCCTATAAGTACATACATACCAATGGCGCACTGTGGTGAGGTGCGCCATTAGTATTTTTTTTCTGCTCGAGCCAATAGTTATCTACCACCTGACTCGATACATGTCAAGTCTCTCTACTAGCTCGGTGGTCAGCAGCTAGTTCTCACACCAGAGGTCTGGGTTCGATTCCTGTGCTCCACAATTTTTTTATGCATTTAAAATGCTGTTTGATACTTATTTGTGTTTAATATGTTCAAACTTGTTTAAATCATAACAGTAATATTTTTTTTATAAGATAGTAATAATTTTTAAAAATATCATCAAACAGTAATGCCGGTGGAGCGGGAGGTCTTGGGGTGCGGGGGGTCGGCGGCGGTTGAGTAGGGAGGGTGCGGGGGTCGGCGGCGGTTGAGTAATGGAGGTGCGGGGGTCGTGGCGGTTGAGTAGGGGAATCGAGGGTGCGGGCGGTCGGCGGCAAGGCCGGTGGACCGGATCTGGCGAGGTGGGATAGCGATCGAGATGGAGGGGGATCGAGATGGAGGGGATCGAGTGTCCATGAAATTAAAAATATTCATGATAGTTCAAAAGTGCCCATGAAATAAAATCGAGAAATGAAGTCTACGATTTAAATACAATCGATCTTAGCTAGCTATCTCTTCACAATCTTCTTGCCCTTCTTTTTCGCAAATGGAGTTCTTCTATGGAACGGACGCCCTTAGGTAGGGTGGTCCTGCTTCTTCTTGTGGTGTATGCTGCTACTTCATCATCGTCGTCATGTTCGATCCTCGGGTTGCCGTGCTTGTCAAGTCTTGCTCATTGGCTACTCCATCCATTCCGATGATCTTCCTTTTGCCTCTCCTCACAACAACACGACTGGGCTTTTATGGTCGGTAATGAAGAAGCATTGGTCCACTTGGGAAGCTAGTACCCATGGCTCATTTTTCGCGGTGACGCTTATGCCATGGGTCTTGGATTTGGCCGGGTATAACCATGGTGGTGAAATACCGGTCTTCTTTTATGACGTTCTTGGCCCATCTGACACGGAACATCGGGACCTTCTCTCCAGCGTAGCTTAGCTCCCAGATCTCCTCGATCCTTCCGTAGTATCTGTCCTTGTCGTTACCGTGTAGGATTCCATCGTTACCCCGGAGTTCTGATAACCATCGCTCTTCATGTCCTTGGCCTCGGTGTAGAATGTGTAGCCGTTGATATCGTGACGCCTCATAGGTCATTAGGTTGTGCTCGGCTACTGTGACAAGGCGAATATGAGTTGTTCTTCCGCGGAAGAATCCTCATGTAAAGGGTACGACGTAAGCTTCGCTTGAACCAACGCGTGAAACATGAGTTGTGCTCTTTGAGTATATCTCCGTCCGTCCTCTGTTGGCCTCGGCCATTGTACGCCTTCTTAATAAAGGTTTTGTGCTCTACCACCCAAGGATCGACCACGCCTATGTGTTGTAGCGCGACTAGGTTTGCTCTTTCAAAGTCGGCGAGTCGACCCTCGAAGTCGACATGCATTTCGCGGCGACCCTCACGGTGACCCCATCCAGGAGCCTGCCGAGGTGCTGCTGACGGGCAGACCAACGGGTTCTCGATGCCTAGATAATTCGCAGAGGAGATGCACTCTTCGTCGAAAGCCCCTCGCTATGCTTCCCTCTCGACGTGACATGTTGCGAACGTATCCTTTGATGACACCATTCATCCTTTCGAACGGCATCATGCTGTGCAGGAACGCCGGCCCGAGTTGGATGATATCCTCCACTATATGGACCAGCAGATGCACCATAACGTCAAGAATGCGGGCGGAAGTACATCTCAAGCTCGCATAGTATCACCACGATCTCTTCCTCGTAGCCTTCGAGTTGCCTCACGCCAATCGACTTCCGAGATGACGTCAAGAAGTTGCATAGGCCAAATAGCGTTTCACGGACGGCGCGCCCATGATCCCACGGATTGCAATCGAAGTATTCGTCATCGCGACGCGTGACGGTCGTGAGACTTCATCCCGCTGAACTTCGCTTCACTGGGTCTAGGTATCCGCTTATCTTCCCACAGAATCGAAGGAAGTTTTACTCCTAGGAGGCAGGTGAAAACTGCTCGATCTCCTCCCGACTTAGAGTGAAGCACGCTGGAGGGTAGTCATTTCCGGTCTTCTTGGCCTTTTTGCCTTTGCGACGACTTTTCGTGTCCTGCTTCGCCTCATCATCATCATCATCATCATCATCATCATTAGCGTGAAGCTCCCTGCCGATGCCCATTGATTTCAAGTCCGCCCTTGCTTCGCCCATCTTTGGTCCTCTCCGCATGTTGAGGAGGGTACCAAGCAGACTCGCACACGCTCTTCGTGATATGCATGACATCAAGGCTGTGAGGCACACGGTGGATCTTCCAAGACGGCAAGTCCCATAAAACAAACCTCGTTTTCCATACCTTCAGCAGCGGCTCTCGCGCCTTTTCGCTTCTTTCCGGCTCTGGCGCCTTTTGCTTCTTTCGGCGGTGGGTAGTCTTTCCAATTTTTCAACAGCTTGTCTATTTCTCGCCGCTCCTCGACACGGGTTTTGGGTTCGGTTTCACCATCGAACAGATCCTTGCGTTTCCTCCACGGGTCATCGTCGCGAAGCCACCTTCGATGTCCCATGAACACGGTTTTCAAGACCCGGATCTCTATCTAGCTGGCGATACGTTGTGTCATCCATGCACCTTACGATCCGTAAAATTCGTGGACTACCTGCCCGCGAGATATCCGTAATCGAGATAGTCGTGCACCGTCGTGAGCAGTGCGGCTCTCATAGGGAAATATTCTTTCTCTGCGGAGTCCCACGTACTGGCGTTTTCCACAGCGTGTCAAGCTCCTCTTCAGAGCCCCCAGACATGATTGATGTCGCTCCTGGTTGTTTCGCCCTTCAATTAGCATACTCATGTGAATGTACTTCCTCTTCATGCACAACCAGGGGAAGGTTGTACATCCACACAAACACAGGCCAGGTGCTATGTGTGCTTCTCGGCTGCCAAACGGATTGACTCCATCGGTGCTCATACCAAAGACGATGTTCCTTGGATCGCTCCCAAATTCGAGTCTTGAAGTTCAACGCTGCCATCGCTCGCATCCTTAGGGTGACTCAGCATCTTGTCTTTTTATCTATCTCCGGATCATTTGCGTCATCTTCGCTTCTTCTCCTCCCTATCCGCGTGCCAACGCAGGAGCTTTGCTACCTTAGGGTCCGCGAAATAGCGCTGCAGACGAGGAGTGATCGGAAAGTACCACACCACTTTTCGAGGAGCTTTCTTCCTCTTCTTGTATCGAGTGACGCCAAGACACGGACATATGGTAGACTCGCGTGCTCGTTCCGATAAATGATGCAATTGTTCATGCACACATGGTATTTCACGGCGGTAAATCGAGAGGACACACGATTTTCTTCGCCTCCTCCAAACTGGTCGGGCACTTGTTCCCCTTGGGAAGACGCTCGTGCTGTAATGACATATTCTCGCCGAAGCACGCGCCGGTCATTTTGTGTTTTACCTTCATCTCCGAGCCATGAGCGTTACTTTCAAAGCGGGTATCCTCGGCCTGCATCCTTCATACAATGGAGTAACGCGCCTAACTCAAGTTGATCCATCTTGGCTTTTCTCGGGCGGCAGCTCTGGCGTTATCCGTCCGCTTGAGAAGCAGCTCTTGAATATGAGGGTCCTGCACCCAGCCCATCGATGGTCCAGCGTCGTCGCTCGCCGCATCATCATCTTCATGATCATGCCCGCCGCTTGCTCGCATCTTCCTCATCATCATGTCCTGCATCTTCTACATGATGACTGTGTACAACATCACCGTCGTGATCATCTCCCGGGATTCTTCGTCTTCTCGCCTGCCCGAGCCGCTGTGGTTGTCTTGCTGCCCTTCCTCATTTCTTGCCCGCCCCCATGGACGACTTCGTAGTCATCTTCATCACCTTGCCACCGATAGCCATCCATGAAACCACGCAAGAGCAGGTGGTCCCGCACCTGCCCGAATCCGGGTCCGCAATAAGGCTCTTCACTTGCATCTTCGACACGGACATCTTATCTCCGCCTCGTTCTTTTGAAGCATCTCGCCTTCATGACCTCAAAAACCTATTCACGATGCCTTCGGTCATCGTGCGGACTATGGTCGTCATGGGTAGAGCAAAATGATATTTTAGAACCAAACAAAATTTGGCATGACTTTCCCTAAAAATAGGACCAAAAAGAATGCTTAATGCCAAAATTTCGCTAAACGGAAATGAATCAACATTCCGCAAAATATTGGCAACTATCGCATTTCAAATACCGGTACACCTCCAAACACAAACACATATGCAACACCACAAACATATGCAACACCACGAACATACATAGATCTAGCTAGGCCGTAAAAAGTGCATGTGCACATTGTTGTAGGGAGAACAACATAAATATAGCTTCCCCCCTTACTTACCTATTAAAACAAGGTAATTTAACCACTTAATTTGAATGAATCTATGGTGGAAATGAGGTGAAAAAGAGGAGGCACCCGAGACAAGGAGGAGGTGGAGAGAATGAAGTGGGGAGAAAGTGAGTGTGGGTAGGAGAGGCTGTCCAAAATATCTTGTTACAACTACTAATGGCGCACTTAAGAAGGATGCGCCATTAGTATGTTTGGACAGCGCACTAGTTCAAAAAAAATTTCTATACTAATGGCGCACCTATCGTTGGTGCGCCATTAGTAGTTACAACTACTAATGGCGACTTAAGAAGGATGCGCCATTAGTATGTTTGGACAGCGCACTAGTTCAAAAAAATAATTTTCTATACTAATGGCGCACTCCACCGCCTGGTGCGCCATTAGTAGTTACAACTACTAATGGCGCACTTAAGAAGGATGCGCCATTAGTATGTTTGGACAGCGCACTAGTTCAAAAAAATAATTTTCTATACTAATGGCGCGACCGACGTTGGTGCGCCATTAGTAGTTACAACTACTAATGGCGACTTAAGAAGGATGCGCCATTAGTATGTTTGGACAAGCGCACTTGTTCAAAAAAATTTGATACTAATGGCGCACTTTGCATGGTGCGCCATTAGTAGTTTCAACTCTAATGGCACATCAGAGGGTGGTGCGCCATTAGTATATACTAATGGCGCACCAACTTCCTGGTGCGCCATTAGTGTCAATCCCATCTATAGCCCTTTTTCTAGTAGTGATCTAAGGTCGGGTCGCTACATTTGCATGGAAGGCAAGCTTGGATATTTAGATATATAGATTTCCTTCTCTGTAACCGACTCTGTGTAACCCTAGCCCCCTCCGGTGTATAGATAAACTGGAGGGTTTAGTCCGTAGGACAAGAACAATCATAATCATAGGCTAGCTTCTAGGATTTAGCCTCTATGATCTGGTGGTAGATCAACTCTTGTAATACTCATATCATCAAGATCAATCAAGCAGGAAGTAGGGTATTACCTCCATCGAGAGGGCCCAAACATGGGTAAAACATCGTGTCCCCTGCCTCCTGTTACCATTAGCCTTAGAAGCACAGTTCGGGACCCCCAACCCGAGATCTGCTGGTTTTGAAATCGACAGTCGGTTTCTTCCTGGGACGAGATGCGCAGCCACTTCATTGCCAACTTCCAAGGCACTCGCGACCGTCCTCCGGTCGCGGGTGACATGCGCCGCATCAAGCAGCAACCAGCCTTGTCAGGACCGCTGGCAGGGCCAGCCTTGCGAGGGCAACTGGAGGGAGCAGCCTCGTGAGGATCGCCCTCAGGGCAACATAGCTTTGCCTCCTCAGCCTCCACCGCCAAGAAGGAATGAAGATCACTACCAGGACGAGGGGGCTGGGGGCTTCCTGGAGCCTCGAGCCATTGCCTGCATCTTGGGAGGCTCACAGGCCCCGGCTTCCCACCTCGTCTTCAAGCAGTTCACGCGCGAGGTGAATGCGGCGCTCCCCAATCCTGAAGCAACTCGCCCTCTCAAGTGGTCCAAGTGCGCCATCACCTTCGACTCCTCAGAACGGCTCAAGTGTGCGGCCACCGCTGGCGCGCTCCCCATGCTCTGCTCCCCCGTCATCAGCAACACGGTCGTCACCAAAACTCTGATCGATGGCGGAGCAGGGCCCAATGTTCTATCTGTTCAGTCGTTTGACAGGCTACAGGTGCCACACTACCAGCTTCACTCCACCAAGCCATTCTCGAGAGTGACCGACGGTTTGACACACCCGATCGGGCGGGTTCGCCTCTCTGTCACCTTCGGCGAGCGCAACAACTACCACACCGAGCTCATCGACTTCGACGTCCCCGACATCCGCCTGCCCTACAACGCCATCCTAGGGTACCCAGCACTAGCCAAGTTCATGGCGGCCATGCACCACGGCTACAACGTCCTCAAGATGCCAGGAAGCAGCGGCGTCATCACGATCGCCTGCCAAGAGAAGGATGCGGTATGCTCCCTCAAGTGCGCCTTCCAGGCTGCAGCGGTCCAGAACCCCGAAGACAAGGACGGCGCCCTCCCTCCTGAGGTCGCCCCCAAGACGAAGAAGCTGCAACTGGGATAGGGGTCTCGTGAGGAAACTTCGCTCGAGGATGCAGCGCTGAGCCTCGCGTGTCCGAACGCGGCACCTTCACCCATCGCATAGGAAGGTGCGCCCGGTGCTCCGGTCTTCAGACGCACGTCAGAGCCGAGGAAGAAAGTGAGCGTGCCTCGCTTTCCACCAAGGAGGTAGACTCGTTGACAACATCTTCAAGCACCGCCAACACTTCAGGAAGCAGAGCAACAGGGCTCACCCTCGGGGTCGTCACCACCACCTTCTTCGAGGGATCATCTCCAAAGAGCGACTTCTGGGCCTTGTGGAAGCGTGCCTCGAGGGAGGTAAGAGTGCTGCGCTCCATGGCGGCCACCTTCTTGGCCTCGGCGAGGGCCACTTGGGCTGCCTCTGCCTCCTCCTTCAGCTTCGTCAGGCACTCGCGCTCTCCAGCCTGCTCTAAGGCCGCATTCTTCACCTCGACGTCTCGATTGGCGACGACAGCTTCCTGGGCCTTCAGCTTCTCCTCACTTTCCCGGAGCTGGCTGGCCTGGGCGGCCTACCGATCCCGAAGAGCCTTCAGCTTCTCCTCACTTTCCCGGAGCTGGCTGGCCTGGGCGGCCTACCAATCCCGAAGAGCCTTCAGCCCAGCCTCCGCCACGCGGCACTAGTCCTCAGCTTCTGCGGCCTCCTTCCGCGCGTGGTCGTGCTCCGTAGCGGTCACCCCGAGCACCTTTTAGGCTTCCTCCGTAGAGCCCCAGGCCGCGGGAACAGATCCGTCAGCCTTGAGCCAACCAGAGATCAGCCCCAGGCGTCCCTGCGCTGAACAACGATCCGGGCCTTGAAGTTCGCCCTGGAGGAGGTCCAGCGCCGCCCTTGCCTCTTCCAGGGCCCCGGAGGTGGCAGGAGCGCCATGACTCGGCCACGCGCTGGGCAAGGGAGGAGACGCCCCCGGCGCCAAGACAGAAGAAACCTCAGCCTCAGGAAGGACCGTGGGCTCCGGAGGCTGGTCGATCTCAGTAGCCGCAACAAGGCTGGGCGTTGGACGGGTCAGGCCTGCCAGAGGCACCGGCACCTCCTGAGGACGGGCATCCACGTCCTCGGGAGATGGCATCACCACAGGGGCTGCGGGGGCAGCGGCATTCCTCTTAACCAGGGTCGCGGTGGCCACTTCAGCGCGTGCGGTCGCGGCAACTTCCGTGCCCTCCTTCTGCTTCTTCGACGGCTGCTGCCTAACGACAGGCAAAGACGCTAAGTATCGCTTCAAGAACCAATAAACAAGGTTAAGGGAGAGACTTACTGGCCGGCGAAGGCATAGCTCTTCATGCTCAGCAGCGGGCACAGAGGCGGAGCGGCTGGTGCTGAGCTCTTGGGAGCAGGAGAACATGCGGATGGAGCCGCTGGGGACGACATCGGCGAAGGCGGGCTGCTGCCAGGAGGAATCAGCGCGGTCCTGCTCTTCTTCGTGGCCACCAGCTTGGGCTGCTTCTAAGAGGATATCCCAGATCTCGTGTTAACTCCAGAAGGGCGGGACACCTCGACCACCGGGAATTCTTCATCATCATCATCATCGGGGAAGTCGCGGAGGAGCTCCCTCTGCCGCGGGGCAGAGGATATCTCCACCATCTCGTCCGCGGTGGCCTCGAAGGAAAGATCATCGGAGGACAGGTGCACCAAAGTAGTAGGCGGCGGGGGAGGCCCCGGCCGCACAAGCCCAAACTCGTCGAAGACAGGCATAGCCACGGCAACCTCCTCGCCGTCATCCTGACAGTACAGCGGAAGCCAATCTTCCGGAGGATTGCTCGGGTCCTTCCCCGTCCAGTAGAGCAGCACTTTGCTCAGCTCCTCCTCGGGAAGGGCGTCTTGGCGCAGGAGGATATTGTCTTCATCACCACCAAGCTTCCACAGTGTCCTCCACCTACTTCCCAGCACGGGAGACTGCGTTACCACCCCATGCCGCAACAAAGCCGATGCACCCAACCGGATTGTCGCCAGTCATGCGAAGGAAGAAGAAATGGCATAGTAGGGAAACAGAGGGCATCACCCCCACGAACGCCTCACAATAGAAGGCGAAAATGGACAGGAGGAGGATGGAGTTGACATGGATGTGGAGCGCGTGAAGACCAAAATGGTGAAGGACGGCGAAGAAGAAGCGGGAGAATGGGGGCACCAGCCCTGAGTAGATGATGTGCATGAAGAAGGGAAGAAGGTGCTGTTCGTGGGCTCTGGTGCAGCGGTGGCGACCCGGAGTGCTGTCTCCTTCCACTCATTGTCATTGCTCGCCGTCAGGAGGAGCGCGGTTTGGAGATTCTCCCCGGCCATGCAGGGTGCCAGTAGCCCCAGCTCATACCAGGCGGGGCCGGCAGCCGGGGCAGGAGCCGCGGTCTTCTCGGCGGCTATCGAGTAGAAGATTTGGGGGGAATCGACAGATCTGGTGAGTTCTTCCACTGCAGGGAGAAAGGGATCTGGAGCAAGACGAAGAAGTGGCAATGAAATCTTGGCGGCAGGCGGCACCCCTTTTGTCAGACCGAAACAGTTGTTGAGGCAGTGTGCGGAAGCGGAGTCTCCCACGTCCCATCAATCGCCATGCGTCATCAAGGCCGCAGGCGGTTAGGGCCCGCGGCGCTCCGCACTTGCCGTTTGGCTTTGCCTGGAAGCCAAGTCTGAGCGCGCCTTGGGCCCGGGGGCTACTATTGGCGTCCTCGATTTGGGGGTATCCAACCCTGCCTGCCTGCGGCCCACCGCGTGGCTCCATCGATGGCCTGGTACGGCTCAGCTTTGTCATCAACAACAGAAGACCCTCGCGAGGGGCCAAGCCTCGCGAGGCGGACGACACCAAGACCCCCAGAGGGATCGGCCTCTTCAGGCTGGCTCCGAGGGGCGGAGAGTTCTATGCAGGTTACCTCACAAGGCTCAGCTGACGTGAGCCATGGCGACCAAGGCCACGCGGCCGCACAGCGTAGGTTTCCTCTTTGGTGCAAGGGAGGCTCATCACTCTTAAATTAATATTGTTGGGATGTAAACTACTTTAATTGGGATTGAGAATGCTGTCAACCATTCTCAATGATGTTTCAACCACCATGATAGTTAAATAAAAATCTATTCCTTTGTTGTAGGGAAAAATTGGCTTTTCGCAAAACAATAACCATAGAGCTTTCCACCAGCCAAATATGCATGTAGTGATAGCATTATTTCGTTCTTGCTCTACTGTGTTATATTGCCAGCATATTCCATGTGCTGACCCGTTCTTGGGCTGCAACGTATTATGTTGCAGACTTTTCAGACGAGGAGTAAGGTTCGGTAGGTCGTTGTCGTGCAGCTCAGCCATGCCTTCCGCTGTTATCACATTAGATGGCCTTAAGCCATATTATTGTAATAAGTTCTCTTTTGAGACATCGATGTAATAAGTGTGTGATTGCTACTCTGTTATAAATCCTTCGAGTACTGTGTGTGTCAGCATTACCGTCCAGGAATGACACTGAAACACAGAGACTTGACCATCTGAGGTCGGGTCGCTACATTTGCGTGGAAGGCAAGCTTGGATATTCGGATATATAGATTTCCTTCTCTGTAACCGACTCTGTGTAACCCTAGCCCCCTCCGGTGTCTACATAAACCGGAGGGTTTAGTCCGTAGGACAAGAACAATCATAATCATAGGCTAGCTTCTAGGATTTAGCCTCTATGATCTCATGGTAGATCAACTCTTGTAATACTCATATCATCAAGATCAATCAAGCAGGAAGTAGGGTATTACCTCCATCGAGAGGGCCCGAACATGGGTAAAACATCGTGTCCCCTGCCTCCTGTTACCATTAGCCTTAGAAGCACAGTTCGCGACCCCCTACTTGAGATCCGCTGGTTTTGACATCGACAGTCGGTTTCTTCCTGGGAGGAGATGCGCAGCCGCTTCATTGCCAACTTCCAGGGCACTCGCGACCGTCCGCCGGCCGCGGGTGACATGCGCCGCATCGAGCAGCAACCCGGAGAGACCCTGCAGAAGTATATCCAACGCTTCAACAACGTTCGCCTCAAGATTCCCAAGGTGTCGGGCAAGGCCATCATCTCCGTGTTCACCGATGGCGTCCGCGATGTCAAGATGAAGGAGGAGCTGGCCATCCACGAGGATCTCTTCACCGCTCTGGAGATGTTCAACATGGTGAACAAGTGTGCAAGGGCTGAGAAGGGACGCCTCTCCCACCTCGAGCTCCCCAAAGCTGATCCAGAAGACAAGAAGACCAAGACCAAGGACGTGAAGCGCAAGGGGCCAGCCATGCTTGCAGCAGAGCCAGAGACCAAGTGCGGCTGCGATCACCCCGAGTCATCCAAGAGCAACCCGCCGTTCTGCGTCTTCCACAACGTTCACGGCCACAACACCAACGACTGCCAGGAGCTCAGGGCCCTCCGTGACAGGCGCCTCGAACGACGCCCCGAGTGCAATGATCGAGGCTACGGTCGTGGAGGTGGCCGACATGGAGGACACTGGGAGAGGGACGCAATCATCATCAGGAGTGGCGCGACCAGCCTTGTCAGGACCGCTGGCAGGGCCAGCCTCGCGAGGGCAACTGGAGGGAGCAGCCTCGTTAGGATCGCCCTCAGGGCAACACAGCTTGGCCTCCTCAGCCTCCACCGCCAAGAAGGAATGAAGATCACCACCAGGACGAGGGGGCTGGGGGCTTCCAGGAGCCTCGAGCGATTGCCTACATCTTGGGAGGTTCACAGGCCCCGGTTCCCACCTCGTCTTCAAGCAGTTCGCGCGCGAGGTGAATGCAGCGCTCCCCAAGCCTGAAGCAACTCGCCCTCTCAAGTGGTCCAAGTGCGCCATCACCTTCGACTCCTCAGACCGGCTCAAGTGTGCGGCCACCGCAGTCCTGGCAGAGATGGAGATGGTCCGCGAGGAGCCACCAGTGCCTCCAGGGCCTCCCGAGGCTCCTGGGCCTGGGGGCTCGTGAAGGTCGGCTTCCGCAGACCACGACGTCCGCCACTTCAACACCCCTTCGTCTTCAACGTTATCAGGTGACATCCTTCAAGTTTCATTTCTAGCTGGGAGCGCCCCCCAGGGCTGCATCATTCCCAGGCCGCGTTGGTCCGTCCCTGCGGCGTGTATCCCTTTTACTTCATGTTCCTAGCTTACTTTGTTGGGGGCGCCCCTCAGGCTGCATCATCCCCAAGTCGCTCGGGCCAGACCCAGCGGCATGTACCCCTCTTGCATTTGTTTCGGGTCAAGCGTTCGACCTATCATGATTGTTATTCGATGCCTGTCCACGGCACCCCTTCTTCCTTCATGTCATCCGCTTGCACGTTAAAGGGGGGGTACCTAAGCATCGCACTCATGGCTCCTACTGGCTCTCCAGCCCTCACCCTCTGGCATTGTCCATGCATCGCGACCTGGCATACCAGCGACGGCTGAGACCCGCTCGAGGGCCGGGACCCGAGGACGTAGAGCGTCGGCATCTAACCAAATTTGCAGGAACACATCGAAAGTTAAGGCCAAAGTGCAGCGCCTTCCGCTTGAGGTAGGGCCCGTGGAGTCTGCGTTGGCTCACGGGTGCCCAGATACACCTCGTCAGGCCCTACCATGCCAGCCACGTGTCAAGGCGGGGCTGTACACGCCCCGGGCGCTCCTCCCGGAGGGGAGCCCCCTCCCACGCAACAGTGGAAGCACCATGCTCGCGCCGCCGACGACATCGCCGAGGAGCGGCTATGCCCGCACACACTGAAGCGATATGCTCCGCACTGGTGATAAACAACTGAGGATGGCCCCCGGCCGCATCAACCTCAGGGAGCCCAGAGCTCAGTGTCTGGCCTCATCGCAACGCCTCCCCTCGGGAGTGCCGCGTGAGGGGGCTGGGCACGGGGGCTACGCCTGGGTCACGCCCATACGCACGCCACCCAGCCAGGCCCTCGGGCCTGGTTCGTCGCACGTCTCTCCCCGAGCGGAGCCAAGGTACGAAGGCCGTTTGAGTGTCAAGGGGGACTCCTGAGCATCGCGACTCGGGAGCCTAATTGGTCACGTAGCCCCTTGTCGGTGTCAAAATCAGCGGATCTCGGGTAGGGGTCCCGAACTGTGCCTCTAGGCGGATGGTAACAGGAGACAAGGGACACGATGGTTTTACCCAGGTTCGGGCCCTCTCGATGGAGGTAATACCCTACTCCTGCTTGATTAATATTGACGATATAGGTAGTACAAGAGTAGATCTACCACGAGATTGGAGAGGCTAAACCCTAGAGGCTAGCCTATGGTATGACTGTTGTTCGTCCTACGGACTAAAACCCTTCGGTTTATATAGACACCGAATAGGGTTAGGGTTACACGGAGTCGGTTACGATGGTAGGAAATCTACATATCCGTATCGCCAAGCTTGCCTTCCATGCCAAGGAAAGTCCTATCCGGACAAGGGACGAAGTCTTCAATCTTGTATCTTCATAGTCTAGGAGTCCGCCAAAGATGATAGTTCGCTATCCGGACACCCCTAGTCCAGACTCCCTCAAGAGCCCTCGAACCAGGCTTCAATGACGACTAGTCCGGCGCAAGATATTGTCTTCGGCATTGCAAGGCGGGTTCCTCTTCCGAATACATCATAGAAGATTTTGAACACAAGGATAGTGTCCGGCTCTGCAAAACAAGTTCCACATACCACCGTAGAGAGAATAATTTTCCACACAGATCTGCTGACGTATTCCGTGGCGTGACATCACACCACGGCCGAGCCTTTATTCGAATCGTTTTTTACTGTCCCACCTCAGTGCGTTTAGCGAGGCGGTTTCCTTGGCACGTCTTATCAAAGCATAGATCGTGCCCCCTTATTCCGGGATTCCCATCAATACGGACGTGGGTAACCCATCCGCGCCATTGATTACGGCGCTTGGGAGATAAGCGAGTTTTACCAGGCTGGCGGGGGACGCATAGCTTTGTCCATCCATATAAGGGGATAAGGATCCACCTTTTCACCTACGCCTTCTTCCTCCTTTGCTCATCCATTTCCTTTTCGAGCTCCAGGCGCCCAAGTCCGCACATCCCACCTCAACCTTCTCCAACTATGTCGGAGCGGGAGGCAGGTGGATGGCCTCCTCCGTCGGGAGGGCACATCAAGAAGCTGTGGAAGGCGGATACTTGTCCAGCGACATCACAAGATCGGCTGCCCGACGAAGGGCAGATCATCCCCACCCCTGTGCCCCATGAGAGGGTGGTGTTCCTCCCCACTTCCTCCAGCGGACTAGGGTTTCCACTTCACCCATTTGTCCGGGGGCTCATGTTCTACTACGCCTAGATTTCCATGATCTGGACCCAATTTCATCCTCAACATCTCGGTGTTTATCGTCGTGTCGAGGCCTTCCTCTCGCATCCAGCCCCACTTCGCT